>JAPCWZ010000003.1:10000000-10226945 GCA_039105305.1 Apiospora arundinis
CGGACGTGTCTCCTCCGGATAGCTGTAATGTGCCAGCATGATTCATCAAACAAGCCTTTTATAAGAAGTAACGGGGATCGCCTTTCTAGATACCAAGCTCGGTACCAAGAAAAGTCAAGCATTGCCTGGATACGATCATTGGCTCATCTCATACAAGTCGAGAAGCCCCAAGTCTTTTCAACATGGGTGTCACTTCGGGTCTTGGTGCCTTGCTGGCAGCTGGCCTAGCCGGCCAAGCATTCGCCCAGCAAGCAGGTTATGGCCAGTGTAAGTTCGAACTGACCCGGCACTTGTTGCGCGAAGTACTGACGCAGAACTGATAGGTGGCGGCAACGGCTGGTCGGGCGCGACGACTTGCGTTTCGGGGTTCACCTGTTCGGTCGTAAACGAGTGGTACTCGCAGTGCATCCCGGGTGGCTCGGGCGGCGGCGGCGGCGGCGGCGGTGGTGGATGTACGTATTATTCCGCCTCGCTTCCTTATGATATGTCAACGAAGCAGTGCATTCTGACATAGTGCCGATATAGCTCCCACCACGACCAACTCCCCCGGTAGCCCGACCTCGGCACCCGGAGGCAAGGTCAAGTACGCCGGCGTCAACATCGCCGGGTTCGACTTCGGCATGGTGACGTCGGGCACGCAGGACCTGAACGCCATCGCCGACCAGTCGTCGAGCGGCGTGCAGCAGATGCGGCACTTCGTCAACGACGACAAGTTCAACATTTTCCGGCTGCCCGTGGGCTGGCAGTACCTGACCAACGGCAGCCCGACGGGCAACCTCAACGCCAATAACCTGGCCCGTTACGACGCCTTCGTGCAGGGCTGCCTGAGCCTGGGAACCTACTGCATCATCGACATCCACAACTACGCGCGCTTCAACGGCGCCGTCATCGGCCAGGGCGGCCCCGCCGACGACCAGTTCGTCGCGCTCTGGACCGCGCTCGCCAACAAGTACAAGAACCAGGGCAAGATCGTCTTCGGCGTCATGAACGAGCCGCACGACCTGACCATCGGGACCTGGGCCCAGACGGTCCAGAAGGTGGTGAAGGCGATCCGCAACACGGGCGCGACCTCGCAGATGATCCTGCTCCCCGGCACCGACTACACGTCGGCCGCCAACTTCATCAGCAACGGGTCCGGCCCGGAGCTGCTGAAGGTCAAGAACCCCGACGGTTCTACCACGGGGCTCATCTTCGACGTGCACAAGTACTCGGACTCGGACAACAGCGGTACGCACGTTGAGTGCACGACCAACAACATCGACAACGCCTTCGCGCCGCTCGCGACGTGGCTGCGCTCAAACCGCCGCCAGGCCTTCCTTAGCGAGACGGGCGGTGGCAACGTGGCGAGCTGCGGGACCGTTATCTGCCAGCAGCTGGACTACATCAAGTAAGTTATTTTCTTTCTTTCTAGAGTCTACCTACCTACTCAAGTGTGAAAAAGAAGAAGAAGAAGAAAAAGTCCTTGTTCACTTTTGATGTTCCTCCTTCCCACCAGGGTGTGAGATGATGAGTTTTCACGGTTACTGACTGATCAACCTCCAACAACAGTGCCAACAACGACGTTTACCTGGGCTGGACTTCGTGGGCTGCAGGAGGCTTCGGGTCGACTTACGAGCTGGTTGAGACACCCAACGGGAACTCGGATACCTATATCGTCCAGCAGTGCTTCGCTGCGAAGTGGAAGAACTGAGCTGATGTCGCGGGTTTTAGATTGGGGGAGTCTTGTTCTGGGCATGCCGTTGTCGGAGGCTAGAAAGTGGATGTCGGCTACCCCCGGATATGATAAACCGATTCCCTACGATAGACGAAATCCGTAGATGATTGATAGATACTGTGAAGCGTGCCAGTTGACCAACTACCCTCAACCCAAATGTGGGCGATAAACCGCTCAATGCCAATGCATCTGAGGTATAAACATTGGGGTGGAAGTTGGGGAAAACTGCCTCCGCAAATTTGGCCCGCATCCGACAGCGCTCCGATGGTTTAACCTAGCGCTTATCAATTGTAAATATTAGGGGACTTTAGGTGCTTCTTCCAGCGTCTTATCTGCAGCCAGGTGAAATAGTATAACGAGAGTGACATCAGACTCAAACAATTGTATATAACTTCATAAGAAACTCCATTGGGTACATATCTAAAACTTCAATTTATTTCCTCAGAGTTTCTGCTGCGTTTCGAGATGTCAGAGCGAAAAGCGCAGGTCTTGATTGTCGGCGTTGGTGGGGTTGGGGCCATGGCAGCATATGCTCTCGAGATCGGAGGAAAGGCCGAGGTGACAGCCGTTCTGCGGTCTAACTACAATGCCGTGGCCGAGAGGGGCTTCAAGATCGACTCCATTGAGCATGGCCATGATATCAAAGGATTCCGTCCATCATACAGTGAGTGGCGCTTCAGTAGGGAAAGGCCAGACATGGAGCTCAACTCATCGTGCTGAGTGCATTGTACGCATTTGCTTATACTCACTTACCATTCTTTACAGCTCGCAAAACGATACCTGATGTCGCACAAGAACAGCTTCAGAAACCCTTCGACTTCATCCTCGTAACCACCAAGAACATCCCAGACATCCCCCCGACGGTAGCCGATCTCATCGCCCCCGCCGTGACCCCGGGCAAAACCGTCATCGTGCTGTCGCAAAACGGCCTCAATATCGAAAAGCCGCTGCTAGCCCGCTTCCCCAGCAATTCAATCTTGAGCAGCATCTCGCTGATCGCGGCGACCGAGACGGCGCACGGCGAGATCCTGCACGATGACAAGGACGCCCAGTACATCAGCCCCTTCGCCGCCGGCCCCGGCGTGGCGCCTTCTGAGGCGTCGGTGGCCGCGGCGCACCGGTACATCGAGATATACAACGCGTGCGGCAAGCTCAACATTATGTACGAGCCCGACGCGCAGATGGCGCGCTGGCGCAAGCTCGTGTACAACGCGAGTTTCAACTCGGTGGCGGCGGTGCTGCGCATGGACACGGCGCGCATGCGGGCAAGCCGGCACGTCATCGACGACCTGGTGAAGCCCATCATGAAGGAGATCGTGGCGGCGGCGGGCGCGGCGGGCTACACCTTCCCCGAGGACCTGCCGGAGAAGGTCATTCGGGTCGACCCCACGGACACGGCCTTCAAGCCGAGTATGTGCCAGGACGTCGAGAAGGGCAACTTCATGGAGATTGAGAACATTGTCGGCGAGCCCCTGCGCGAGGGCGAGGCCCGCGGGGTCAGCATGCCTACCTTGCGTACCATGTACGGCCTCCTCAAGGGGCTGCAGCTGCAGGTTAAGGAGGCCCGGGGGATGTGGGAGCCCAAGTTCGAGGAGGATAACCCTTACAAATAGCGATGAAGACTCGCATGATACCTAGTAAATGCCTACCACCAACAATAATGAAGAAACGTTGCCGTAGGATGTAGGTAACTAACTGCATGATGTTGGCCGTTACCTGTCCGTCGGCCAAAGCCGGGAGTTCCGTGTGTGACGTAGGGTTGCCCGCTTGTTGCGTCCTTGTGACCTTGTGACAGACCGCCAAGCAGGCTACTGTAATGTGTGCATGTCATGTACATACACCGACGGCACAGACCCGGCATTGGTTTGGACCCCGGGGTAAGTAAGGCCTGCAAGGCCCCAATTGATCCGACGAAATCTACTCTGTATGTGTCGCGAAATAGAGAGATAATATTCAAGTTCGAACGTTTCAACGCGCGCCAACTCCAGTTCATTTATGACACGACTCCTTGGTTGTGGTTTGGCCATGTTTACGCGAAAGATTAGTGAAATGCCGTGCCGACCGCCATGAGGCCCCGACCGAGTTTTTGATGGAGATCGGATTCTGGTCCCGAGTCCCCCGCAGCAGTGTTCTGACGAACAATTCCCCTAGGGCGAAATCCCCCGGAACCCATCCCATTCGATCCAGCGATTTCCCCTGGGCCTCCAGGCGGTAAAGCTGGCCTGATTTCCCCGGGTTTCCTGATTGTTTATTGTGTTTGCAGGTTGCATGCTTGGCAATATTTCCATACAATCGTTTATACGAGGAAAGCCCGAACATATTCCCTCATTCACCCCACGCTCGCATCGTGAACCCTGCAGCTGCAGGTCTGTTTTGCTTGCTGAAGAAGCATAAATACAGAGTTGATTGCACTGCGGATTGAGGCTTTTGGGCTGATCACCCACACCTCATATACAACAACACCTTTCTTTTCCGAGAGAGAGAGAGAGTGATGTTCGCCGGGCCAATCAAGCTTACCTAGCTCAATTGGACGACAATGTGGTTTCTTCCTGGCAATGATCTCCTTGTGGCAGCGGCCGTGGCTTTTCTCTGCAGTCAGCCAACGGCCGCTGCTGCAGCTGCTGCTCCTACTAATGCACAATCTCCACTAGTGCACCCGTCTCGTAAGTGAACTCCTATCGCCCTTTTCACCTTTCTCCAAACCGATTCGTATTGTCATTATGTATGTATGCTGATACGAGTACCCAAACGCAGCATCTGGTAAAGGTTCCGGACTATGGGCGGGCGCATATGAACAGGCCCGCGCGCTGGTGGGCTCCATGACTCTGGAGGAAAAGGTCAACATCACTCGCGGCTTCGCCACCAAAGACAATGTATGCGCCGGCAACAGCGGCTCGGTACCCCGTCTCGGGTGGCCGGGTATGTGCCTTCACGACGCCGGAAATGGCGTCCGCGCGACCGACTTTGTCAGCTCCTTCCCGTCGGCCATACACGCTGGCGCCAGTTGGGACAAGAACTTGACGCATGAGCGAGCTTTCTACATGGGCAAGGAATTCAAGGCCAAAGGAGGTATGCATCCATCCTATCTCAAACCACTGATGATTAGCAAGCGCTTACTGACTGATTACGCCGACAGTGAACGTCCTTCTGGGACCCAATGCCGGCCCCCTGGGTCGGTCCCCGCTCGGCGGCCGCAACTGGGAAGGCTTCTCGGTGGACCCCTACCTGTCCGGCCAGCTGAACGCCGAGACCATCGTGGGCCACCAGGAGGCCGGGGTCATCGCGAACCTCAAGCACCTGATCGGCAACGAGCAGGAGACGAACCGGCGCCCTTACTTCGGCGCCGAGGCCGTCTCGTCCAACATCGACGACAAGACCCTGCACGAGTTCTACCTGTGGCCCTTCATGGACGGCGTCCGCGCGGGCGCCGCCTCCGTCATGTGCTCGTACCAACGCGTCAACAACACGTACTCGTGCGACAACAGCAAGCTGCTCAACGGCATCCTCAAGACCGAGCTGGCCTTCGACGGCTTCGTCCTGCTCGATTGGTCGGCGCAGCACTACCTCAACTCGGCCAACAACGGGCTGGACATGGTTATGCCGGGTGGCGGCTCGTTTGGCAAGAACCTGACGGACGCGGTGAACAACGGTACCGTACCCGAAGAAAGGGTGACCGATATGGCCACCAGGTAAGCCCCTTGTGCGACACTCGTGTTGGACTGCAAGCTAAATCTTCATCGCAGAATCGTCGCGGCTTGGTACCTCGTCCACCAAGACGGCGACAACTTCCCGAAGCCCGGCTTCGGCATGCAGAACCTGTCCCTCCCGCACGAGCAGGTCGACGCGCGCGACCCCAAGTCACGGCCCATCATCCTCGAGGGGGCCGTCGCGGGCCACGTGCTGCTCAAGAACGAGAAGAAAGCTCTACCGTTCAAGGAGAACCCGGCCATGCTGTCCGTCTTCGGCTACGACGCGACGGTCCCGCGCACCAAGAACACTGACACCCTCTTCAACCTCGGCTACACCTCGTCGCCCGAGATGGCGCAGGCCGTGCTTGGCACCGAGGCGCACTTCGACCAGGCCGCCCGAGGGGGGACCATCGTGACGGGAGGTCGGGCTGGGGCTAATGGGCCTGCCTACATGCTTGATGTAAGTTTTTCCAAATTTTCGCGCCGTTTCTTGGGTTAGGAGACTTTACTGCATTTACTAACGAACTCTGCGCTTCTAAACAGCCCCTGAGCGCCATCCAACACCGCGCCGCCCTCGACGGCGCCTGGGTCAACTGGGACCTTGACTCAGGCACCCCCGACGTGAACCCGGCCTCCGACGCCTGCCTCGTCTTCATCAACGCCATCGCGACCGAAGGCTGGGACCGCGAGGGTCTGCACGACGACTTCAGCGACGGGCTGGTGCTGCACGTGGCCAGCCGCTGCGCCAACACCATCGTCGTCGTGCATGCGGCGGGCGTCCGCCTCGTCGACCAGTGGATCGAGCACCCCAACGTCACCGCGGCCGTCATCGCCCACCTCCCGGGGCAGGACAGCGGGCTCGCCCTGGTCAAGCTCCTGTACGGCGAGGCCGGCTTCTCGGGGAAACTACCCTACACCCTCGCGCGCAACGAGAGCGACTACGGCACAGCCTACGCGCCCTGCCGGCCCGAGAAGGGCGACAAGGATCTCCAGTGCGACTTCGCCGAGGGCGTGTACGTGGACTACCGCCACTTTGACCAGGCCAACATCACCCCGCGATTCGAGTTCGGGTTCGGGCTGAGCTACACGCGCTTCGAGTACTCGGGCCTCGCCGTCCAGTCCGACGCGAAACTGCTGGCTCCCGGCCCGTCCACCTTCGCAAACGGCGGGTTGTGGGACATCGTCGCCACCGTCCAGTTCGCCGTCACCAACGCCGGCGACGCCGACGGCGCCGAGGCGGCGCAGCTGTACCTGGGGATCCCCGGCGGCCCGCCGAAGCAGCTGCGCGGGTTCGAGAAGGTGCCCCTGAGCCCCGGCGAGGAGGGGGTCGTCACGCTGGAGCTCACGCGGCGCGACCTGAGCGTCTGGGACGTCGTGGCGCAGAACTGGAAGGTCCAGGAGGGGGAGTACGCCGTCTACGTCGGGGCGAGCAGCCGGGATATCCGGTTGACGGGGAGTATCAAGGTCTAGGGGGGTTTGGTACACCATCATCATCGGCTGGCCACGGAACTGTAGAGACCTAGCAACTTTTAGGGACGTTGGTGGATTATGATGGCGAGGAGGCGTTAATGAAGACTCTACGTACTACTTAATAGACAGAAGAAGAAAATTCATAGAGGGATAAGAATAAGCAGGCCACCAACCAGTATACGTATTTACGTGAAGACTAACTATAAGCTCTGGAAGATCAAGACATTATCATGTGCTGTTGTTCATATCCCCATCATCATCATCATCGCCAGACTCCCCATCGTCCCACGGCTTGCGCCCGTAGATCACGTAGACGGACGTGTAGATGTGCATCTGCCGGTTCATGATGTCCTGCTCGACGCGCGCCACCCACGTCTGGATCTCCTCCACCGACATCCCCCGGCGCGTCAGGATCTTGACGCCCAGGCCCTCGAGGGACTCGACGCTGTTGGTTTCGAAGTAGAGGCCAATCTCTTGTTCTCTGCGATTGCGGGGCCAGGGGTTGAGGGGACAAAGAAGCAGCCTAGATAAATAAAGCCCATTGTATCAACAACGTGGTGTGGTTATTTGCGACTACCATTATTAAGTATGATTGGCTGTTTGTTTGTTACTTACTTTTGTTGGACATCGACGAATCCGGCATCCTTTAGCCTAGAATTCCCGACCGTTATTACAAACCGTCAGCCCAGCTCCGTTTAAGAAAGCAAGCAAGGAATGCGCAATGAAGTGTTATCGTAGACTTTCTTTTCTCTGCTCGTCTCACTCACCACTGTGCGTAATTGGTCGCGACGTGTAGGTCCCGCCCCAGTTCCTTCATGCCGTCGACGATGAGCTTGTTCCACTGCTGGAGATAGGAGTTGGCCAGGAGCACCTCAGTCGCGGCATCGGCGGGGACCAAGTCGAAATTAAAGTCTTGCGACTCGAACCACCCTCCAGGCCGCAAGTTCTCGTAGATCTTCCTGATCATGGCCCGGTGGTCGGTGAAACAGCTCAGCCTTAAGAGTAGAGTAAGTAAACAGGAATATTAATCAGTTTGATATTTCATTTCCATATTCTCCCCTCCGTATGTATGTATACTCGAATAAACATTACGAAGTGATTGATCAGTAATAAGTAATGGCGGTATCAGATAGAAGAACATGAGTTATGTTATTGACATACATGGCTCGCATGTGGATGTAGTCGAACTCCACCTCATGCACCCACTCGTCCTCCTCGCTGTCCTCGCGCACAAAGTGGCAGTTGGGCGGCACTCTGTCCGGCGGCGGCTGGATCAGGCTCAGGTCGGTCCCGACGACGCGGGCCCCCGGGTTCTCCTCGGCGAACTCGATGGGCCAGATGCCCGTCCCCGTGCCGATATCCAGGACATTTTTGATGCCGCCGTCCTCGGCAGCGGCGGACGCGGATGCGGATGGTTCCTGGCGGTGGTGGTGGTGGTGGTTGAGAGGCGCCAAGTAGAGCGCGTCATCCAGGAGCAGGCGCCACACCTGATGCTGCAGATCCAGCCGGTCCTGCTCGGGCCCGTCGTTGGGGAGCATGTACCTGCCCTCGCGGTAGTAGCCCGAGTACGTCCTGCCGTTCTCCTCGACCGAGGCCGGGTCGGGGATGGAGTGGCCCGTCATTTGTGTGTATGTAAGTAGATCGGGTGGCTGCGAGATGGTCCTCTCTCCTTGCATCCCTCTCTTCGGAGAAGACGCGGGGTCTTTTAGAATGAGGGGTCTCTTACACGAGGCCGAACCCCCCTGAACGGAATCCTTCGCTCGAACCGCGGCATGTAGGCTGTATTTGTGTGCTTTGCCATTGGTTCGGTTGCGGCACCGTATGTGCAGCCATGCTTGTCGACAACAGGTATTCTGTTAAGTCAAAGATTTTCCATCGCCGCCAAATATCATTCCGTAATTTGTTGCTACGAGCTTATTCAAATTAGTAAGCGACCATGGTATAATGTGCAATGTAAAGTCAGCATCTATGCATGGCCGTTGTGAGAGTCTGGATGGTGGTTCAATAGAAGCTTCACCGCGCAGGACTTGGCGGCCTCGCTGGAGTCCCCCTTGCGGGGTGGGTAGTGGGGTTACAGCTGGAAGATACGCCGCAGCCAACATTAGCTCACAATTGGGTGTTCGTTTGTTAGACGAGGCACAGAAAGTCATATTGAATTGATTATCGTTCCAGTTTTGGGCAGATATTCGTCCTGCCCTCGCGCCTTCGCCAATTGGTTCCTGAGCTGAATTATTATGGCGTCATGGTCGCTCATTAGTGGCCAGCAGCCGTGGGCGATGCACACCAGCAACCACATCAGACACAGCCCACCAAATATTGCGCCGCTTACGCCGCTGACCGCAGCCCGGTTTAGCGTACGGCGTGTGTACCACTAACCCCACACAAAAGGTCGCCGGCGCTGTCAGCTCTCTGATATTCTAGGCGGAGACCGTTAGTTGGGCTGAATATGGCGTTGCTGCATCGCGTGATTAAGAGCAAGTATTGTCTGCACGAGAAGTAGTAAGATTTAAGTACAAGTTGGAAGACACCTGAGTATATATACCTAAAGCAAACCCTCATGTCAGATCCATTTCTCGTTTTTCTTGTCATTCCAAGCCAAACAGTTATCTCAAGAGTTCAATCCTAGCTATATCAATTCACTCAAGTCGCAACCTATATTCCGAACAAAACAACATAGCCTAGACAAGACGCGCATTTTATACAACATGGCCCAACAACTACCCCCGTTTCCCCGGCCCCTCGGCCTCTTCAAGGCCTACCATGCGACACAATCTGAGACGCTGGTGCTAAAAGAAAAGATCATGTCACTATCAGGCGACAGCTTCGACATCAAGACGATAGACGGCCGGCCCATCTTCAAGGTCCAGGGCAACGCCTTCTCGCTCTCGGGCAGGAAGATGGTTCTGGACATGGCCGGCAACGCGCTCTTCACCATCCGGAAGCGCCATCTCCGGTTGCACGCCACCTACTACGCCGAAGACCCCAGCGAGCGCGAGATCCTGCAGGTCGAGGGTAAATTTAGTTGTAAGTGTTCTTCATTTTTCAGAACAATATCTATCTTCTTTTTATAGGGAATAGGATAGCTAATATAACGTTTCATCAACAGTCGGATCCTCCAAATCCGTGGCCACCTTCGCGGGCGAGAGCGGCCGCGGCGAGAGCCTGTATATGAAGGGCGACTTCTTCGACCGGAAGGCGTCCATCACCGACGAGGCGACGGGCCAGACGGTCGCCGTCATCAACCGCCAGTTCCTCAACGCGCGCGAGCTGCTGGGCGGTCAGCAGACGTACCACGTCACCGTCGCGCCCAACGTGGACCTGGCCATCATCGTCGCCATGTGCATCTGCCTCGACGAACGCAGGAATGAGAAGTAGCGAGGCTCACAATAGATGCACGGCTACTGAGGCAGAGCCTACCGCAGATAAATCTTCGGGGTTTTTGACCTGGGAGGGAAGGGAGGAAGGATAGGAGAGTGTTTGGTTTTTTTTTGGCGTTTATTCCGGGAACGGAATTGATGATACCTTTTTGGCGGGGGATGCTGTCATTTCTGCACTACACCCTTTTCGTTCGCGTCACCTTGTATCCATTGTCCTAGGAACTTTATACCCCATCATCATTTGAATATTACAATGCTATTACAGTCCAATCTCTGACTTGACTCTATTCAGTAAGAATTGTTTCGTGGTCCAATTGATGTCTTATCCCAGTAGAAAATCAAGTCATGTTTCAGAGGCCAGTGTATCGGAAGCTGCTAATGGCCACTAGGCCTATGCGATTTGATTGGCCGCGTAGCTCCTGGATGTATGCGGGATGGCCTGAAGAGGAAATCGACTGGTTTTCAGGCCTTCTTTGTCGATGCAGGGGTCCGGGGTCCATAACCCATACAAGGGTCAGTGAACCAACTCATCGATGTTATGCCTCTCTTTCTTGTCACCAAACTGCAAACAAGTGCTTTGTGATGCAGAAATAGCAAAAACACCCCAACCAAGCAATCAATGCCCATTGTGACTCGAACTGCCCCTTGCAAGACGATGCTAAATAAGTCTCAGTAATGGAGACATATGTATTTGCTCCCGTAGAAGAAAAAGAAGAATAGAAAACGTGGCGTTCTGTCCCTCGCCGCAAATGACTCAACTTACCAAACTTCTGTATCATCATCATGTTGTTGTCAACCATTTACGTACTATCATGTGCCATGCTGTCAGTCCTGGCTAGACGGGCGACGGACCATTTCGGCCCTCCAGTCACGCAAAAAGCCACAGAGACCACTACACACGTGTCTGCCGTCTCATCTACATCACCATCTGAAGTAAGCCCCAACCCTGATAATATCACGACCAATGATATAGTAGTTAACGATACATCTTCGTTTTTACAGAGCCCAGCCTCAACGCGGCACGCCGGCTTCACGGAGCCCAGCTCCTGTACCGACGCCCAACACGCCGCCATCGCCATGGACCTGCGACACTCCCCCAACGCGCCGCTCTTTCCCAACGACTGGCCGAAGGGGTGCGAGGACATCCAAGCCAGCCTGCGCCAGGTCGCGGACGCCTTCTTGCCGACAGCGTACCTGCCGAAGGAGAAGTTCAACGAGGTGGCGCGCAAGGACAACTGCAAGCTCGACCTCCGCGTCCGGGGCGGCTCGGTCGTGCTCGGGCAGACCCACCTCGAGGAGCTCATCGCGACGGGCCTCGCGCGGAACCTGCGGGGGCGCGTCGCCGTGCAGGGGCGCATGGTCTGCGCCAAGCTCAACGGGACCGACGAGCGGGTCGACGTCGAGTGGATGATGGTGCCCATCCTCAGGGATGGGAATGATATATGATTATGATTATGATTAGATGCTTACTTACATCTTATATAGCTATGAGAAAGGGTAGTGGAGCAAATGGGGAAAAAGGGAAGCAAATAAAGCCAAGGAAGAAGGTGCTGATCTGATGCTGACCAGCTAGTTACGAGGAATACGCAAGATTAGACCGATTCGCATCTGAGATGATATGATTATATGACATCTTGTATATAGAAATGAGTGTAATGAGATACGGCATGATACGGCACGATACGGTTTAGGATTCATACGATGTACGAGATGAACAGGATGTCAAGCGGCTGACAGGCCGTTCGGCTGGGCATGCGCAATTGCCCAATGCAGTTGCATTCTAGCCGCCGCGGAGGATCCACGCTGTAGCTAGGCGGGGGCCCAGGTTTCAAGTGGCAGGCTTACTACGAACGATTTCACCAATGATGTAACTTAGCTGAACAGCTGAACTGGGTTTGTTCAACCGTTTTGCTGTTCAGCTTAGGCTGCTTGGGACGCCCGGTGTACGAGGCGGAGTTCTGCACCCATGCTTCGCCCATGGTAGATTCAACCATCATACAGGGCAAGATCAGCACGGCGCTGCTGCGATGCTGCGGCGCAGCGTCAGGCAAACACACCACCCAGAACCAACAAGAGGATAATCCCCTAAAATGAAAGTGATTCCCCCCCGTTTCTTGCTCTTTTGGTGAAGATGCGGTTGGTTCCTCCTCCCTTTATAACTTTTACTCATCACATCACCTCAGCTGCATCTTTCCCAATCTGTAAATCGTACGCCAAACTTGCATCGCGCGTAGTCGACACTTCGACCTCCACTCCACATACACTGTTACACCAGAAAGACGCACTCAAAAGACAGACGCACCATGGCGTACAGCGACTCCGGCGACTCCGTCAGGAAAACGGCGGGGACCATCGCCACGGTTTGGATCATCGTCATCGTCGTGCTCGTCGTCCTGAGCGTCGCGGGCTGCATCGTCGCCGTCTGGATGTGGCGGCGTCACGTACGGCGCCGCCGCCAGAGGATGGACGCCTTCTACGCCACGCCCATTCAAAACGGCCCCCAGCAGCAGCAATACCCCAACTACAGCTACCAGCAGGTGCAGCCAAAACAAGAACAACAACAACGACCACAACACCCGGTGTCAGAGATATACACGCCCAATTCACCACAACCGCCACCGGCGGTGGCGCAATTGGACGGGCAGCACACCGAGGTCGGCAGCATTAGCCATCGCAGCAGCTACTCGCCGCTGCCGGCACAATTAGACGCACAGCCGACTGGGGTTAGCAGCAATGGCAGCAACCACAACATCCACCCTACAAACAACCACAACACCAACACCAACAATAATCACAACAACATCAACAACCAGCCACCGAGTGAGCTGCCATAAGAAGCATACTTCCTCTAAAGAAAACCGGGGTGGAAAGAAAAGTTCAGACACGATCGATTCAGTGACGGATGAAGCAAACACGGCGACATTGGTGCTCATATTGATGGAGGATATAATTCCAGATGAAGCTGCCGACTACTTGATGCGGGGAGCAACAAAGAAGACGGAATGCCAGGACGTACAAACATGCACACAAGTGCTGGGTGTTTGTATGTAAAATATACACGACAGAGGAGGAAAAGCGATCCAGGAACGCAATTGCGATGATGTGAGGGAGGGCCAGCAGAGGAGCATATACCCATTTTTATACAGGAGGTGTCCATCCTGAACATACTGTGTTTTATACAAGTATATACCCAATTTTCATGTTTTTAATAGCGAGAACCAAAGACAAAAAATTTACAATATCAAAAACATCATCATTACAACATGCAATCAATCATCACTTTGCGGATACGAACTCGAACTCGAGCCGAATCTGGTCCGTGACGGGCCCGCCAATCTTCCTCCCTGCAAACCCCGGCGACGTCGTGAACAGTTTGAGCGACAACTTCTTCTTTCCCCCATCGCTACTGCTCGCCCCCTGCTCGACCAAGTGAACCTCGCCACCCTTGTGGTGGCCAGGCTCCGGCGTCTCTACTGTCCAGCGGCCCGCACGACTATCGTCACCCTGCTGCACCTTGCTAAATAGGACATCGTACATGGGACGCAAGTCGGACGCGCTGCTTGATGGTGGTGCAACTTGTAACACCGCCACGCCCACGGCGCCGGAGGCGTGCTTCGCCAAGGCTTGCTCCCGGTACGGCACCCGCAGTAGCCTATCCGTCACATCCAGACACCAGAACGGCAGCACGCCGGGCTCCAATGGTTTCCCAGCCGCCGCATCCTCCGCCGAAGAAGTGGCCCACTTGAGCACCTCGCCATCGGGCCGGTTTCGGCCCCCGCCCACAAGGTCCTGGTACCCGATCCCCCCCGCGCCCGCAGCCTTCACTCCCCGCTGGATCTCCTGGAATTCTGCCCGCGTCGACTCCGGGACGTCTGTGGGATCGTCGTCACCAGTGGGATCCGAAAGCAGAGTCAGAGCCCAGTCGATGACGGACCCCTCCTTCTGCGCACCCCAGCGATGCCCTGGTCGGCCCTTTTCGCCGGTGTCGTTGTCGACGAAGGCGATGAGCTCCAGGTAGGACCCGTCGGCGAAGAAGACCAGGACGTTCTCGGTCACGCCGTCGCGGTGCTGGCCGCCGGGGTACAGGGTGAAAGACTCGGCTAGCCAGGGGGGCGGGGACAGTAGAAAGGCGTGGGGCACGAGGATGACGACGTGGTCTAAGAGAGGCTCGGGTTTTTTCGTTGATGGTGACATTATGGTCTTGGAGAAAACACAAGGAGGCGGGTAAGCTGTCAGAAAATGGGTGAATAGGCAGCTCAAATGTTAGGCAAGGTTGAAGATTGACGAGTGGTCGCGGCGCCCCGGGCTGGAATGTTCAGACGCAATTCGGAGGGCAGGTGCGGGGCTCAACCACAGAACGGGTGTCAGTCAATCACGCAATACTTGTGAAGATCCGCTACCTACCACACTCAAAACCCTTGCTTCTACATTCCTCTGGCTTGAGTAGAGCCGAACATGACATGTGGATGGTAACTATCTATCAGTCTGGTGGTGAATAAGAGAGCAATAAGAGAGCAATATGGTGGATTATACACACACACGCACGCGCTGTCAGACGCAACACGAGGATGAGACACTGTTCTTCTACGATTCTGATAAATAATACATAATTACTCCTTTTCTTTTCTTTTTTAGCATGCCATCCGATGGCATACGAACCTACTCTATGGCATAACCATGTAATCGAAAACACCAACCACTCAGCAACCTATTGCGTAATGGTAGAATCCTAGTGGCTGTTGAGATAATGAGACGTGTGAAGGAAGTGTATATAAGCTTAGAGGTATCACAGTGACTATGCTATCAATCCATCCAGTAAGCACACAGCATCAACAACCAGTCTCATATGGACATTATCCTTCATATTCCCAAGGCGAATATCAACAAGTCCCCAATCTCAAAATGCTGAGCCCCTTAGTCCTCATCCCAGCCTTCCTCGGCACAGCCATCTAGTAAGTCTGCCCCATCATCCCCCCTTTCTTCCCAATAACTAACACCCAACCCAGCGCCGTCGTAGCCACCGGCCCCATCCCTTCTACTTTCAGAACATCCACCACTACTTATTCTTCTTCCTCGCTCCCTTGTCCAACGGCGCCGTCAACAACAAGCTCAGGGGAACCCTCATCATCCACAACAGTCGCCACCGCAGCTCCACCTCTGACAGAAAGGGCCCTACCGGAATTTGAACCCTTCTCCATCGCGCCCATCCCGTCCATCCCGGGCTTCAGCGAGATGCCCCCCTTCCCCTCCTCTCCGGCGGCGCCAACGCGTCCCGACTGCGCGCGGTACGTGTGCTTCGTCGAGTGCCGGATCGGGGTCGTGACGTCCAACTGCAAGGATTGCTGCGCGGAGAAGAAGAAGACGAAGGAGGCAGCAACGGACTCGGCTGTGTGATTGTCAGCGAGAGAGAGAGAGAGAGAGGTTTGAGAACGTTGAGGATCTCGGCGATGTGGGAGACGGTAGAGTCGATATATGGAGACGCAGACAATATTTGACGGCGACATGCAAGTAAACACCAGGTCGAGTCAGAAGGGACGGATAGTAGGTGGGAAGTGAGAATGAGAGGGATATGAGTGATGATATTTTGAAATTTCTTATGAGATATGACGATTTGTATTGGAGTTTTCCTTCCTCAGGTCAGGTCCTGGTATAGAACAAGAATACAATCCATTCTTTTCAACGCTCTCATCCCTCCGTCTGTTGTCCCAAAGCCGGCACGTACTTCTCCTCCAGCAGCCTGCGCATGACGCTCTCCGCATTCTTAGGATCGATGCGCTCCTCGGAGCCGAGCCGCATCATGCGGCCCACCAGGAACATCAGCTTGCCCTGCGGGTACTGCTTGTAGTCGCCGGCAAACTGCGCCACGACGTCGTCCTGGCCTTCGACCGCCTGGTCCGCGAGCTCGGCGTACTCCTCCTCGGACAGCTCGTGGAACCACATATTCTCCGTCTCGATGGCGTCGGCGACGCTCGCGTACTGCTCGGGGACAGTGCCGCGGTAGACGACCCACAACAGTTCCTTGGCCACCTTGGCCGTGATCTTGTGCTGGTACAAAAACACGAGGATGTCGGCGAGGGCGTCCACAGGCACCCTCTGGCACTGGCCGTCCGACGTGAGGCCCAGGTCCTGCGCCGACTCGTCGTGGGGGTTCGACGTCAGGCGACCCAGCTCGTGCAGAATCCAGTTAGCGGCCAGCTGGAAACAGGCCGGGTGATCCGCAATGCCTGCGCCGAGCTTCTCCTGCAGAGTTTCCACGACCCGCCAGAAGTACTCGACGCGGGCCCCGCCATCGAGGGCGACAAGCGAAAGGGCGTCCTTGGCCGTTAGTCCGAAGACGTCGGTCAGTTCGTCGATCGCAGCGTCGGGGAGCTGACCCATGCTGTCGCGGAGGTGGGCGACCAGGTCGTCGCCGATGACGACGGGCAGCAGGTCCGGGTCGGGCATGTAGCGGTAGTCGACCTCGCCCTCTTTGCCGCGCAGACGACGGGTTTCAGTCGAGCCGATGGACCAGCCGCGCGTCTCGCCCTCGACGACGCCGCCGGCCTCGAGGACCGTAATCTGGCGGTCGCGCTCGGCAATGATGGCGTCCTCGACCGCCTTGAAGCTGCTCAGGTTCTTTATCTCGGTGCGCGTGCCCAGCGGGGCGTTCGGGTCGTCGGTCCGTCGCACGGAAACATTGACGTCGGCTCGAAGTCCACCGGCTTCCATGCCCGAGACGCAGGCATCGACGGCGTTGAGTAGGATCTGAACCTTGCGGACGAGGGCGGCGGCGGTGGCCGGGTGGTGGATGTCGGGGCGGGTGATGATCTCGATCAGCGGGACGCCGGTCCGGTTGAAGTCGATCCAGTGCGTCTCGCCGGGC
This sequence comes from Apiospora arundinis, assembly GCA_039105305.1. Classification (NCBI taxonomy): domain Eukaryota; kingdom Fungi; phylum Ascomycota; class Sordariomycetes; order Amphisphaeriales; family Apiosporaceae; genus Apiospora; species Apiospora arundinis. The sequence continues at coordinate 10,017,113 of JAPCWZ010000003.1, forward strand.
TGGGCCATAGTCTTAGCCGTGTCTTGTTCCATCTGGACTTGCTGGATGCGGACAGCGATGCCGTCGCCGTCCTCGGCGGCAATGCCATCGCGGGGCTGCAGGAAGATCCTCCCCTCTCGCGCGAAAGGCTCGTAGTACTGGGTGATCTGGTAGCCCGAGGGCTGGTCCCAGTGGAAGTAGTGTTTGCGGTCGAAGCGGCTGACGGGCTGGACGTCGCAGTTGAGAGCGAGGGCGGCTCGAAGGGCGGGGATGAGGGTCTCCTTCTGGAAATGGGGCTGGCTGCCGGGAGTCGCGAGGTCGAAGTAGGCGACGTGGCTGTTGGACTCGTCGTTGAAAGATGTCGTGGCCTCGGAGAAGAGCTTCTTGGCCGTGTTGAGCTGGGCGTGGATCTCGATGCCGACGGTCAGCTCCCAGCCAGGGACGACTTGGTTGGAGGCATTCTTCTTTTTCTTCTTGCCGCCAGCAGCTTTCGCTTTCTTGGCCTCGTCTTTCAGCTGCTTTCGCAACGGTACATGGCTCGTAGGAGGAGGAGGAGGAGCGGAGTTCGATGACGACAAAGTAGTCTCGGGGGTGTGTTGCGTTTGAAGGGCTCGGCAGTGGGGGACAACAGCTGGGCGCAGCGCAAGAGCTCTTGCCGATAGTTGGGAGCGGGTGAGGCGCAAGCAGCCTTGCCTCGAGACTTGGCCTTGCAGCAAGTACTTGCTGAGGGCAGCCGTTGGTACCCGGGACATAGTGAGAATCTGAAAATTCAATGGCAATCACAGCAAACAGCGCAAAGCTTCAATCAATTGTCGCCAGAGACCATACTCGGTACGCGACGACGACGTGACATGGAATTGAAGGAGCCTCGGAGTTCCAGGTGTTTAGTTCCGGAAAATTGCAAGGCATCGCACCCCCACTACTCACTACTGCAATTGGTCAACAGCGGGGAAGGCGCCCAGGACTCCAGGAGACACCAAGAAGCACCTGCTAAATTTAGGCTCATGGCCCACTGAACAAGGTGCTGAACCAAATAGCCGGGTGAAGGCCATTTTGATGGTGACGACAGAGGAGAGGAGGTATTTCTATTATAGAATATACTCACAGAGATACACCTGCCTGTCGTTAACATTTGGATTCAAGGCCCCATCGTCAAGGATGCATGCATGTGGACAGATACCAATTGCAAATGCTTCTAGCCAAAAGTTGAGACACCTCCTCGGGTCTCGTGCCAGACTCCTTCCATCATCCCTCCCACCCTTTTCGTGAAGGATTGTCCAAAGTTTCCCTAGCCTGGGCTCTTCTGAAACACCACCAACCTGCGCTGACACATGGCCCATTAGTCGTATGTCTGTGTGCGCCGAAGTGTGTGGGTGGGTGTGAGGGTGTGTCCAAGGTCGCCTCCAACATATGTCATCCCATCCTGCGCAAGCATGCCACAGTCGTATTGCCATAACCGCTCTGCATTCCAGATTCCAATACTTTTCTCTCCCCCAACATTCATTTTCAAGGCTCATCCATGAACTTCGCTGTCCATAGTCGAAACTCAACCATGGGGATTTCTCACTATCACCGGCCTGCGTCACATGGCACCGCTGCTATCCGCCGATGAGCAGCATCGTAGTCTCAAAATCAACTTTATATACTTACTTATCCTACTTTCGTGTCGCAAGGCCTCCTGAGCGATCACTTCATCTCACTCGTAATTATTCGTCATTTCAGTGCCTTTTTCCAGCCTTTTTTATTCGCTCATCCCTCTGTCATCTCGGTTTGCAAGATACCCGTTTTGTTTGAAATTATTTGAAGGAGTAGAAGCCGAACACAGCAGGTACGCTCCAATTTACCTCTTGAAGATCTTACAAACACCCCAACTCAATGTCTCTACCAGCCTTACACGAACACAGACTTGTCTCAAGCGGTTTGGGGGTCCAAGAATCAAAAGGAGCAGCATCTCGCCCACCACCTCCCCCCAAGAAAGATACCGTTCCGTCTTCTGGAAAGGCTCGGATGCCGACTCCTAGACACAAGGCTTCCGCCACCTTAGTCTCTAACCACCTCGACGAGACTGTGCGCAGGCGCCTCGGCTCTCTCCTGGCTACCACGCGTCGTTACACTACCGCGACTGCTACTAATGGCTGCGAACCATCAAACCAGCGACCCATCAAATCGGCAGACTGGAACTCTTCTTCCTCGGGAAGCCAAGCTACTACTCTTACTACTAATACCACACAAAACTCATCCAACGACAACGCCATCAAGGAGTCTGCCCAAACAGGCAGAGTGTGCGTTCTGAACGCCATCATCATGGACTCGAGCGACTTTAGCTCAGCGAGGGAGGAGGCATGCGCCTGGGATCGGCGCCTGGAGCTCGCTTTACCCATGCCACTAGAGAGTAACAGGGCCCAAAATAAGACTCGGAAGAGTCTATCGGATCTGAGCAACACCACAGACGAAAGCAGTGACTCGAGTGGGAGCAACTCTACAGTTACTCAAGCTTCTTTCGCGAGACGCGATAGTCCCACAATACCATCACCCAATGAGCGCCCCAACAAGAAAACGACCGCAGCCCGGCCAGAGGCGCTGCGGTTTCTGGTGGAGGACATGGATGCGCGACCCTTTAGCAACAATAGCAGTCCAGAGGATGAACCGCCGCGAGGGCGGCGCTCGACGGTGTCATCGGTGGGCAGCAGCACGTCGAGCACACGGAGCGGCGCCAGTGCCAATGGCGACGACAATGACACCGATCACCACACAAGTCCGGAGGTCAGCCCCAAAACACCGAAGCAGGGCCGCACCTCGGCAACACTTGGTTCTTCGTCATCGACATCAAGGCCTAAGCGGCAGATGAGCTACGGGACACCCGAGATGCCACGCGGAAACGCCAACTTGCCGCACGTCTCTCCCAGCCTGTTGACTCCGCGGGCGTCCAAGTTCGGGCACGTCAAGCATCTGCCCCGGGCGGAAAAGCTCCCCCTGAGCGGCTACGAGCTCCTAGCGTCGCGCCTCAGCACGGGGGGTGCGCCTGCCACCGTCGACGCGCCTGCGGAGCCCCAGCTCAAACCGATATACCGGAGGTTCGAGCCGCTAAACCACCGGCTCCTCCTCCATCTGCAGGATGAGCTATGCGAGCTCGAGGAGCAGCTGCACCGTCTCGACACGGCGGACACGCAGAACCGGCGGCTGCAGAACGGTATACTGCCTGCATCCCGAAGAGCCGACTCTCAGACCGCTGGGGAGTTGCAATGGCACAAGACTGACATACTAGGGAAAATTGGGTTTAAACTCGAGCAGTACAGTATGACCACCCATGGACCCATGTCCTTATACGCTGTATCATTCATAATGACGCGTTTCATCTAATAAACTTTATAGATCACGTCTTGGCTTCTTTCCAGACGACAAGAACAATGCCAAAGCCCAACCTCGCCGACGTCCGCGAGTACCAAGGCTACCTAGCCGCCAACGCCCCAATAGCCGAGCACGAGACGCGCTTCCTGGACGCGACGGACGACCTCGTCTGCCTGGCCGACGAGATTGAGGCAGCATCTGGTGTTGATGGGTATCTTCAGCGGCACGAGGATGGTGCAGGACGACGACTACACGTCCCGCGCCGCCGGTCGATCCAGTACTCGCCAACATCACGCTCGTCCCTGAGGGAAGATTCGCCCGAGGGGTCCAACTACGAAGACGGCGAAGAAAGTGGGGAGGAGGACGAGGCGCCTGTGATATCGCTTAGCCTCGCGATGGCGGTGGCGGTCATTGCACCTATTATGGCGTTTGGGATTGTGCCTGGTAAGCATGCCCCCTCAAATGCTCCTCAACTTAGCCCCTTTTCCATGTGAAGGCTCCCCATGTCTGTAGTGTGGGACTGTGTGTGTGTGTGGTTGGATGACAGCCTTCCCAACTGATGCTAATTCGCATGTCTAGGTTACTTCGGTCGAATGACTGTAGTCATGTTGGTGTCCGTGGGGGTGCTATGGGGTTTGATCCACGAAAGGGTCATAGGGGTACACGCGACACGGGATTTCTACATATGTGCCGGGCTGTATGGGATGGCCATGGCAGTTGTCGCCGGGATATACCGGTGAGGGCTAGATCCGAAGTTGTGGCATGGGAGAAAAGATTTTGTAGCAAAACTAATAGAATGGGAGCATCGGTGTCGATGGTAATTGCGATATTACCGCGTTTCTTGTCCTTCTCGCATCGTATGTGGGCAAATTGCCTGGGATGGCATATATGCTAACATACCCTCTCGTGCTCTCATGGCAGGCTGGCCAATTCTGGTACTAGGCGAGGGCTACAGCGGCCCCCCGTGCTGGTATTGGTTCTGAGTGGTCTCTAAGATTGGGTCCGGCTGGGAAGGTGAAGTTGCGTATCTTTCATATCGAGAGGAAGGAGTGAATACGTATCTCTATGGTATCATATTTTTGTCTACCTTCCACCAACCTAAGCAATAAGGCAGAACCTATAAAAGAAACCAGCTTTTGACCTCCAATCACATACACAGAGAACGTTCCGAACAGTTCATAATCCACTCCGGCATGTACCTACTTAGTCAGTTGTGCAGCCTGACAACAAGTATATTTCTCGGCCGCGCGATAATCTTGTATAATATTGACTGTCTGGGTAGGATATGACAGTCATTAGAGGCTATTTCAAAATAAGACATGGAAGAAAAGGCCCAATAATCAGTATATCTTATATCAAGGGTAGAAAGTGTCATCATATCACTGACCTGATTACCGATTTGTTACCTCTCTCTCCTCCCCTTTATCCACCCCAGGTTACTGTCACCTTAACGGCACGGAATCGACTGCACTGCAAGCCAGCGCGCGTCCACAGGGCCCGCCGAAACTATCGTCGTCTCGATGGTCTTGGTCTCGGTAACTGTTTCATATACTGTTGAAACAGTGACCAGAGGAGGAGAGTTGGGGGGAGGGGATGAGTCGACCCAAGGCAACTGGTGGTTGGTGGTTCTAGATTTGTTCATAGCTATGTTCATCTTCAGTAGCAAGAACATGTGGGTTGCTAGGGCCAGATTCTAGTATTAGGTCTCATCGTTTTCGAATATCGTCATGATTTTGAGCTACACCCCAGTGGCGTCCGAGCCGGACGCGAAATCGATGGTTATCATGGATATTGTCGATGCGGCTTAGGTACAATGGTCATTCTGAGTAGCGGTGACAGAACAGAAGGTATGGAAGGCACGGTCCCCCGTAACAATGTATTCTCGTTGGTAGAATTTTTTATATGTGTCTCTGCACATCTCTACTCGTTCCGGATCAACCAGGCCGGCCCAGCTAAACCGAATCACTCATTATTTGTTACACGCAAATTTTGAACTCAAAAAAGAAGCCGCTGGTGTCTCTATACATGACCTTGCTGTGTATCTCAAATCTCGAAGACCCCCCATATACTACTCACAGATTTCATTTTTCGAGTAAAATCCGCATTGTATTTTAGCAGACACAAAGAGCCCGCGAGGCAGTGGAAACTATCCGATAGTTACGAGTGTCGGGAGAATAGTATTCAAAGAGACGTTTTATTTCCCATCTTATATTCTCACTGATGACAAAGGCATTGATACTGAACAAAGAATAACAGCCAGTATTGTTTTCTTTGATACCCCTGAAGGAACTTTTACATATGGTATCCGGTTAGAGGATACCAAAGGAATGTATATAAAGCAGTCATCTGGCAATCATGCCATATGCAAGCAAGCTTCAGCCAAGCAGTCCAACTACATTGCCTCTCCGTTCAGCAAACACCAGAAAGGGAAAACGAAGTCCAAGTGGAACAGTACTCCCAGCTTTTGACCAGATTCTAATCTTTAGTTTACACAATGACACCAGTCTGCTACGTACCACCAGACAGTATCACGAGGCGGAGGTTCGAGGATGGCGACGGGGATCCCATCCCGGTCCAGTCTTGGTTGACGAACGAGTACCGTGTCACCAACGCCACCTGGAAGCGAGTGCTCCGAGAATGGCCGCCGCGCGAGCCCTACGAGGACGAGGAGTGGCGCCGCGACCTGTTTCGCGCCATGCCGGACCGGGGCTACGCCCAGGACTATCGGGTCATCAACACGATTCTCGGCTACGACACGGAGAGGGAGCGGTGCGTCATGTGCCGGCGCAACAGCCAGAACCCCCGGTGCGGCCAGGTGTGCCTGGAGAAGTGGTTCGAGAGTGGCGGCATGGGCCTGCTGAGAGGCGCGACAGAAGTCTGGCCCATGGAGAGGGACGGGGGTATCACGGGCTACGGTTTGTTCCTGCACACCGATGTGCGGAGGAGCCTGGTGAAGGGCCAGCTCGTCGGCGAGTACGTCGGCGAGCTCCTGCCCGCGGACGGGCCCGACGACCGGCGGAACCCGGCCGCAAACAGCCGGTACGTCTACGAGGTCAACGGCGGGCTCTGGAAGGTGGACGCCGAGAAGTGGGGGAACCAGACGCGCTTCATCAACCACTCGTGCAGCCCGAACCTCATGGCCGACACGGTCGTCGTGGGTGGCCGCCGCATCGTCACCTTCAGGGTGATCAAGACCATCCATCCCGGTGAGGAGCTGACAGTGCACTATGGCCGGCCGTATTTCGCCAATTTCAATGAAATGTGCTACTGTAACGTATACAGTTATGGCCACGTGCCTACTGAGCTTCCGCTATAACGAGACGAAGCATAAAGGTAAGAAGCTTGCTTCGGCAAGTCGGGTAAGTGGTGACTATCTCTTTCAGGTATTAGTCAGCTAGTTTCATTGTTTCCATTTACAAGCGTAAGTGTAGTTAGTACCTGTCAAAATAACTGTTTAACTTCTATAACCATACAAGTGTCTTAATATACTTGGACTCGACGCGACCATATCATCTGATCCGCCTGCCTGCCAACCTTTCTCAAGTGACGCACCTTAAACCCCTACGTATATATTGGATCCTGATCCTGACGCAATGAGAATTGACTGTGGTTTATAGCACTGGCTCAAGGTAGACAAGTAGCTACTTCTGTAAGAGCAAACTCATATGTCTCTGTTTAATATCTCGAAGCGAGGCGTAGGGGTATTGCAGCTATCGTGAGATGCCATGATGACTGGATACCCCCTTAGAGGCCAAACACTGTCTCTGGTGGTACGGCCCTTCATTCGTTTAGAAACTGGTATGCACTGTTACCATCATCGACGACGGAGGGGTTGATTTTCTGGGCGAACAAAGTCTGTTCCAGAAGATACTGGCTTTGAGCTTTGATAATTCACAGTTTTTATTCTCTGCGCACACTATTGACCACTGCAGCACACCCATTCCTCTCGACAAGCAGCATCATTCGGCGGGTCCTTCAAGAGACCTACATCAATACTCAGAATACAAATCCTGGTAACTATGACTATAGCAATTAATGAACCGGACGAAATATGATCTGACTTACCAATGTAGATTATGAGCTAGCTGTCGCTGCTGTCCCGGAAACGGATACGTGCGAGCCCAAGACTTTCCGGCCTGGCTAACCAGATCACCAAACTTGTATCGTGTATCGTGTATCGTGTATCGTACACAATAGACTTGCAAAAGGAGTATTACTAGGCACACATTATGCAGTCTGCTTCTGGCTACGCTGAGGACGAAACCGCGCCGCCTGAGACCGATATCAGTAACAGCCCATACCCAGCAGTCATATTTGCTCCCGACGATAAGACCGTGGTTCGCAACGAGCTGGTATACGGCAACAATAGCTATACATACGTTGCTAACGACACGCCTACATCGCCTATCTGTCACCATCAGATCATCGCTGCCTTACAGCTGCGCTGTCAGACCAACGAGCAGCTCACTCACCGGAAGATTGTACTGCCTGCCCAGCCGACCTCAGACAATGCCCAAACCAGGCTGCCAGCGGATTACATGTCCTCGGGAACTCCCGACCCTGCTCGCCATGATAGACGAGCTGCCATAGCCATCGATTGCGAGATGGTCGGTGTCGCAGTCGGCAGCACGAGCTATTTCGATCGCATTGATATTGGCGATACAAACCCGTCCCGAGATCGCAGTGAGCTCGTCGAGGTGTGCGCTGTAGACGCGATTACTGGCGAGATTCTGATCAACCAGCTCGTCCGACCGGCAGGCCGTGTGGTCGACTGGCGCACCGAGTTCAGCGGCGCCAGCGAGGCCAAGCTGCTACAAGCGCAGGCCAGAGGAACAGTACTGCCGCACTGGCGCGATGCTCGGGACCTGTTGCTTCGGTATATGGATGCCGAGACGGTGCTCGTCGGTCACTCGATCCAGAGCGACTTGCGCGTATTGCGCCTCGCGCACGGCCATGTCGTCGACACTTCGATCCAGACAGCGGCCGCCGTCTTCGGCGATGTACGTCGCGTCATCTTTCCCCGAATATGGGGTCTCAGGCATCTGGCATTGCGACTCTTGGGCAAGCGTATCCGGGACAATGGCGGCGACAGCAACCCCGCCAAAACTAGCCACGATTGCGTCGAAGATACGATGATGACCCGTGAGCTGGCGCTTTGGTGTATCCTGAATCCGGCTGAGCTGTCTGCCTGGGCCCGGGAGATGCGCCAGGATATGGCTGCGAAGAATGCCGCCTCACAAGCGAAGTAGCACAAGGATGAGGCGCAGAAGATATATCTGGCCGAGAAAGCTGAACGCGCAGCAGCCGGTCAGGCTCGCGAGGAAAAGTGATGAATATTTAAGGAAAAGTGGCTTCCTCTGGAGCCTCAGCCAGCACCACAGTGGTAACTGTATACTACTCAAGGGTTGAGACACCATTCCCGCCTGATGGCAGCTTTTATGTGCTGGATACGATGTTGTACGCAGGTTTACGTCAATAGAAGACAGACACCAAGATTGGCGACTGCCTTCTCAGCAGAATGATGGGTAACATAGATACGGAAACAATGAGTAAGAATGTCCCAATCGAGACCACGCTGTATCAGGTAGCCGATGTTGACCCCGAACAAAGGCGAAAACACCCGTTTGCAAAGAGAAAGGGAGGCGATAATAAGCATTTACGGCCACAAAGACTGAACATCCACGATCACCTACCACTTATTAAACTTACAACGCGAGGACCAACATAATTCTAGCTATCAGCATGCACTGTCGGCCCGGCTAAAGACTTACTGACTCGAAGCCGTCTACTGCTTCTCCCAATCCAATGTAGCTCGGCAGCATTTACCACACACAGTACGCATGTGATTGAAAAGGTCTGCAAGGTCCGAACTTCTCTCGATACATGCCGGGCGGGAGGTATTGTGGGCAGTAGGCTGCATCAACCTGGCCCGGCATCCGATATTCGCAGATGCTTAGGAGCCGCACCGTCCCAGCAAGTGTAATGTGTATCAAGGCCCGAAGATGTGACGACACACCCGGGCATATGTACCGGGAATACCTATGATATTGCACTCGGGGCGAAGCCAACGCTGGCCGTCGTGAATCGTGTTTTGTCTGGATGTGTTAACCCATTCGGCACTGCGTAGGTAGCGCATGGTAAATCAGGTCGGGTCGGATCGGGTCGGGTTTGGCATAGTCGACTCGTTGTACATCGGATGTGCTGCGGGTTTGACAAGTCGTCGTTTGAAATAGTAGTCGGAATAGTCGGGTCGCTGGGATGGACTTGGATGCGCAAGACGTCGGTGGTCGTTGCTCAAATCTGCGACGGGAGCTTTCAGTCCAGCCAAAGTGCTCTTCACTAATTGCATGGGGTTATGGTGCAAGGAAGCAAGAGGAAACCGAATGACTCAATTACATGTATGTTTCCAATTGGCCTCGTCGGAAGCTGACAGATTTGGCTCGAGTTGAATCTCAACTTTGGCGTAGTCAATCAGGTGTGCCTTTCTGTTGTGTCCAGCCTTACGAGCTAAGCTTGCTCCAGAAGCAGCTCCCCTGCATTTGAGATTCGAGAAGACCAGCTTGCAGGGGTAGCTCCGATCCGACCTTGCTGCTTCTGATCACTCCAGCACAGTGTCAAAGTAGGAAACTCAGAAGCATCACTCAAAAGCATCACTGCTAGTTGCTCACGCAAGGGTACAGAAATGGAGAAGCAATCGACGATAATTAGGATTTTTTTTTATATTGCTCGGAGTTTGAGTTGTTTCCCCTGCTTTTCTGACTTCCAAGTAAGATAAGGTACCTAAAGTAAGTAAAGAGTAGCCGGGCATTTTTCTTGAATTCTCGTCCCAAGAACCAAGACCGCGGAAGGTGCAAACGAAATCTCGGGTAAGCAAGCCTTGCAACCACCGACCCGATTTCAGCCGTGATTGGCAGGGACCAAAAATGCACCTACCACCTCACATCTCGAAATAGCGATCTCGCGACCTCGCAAAAGTTTCGCAAAATTTTCGTCGTCAGCCACCAGCAATCCCCGTCCAGAAAAGAAATGCAGCTTAAGATTACCATGTCTCGTCCTTTTTCGCCGTGAGCATGCCAAGGCAAACTTTACATTCAAAATCTTACCAACCGTGATATCGCATGTCGTTGAAAATGCCTTCGCGAGCCAATTTGGATGAGCAGAATTTGCGACGAAAATTTCGTCATGCGGACGGCAAATGCGTTGACATAAGCTTCTCTTCACCTTTCACCTACCATCTCCCGAAGGCGCGGCTGATTTGAGGCTCCGACCGCCTGAACGTTGCAAGGCAATGCAGGTTCCCCTTGGCGTTGTGCCAGCATGAATTGGGATGCCCAAACCCTGCAGTTGCAGCAGTGCCGTCATGATTCATGGGTTTTGACTGGCCGAAAACTCTTCGCCGCCGGGTGTGCCCCCATGGCAACAGGCGAAGGTCATTTGCTGGGTTCGGTTCCTTATCTCTGGGAAACGAGTCGATGGCAGATAGCCGTGCATATCCCTTTCGTCCCGACGTCGCATTCAAAGTCGCCATCTCTTTCTCACTTCTTCTCGCTCGTGGCGGGTATATGTCACAGGTTCCGTACTCTCGCAGTCATGGTCTGTCCGCAAAGTTTCGAAACCGGGTGGAAACGCTCGACGTTGGTGAGGTCCGATGTGAGTTCGACATCTCGGGTGCTGTTCAGGACAGCCTGAGAATGTAGTGCGAGGTAAGTGGCATCTCGCATTCGGTCGTACGGCCTGGGCTTTTCGAGTGAAAAATCCAGCGTCATCACTTTTTCTCCCCTTCACCGACAAGGGGAAACGTCTGGCGAAATAGTAGGCCACGTCCCCTTCTTATATAGCATTCGGCTCGACACCGACTTTGCTGGGAAATCTCCACCACGTGCCCGAAATGTTGACGTTGGTCGACCCGAGTGGGTACCGCTGGTGGGGGTCAAGTTGCTTTCCCCCTGTCTCACTTCTTCTCCCTCGGGCCTTACGCCCTCTTGCATCATCCAGGACGCCCAGGACACCCAGGACACCCAGGAAATCGCTCACTATGGCGACTGTGGAATACTGGTACCTAGGTAGTTTTGGCGAGCTGAAGTCAAGTCGAGATAGGCAAGTACAAGCCTCACCATGCCCTTCGGCTTTCGACTCCGCGTCCCATCCTATGATATGTATCTCTATCCATTGTCTTCTTTTCGCTATCTTCTCGTTTTTTCTCGCTTTTTCCTCGTTCGCTGTGTGAAGGATGAGGTCATCATCAAATCATGTAAAAAGACCGTGACATTGTTGTGTACACTCGGGGTTTCCGGGGTTGAAACAGAGTACTGTAGGTAGGTATTCATTCAATGCCTACCAGATAATAAGCACTACAAGGCAAGGCCTTACTGCTCTGAATAATCGTATCCCGGGTTGTCCCGAGAACCTTGGTCTGCCTTCTGTGCAGCGATTCAAGCGAAATTTCTGTCAGCCTTGTCTTGTTCGGGCAGCTTCGAGCAAATTTTCTGCTTGCTGAAAAAGCTTGGATCGAGGCCCGGTCCACCCGTACAGAGTTGATTGTGGAGGCCGAGATGATAATGTCTCTTTTGGGGCCCTTTTAGCCTCTGCTCTTGCGTCGCCAGCCAGCCCGTTTCCCCCTTCATCCAGCAGCCCAGCAGCCCAGTGCGACTCCCGATTTTCCCACTACCACTACCCGCTACCGAAAGCCCGCTGGCCATTGAATGCATTGAAGCAGCAGTACCTCTTCGATTGTCTCTCAGTCCCCGTCCCAGTCCAACACTCTCTACCACCTGCTAACTGGGTCCCCCCCTTCGGCTCAGCTGTTCCTCCGTCCACCTGTTCTTTCTGGAGCTCCCCTTCCTTTCCTTTCTTCCCACACCAGTCAAGAAGCTCTTTGTCTCCAGATCCAATCTTCCCTTCCTATCCATCTCCAAGCTACCCATACTTCCCGCATCACCACCACCATCTCCTCTCAACCCAAATCCATCACAATGGCCTCCGTTCGTGTTGCTGCTTCCCGCCTCGCCTCCTCCATGGGCTCCAAGGTCGCCCGACCTGCCATGCGAGCTCAGGCCCCCGTTGCTGCCGCCAAGCGCACCATGACCAGTACGTGAAAATTTTTATTCCTGCCGCGGAACCTCGATGTCGATGAGCTCGAGCTTGATGAAGCTTCAATTGCTTCAGGCAAAGCAGAAAAAGCTTTGCTCCCATCGGCAATGGTCTCAATTGGCCGTCGTGCCATTCGTCCCGGACCAATTGGCTAACCATTGACTTGCTTCCGACCGTACAGGCAACGCTTTCCAGACCGTCAAGCGCCAGCAGGCCTCCAAGATCGTCAACGCCACCACCCGCCAGGCTTTCCAGACCCGCCGCGCCTACTCTTCTGAGATCGCCCAGGCCATGGTCGAGGTCTCCAAGAACTTGGGTATGGGTTCCGCCGCCATCGGTCTGACCGGTGCTGGTATCGGTATCGGTCTCGTCTTCGCCGCCCTCCTCAACTCCGTCGCCCGCAACCCTGCTCTCCGTGGCCAGCTCTTCTCTTACGCCATTCTGGGTTTCGCCTTCGTCGAGGCCATTGGTCTTTTCGATCTCATGGTTGCCCTCATGGCCAAGTTCGTACGTGCTCACCTCACCTGCTACCATCAATTGACTCAATTGATGGACCCCCACAACCACCACCAATTCAAGATATCAAGATATCAAATCCAGATTGAATCAACTGCTAACATCAACTCCCCCTCTCAACAGACCTAAACGCATTCTCCAATCTTGGAGGCTGGACCCACACAACGAGTCTGATAAGCGTCGTGTGAAGAGCGATCTTAAGGCAATGCTGCTACTGCACCATGTAGACGACATACTCATGTCGCCTTCCCATGGCCCGCATACGTGTTTGCTTGCCGTGTGTCAATTGAAGGGAACACCAACCAGCATAGACTAATAGTGGTAGATATGTCCTGGGGAATAGACAAGAGGGCATTTTTATGGCGGGTAGACTTGCATAGCATTGAGATCATTTGTGTAGACAAAGTGGCTGGAGATGGGGATACTCTGTCAAAAAGTCATCTGCGGGACCTGTAAAATACAACCAATCTTTCCCTGAACTCAACACATTCTCGTCTTGGATACGGATCAACAAAAAATATCACCACTTTTCTTTGTTCGGAATCTGATCTGATCTGATATGATCTGACGCGACACGCGATGACCTTGATCTTGAATGTGCGAATCTGACGATGACTTCAATCACTAAATCTGGGGAACGTACTGACTGACATATGTGAGAGATATTGACGGCATCGATAAGATATTTGCCATCATAATGTCAATTGACTTCAATCGAGCTCGAGACTGCATCAATGGACTTCAATTGGCAACGAACACCATCTCGGAAACCTTCCCCGATGCCTATTCGTACTTACCATGGATCCAATTGACATCCAATTGACACTTCGATTTGACGTGTCAATCACCCTCACGTCCTCACGATGGCTTACCTCGCCGTGTCTCACACTGGCGGACAGACGGGGGCACCCGATTTGGTGAGGGCTTTTTAGATTTTTTCCCGACGAGCCCCACCCAAGTTTGTCTCGTTATCCTCGGTCTTCTGGAGAAAGCAACTTGCTCCTCTCTCTCAAAAAAGAAAACCAAGGCACGCACCACCACCCGCCGCCAGCCAACAGAAACACCACCTAGGATGCACTGGGTTCTTGCACTGGGCGTCCTTCGAGACACACACACACACGCTTGTGTCTGTGTGGGTGTGCTTGCCAGACAAAATGTCCACTTTCCCCGGCTTTGGTTCCTTATCTCTCCCATCTTGGCTCGTCTGGTGCTCTGAGCTTTCACACCACACCTTCCCCTTGCCTTCCCTTCCCTTGGCCTGCCCATCTCTGTTTCTGCTGCTCTCCGCAAAGTCTCAGTGGCGCAAGGTCGCTGCTCTTTGTCGATTTCCAAGGTTCCACCCACTTAACTCCGCTCCGCCGGCTGCGTTCATCCAACCCAATCACGCATCGGGGATGGCAACGTGTGGGTAATCGGTGCTGGTTGTGGTTGTCCACCATGGACTGACGATCTGATGATAGCGAAAACCTTCCTCCCTTCCTCCTTTCCTTCCTTTCTGTTCTGCTTGCTTGTCCCCAAACCAGAAAGGTGAGACCGAGCTAAGGGAGGTGGCTTGAATGGAGTCCAATCGTACGTGTGTGAGTGTATGTATGTAAGTAGCGTAGGCCCGCTTTCTGGTAGGTATCTTGGTGGGTTGGTCCTCTTGCGATCAGGTCACGATGACTCTTGGTGATCCACACGGGTAATCGAACTATTAAGCTCGCGGGTTTCCCCTTCCCTGGCGGTCTCTCTTGGTCCCTTGATGTGCCCTGTGCATGTTTTCCGAATGCAGACTGCAAAATCGACTACACGAGCTACACGAGTCTCAACCTCGTCGTCTCTGTCAACTTTGACAATTCAAGGGACCTGACCACACACAACACATATTCGACTCGGCCGATGGCCATGACTCTCCCGACGGAATGACACCCTTGAAATGCTGGAAATCGCAATTGGCCTTTGATAGCTGGCAGTCGGCCCCACCCAAGCTTGGCGGACATCGACGATAATGAACAACGAAGAGATCCGCAAGCAACATGGCGAAGAACAAAGACACAAAAGCAGTCGACATCGTGGATGGATGCGATCAACCAGACCCAATGCCTACTACGACCATCACCACCGCCAGCGCTGCTGCATCGTGAGACGAAGCCAACCATCTCGCACCCTTGGCACGAAGGCAAACAGCAAGTGCCCGTTCTCCATCTCTCAAGTGAAAGAGGAAACGAGTATTCTCGAAAGAATTTCAAGTGAAACTACCTCTGAGAAAAGGATCATCAACCCACTCGGATATGGCAAGACGCTTCACCATGTATGCGACTCAGCACTATGTTCACCACGAATTGTCTCTCGCACCGCCGACACTCAAAAGACGAATGATGAGAAATGGGCAAAAAGAAACAGCGACGGGGAGATGATGGTGAATGTTTGAGTCCTCGATAAACGCATGGCAAACGAAAGTAGGAAAACCGAATATCCTACCTTTGCTCGGGTTCTGACAAGTGTTGAAGTCATCCCTCACATCAAGCGCGCACACCACGTGCCCCCGAAATGTCGAATGGGCTGATCCTGGTGTCGGTTGGCAGGGAGCAAGCGTCTGCCATTGGAACTCTTCCTCTCAATTGGGGGCCGTGAAACCATTGCTGTCGTCCACTTCGATGCAAGTGACTCTCGAGGCCTTTGGGGGGATGAAAAGCTGAATTGACGACTGGTGTGGTGCATCATGCAATGCAATCGAAAGTGTGAGAAAACAGAAAGGTTGTTCTGAGCAAGGTGTCAAGTCGAAAAGGTCCCTCGGGATTTGGGTTGACGCTGCCTATGCCCTCGATCCTGTCGTCCTGTTAGGCATACTTCATCCATAAAGTTTGAAGCTGTCGACAAGCCATTTCGCTAAATTCCAAGCCCCCCAATTGTTGCTGTCGCTGAGGACCCTTTTCCCAGAGCAATTGACAACGCAATGGCGATGCAAAGGTGAATAGACCGGGCAAAAGAAGAGAAGAGAGGAGAGGAAAGAGAGAGGGGGGAAATAGAGTCAGGATTTGGAGAGAGTCGGGCACTGGGATGATTAAAACGGGCGAACCGTGGTGGCCATGTTACCATCCATTATGCACGCAGGCGCCTACTACATATTGGTTGCTACTGTTGCTACCTGGCTACCGTTACTCCTCCCTCCTTCGTGCCCAGCCTGCCTTGGTCTGTCCCTCGCTCCTTTCGTCTGGTCTGGCTGGTCTGTACAATCCATGCTGCATCTCCCGGGCAAGGAAGCGAGTGGTGTGTGCCTACCTAATGTATGCCTGTCTGTGCCTGTGTCTGGTTTGGCGTGTGTGTGCATGTGTGTGTGTGTCCCCTTGCCTAAAGTAAGGTAGGTTTACTTGTTGCTTGCTGCTTTACCTGCCTGCTTGCCTGAACTTGCTCTGCCGCATCAACTTCCCCTCACCCATCATGTGACAAACCGTGCCATCTCATCTCACCCAATCTGCAAGAGGGCAAATGCGTGCGATGTGAGTGGCCCGCGGCCTGCCCTCCCCGGACCCCAGATTCCACTAAATCTGTGATCCGGGACCCAGTAACTCCACTAAAACGAGGTTGGTGGCCCCATATCCCGTATTCCCCCCTACGGCAAATAACTCGCACACCTACTGTAAACTGCCTGACTGCTGCTATTGATTGATGCACCCACCATAGCCACAGCGGTTGTGCTTTCCCTTGTCGGGCACAAGCACCGCAACGCAACACGCGACACACCACCTCCCCGACGCAACCAGATGCAGACCTGAAACTAACCCTCCTTGTGAACGTACGATGGGAGGCATATTAACTCTTTAACAGACAGGCTACACCAAATGTCGCAACGGGAAACCGTTCGTGTGAGCAAAAAGAAAAAGAAAAGAGAAAAAAGACAATCACTCAGCTTCGTTCGGGCTTCCATTTACTTCACGACCAAGCAAACAACGAACGGCATGGGACTTTTCTGCTCCCTTTACTCCTTATTGACACCAAAACGCCCATCCTGGTGGTTGTGGGGTACCCGCAATCCTTGTGGCACGACACGAACTATGTAATCTGCCTCCCTAGGCCTGCATCTATCTTTGTTTGACGTGGCATACGTTTGGAGACCCGTATTTCCTTTCGAAGGGAATATTGTGCTCGTTCAACTCCTCTGCCGAGGGACGGAAGAAAGGCATCTTGAGAAGGCAGCAGTCGTCGTCAGAACCCATTCTTCGTGAAAGCTTTCTGTGCACAGATTGACTAATATCCCGTCGAGATATATTGCTCTGCATAAACAGGTTCTATGTACAGAACATGTTGACCGACTGACCTGACCAAACCGTGGAACATAGTCAGCCACCCCGCCATGTCTGCATTCCAGATTCATGGCGTAAGACTCAAATGCTCATTACTTAGGGAGAATGAGCACGCATGACGTTAACACGGAGTTGCCCACGTGCTCAGATTGCCGTTATCTCGCAGATGCGAGGTCTGGGGGGAAACATTTGAGTGTTGCCTCAAATGCTCTCGAATCAAACGTCCTTCAAGAAGCCAGCGATTTCCTTACAGTCATCAGCAACGATTCTGTTTACAATGTGTTCAGAACGCCATTATTGACTCTCCCACAAACCCATTGAGGAGAAGTCTAGAACCCCTAATCTTAATCACAGGAGCAATGCTTGCACGCCCTAGCCAACCAACTTGATGCCGAGCTTATTCTTCTTTTAATCACACCAATCGACTCGAGCTCACCTTCTGATCTCTACAGCCAGGACCCTTTTCCTGACGACGTTATATTATACGCAAGCCTACCTACCCCCACGCCACACGTTGTTTCTTGATCTCCGGCCTCGCGAGCATCATCGCCGTGGCACTCTGCCTTCTCGCATACTGAAGCCGCAAACGACACGGTCGAGGGCTCTCGGCCGGTTAAGCTATACACGCCCTGTAGGAAGGAGGAGTTCGTGCCTGCCTATACACAGATAGGACCCAAATCCCGTTCTCTCACTCCATTACCCGTCAAGGACTTTCGTCAAACCGCGCGTTATCCTTTCATGACAGATTTTCGCGAATGTCGTCGCCCAACCTATTCAGAGACACGACCAATGAACTTCTTGTTGGAGGATAAGTCCTCGATGGGTCCTCATCGTCACCCACCGCACATTTTGACAGAACAGATACCATCTTAACAAACAATTCCGCTATCAAAGAGCATGGTCTCTTATCAATGGGGATGTGGTCTAGTGGTATGACGTTTCCTTAGCATGCGCTACTCGCCTCCTGGGTGTTGTAGACTGTATGGAAAAGGTTGTGAGTTCGATTCTTACCCTCTCCAAGCCAGCGTGCCTCACGATGGCTTCATTTTTCTTCTTTTTTTGAGCCACGAATACCCAGTACTCTCTGTTTCCCCGCCAGCAGCTACAGTCAGCGGAAGATCAATTTCGCGCCCGGTTACGTGGAAATTCAGTCCTTGATGACATGGTCTACAGGAGGGCATCCGCTCGGCGCCCGAACCGAACCTGTATACGATCCCGCGATACATGCCCGGCGTAGCTCGCCATCCGCTGTGTGATACACGATATTCCAACCCACCCTTACCCGGGACTACATGACATTTCTTTCTACCCACCAAGTAAGTCTATGGTCGTTGTTTGCCCGTGTGCCCCAATACAACGGACCGAGACACTTACATGGGGTCTCTTCATCGTCCTTCGTATGAAAGACCACCCCAGATGCGACAAGCAGGATGCATGCTTGGCTATGTGAACTGCAGTTTTCCATCGGGAAACATTGTCAATGGTGGTGCATGGCCAAGCGGTCTAGCATTGTATGGACATGCCAATAAGGTGGAGCCAAGGTGTTCGTGGCATGCAAGCCGTCCTTAACCCCGTGTATCCCGCTTGGCAGTCCCGCGGTGGGGTCTTGGCCCGGTATTTAGCGTTATCGAATCCCATTTATCTTGACATATCTTGGGTTACACAACCACGCCTCTCTGCCGTCACAGAGCTTTCTCGTCGCAGTAATGTTTTCTCGACTTCCCACCCTTATCATGACAAGTGCGCGTAGCCGGACTTGGCAGGCAGGCTTGGGTGGGAGGTTCCCATGGGTCGGATGGCAAATCTACTCCACGCAGCCGGGTAACCGGTGAGTTCGTGCTTGGGAGAGTTGTGGTTGACCTATAAGAGCAATGGTCGCAGTTACTCTAGAGTCCTTCCTGTTCACCTCAATGTCAAAGTTTCATCTTGTCCATATTTGTGATGCCAAAGAACATGGATAAGAACAAAGAGGCATTGCCTCAGCACGTATCGGGCCAATCCAACAAACCCCTTTCGCGGCCCGCCCACGCGCTCAGCTGGCAAGACGTCCTGGACGAGCTCGGGGCCGATGCCCTCGACGGCCTTTCCGCCGACGAGGCCGAGGCGCGGCAGGCACAGTTCGGCCCCAACGAGCTGGGCGACGCCGAGGGCGTTCAGCCCATGAGGATCATCGTGGCGCAGATCGCCAACGCCATGACCCTGGTGCTCATCCTGGCCATGGCCGTCAGCTTCGGCATCGGGTCCTATATCGAGGGCGGCGTCATCTCCGCCGTCATCCTGCTGAATGTCGTCGTCGGCTTTTTCCAGGAGTACTCGGCCGAGAAGACCATGGACTCGCTTCGGTCTCTTAGCTCGCCCACGGCCACTGTCGTCCGGGGAGGGAAGTCCCAGGTCGTCCCTTCGAGCCAAATCGTGCCGGGCGACATTGTTGAGGTTAAGATGGGGGATACACTTCCTGCCGATATTCGGTAAGTTTATATGTGCACTCAAAGTTACAGCTGGTCGTTTTTTGTCACAAAAAGACGATCGCTCCTGAGAACTCAAGAAAAAAGGAACGAACTAATATGACTTCCAGACTGGTAGAAGCTAAAAACTTCGAGACCGACGAGGCTCTCCTGACCGGTGAATCCTTACCAGTCCGCAAGTCCCAAAACCAGGTCTTCGACGACCAGACCGGACCTGGTGACCGCCTGAATATCGCGTACAGTAGCTCGACCGTCACCAAAGGCCGGGCCAAGGGCATCGTGTTCGCGACGGGCGCGTGCACCGAGATCGGCGCCATCGCGACGGCGCTGGGCCAGAAGGAGTCGAAAGTGCGCCCCGTGAAGCGCAAGCCCGACGGCCGCGCCAACCCGGTCCGCTACATGGAGGCCTACACCCTGACGCTGGGCGACGCCCTCGGCCGGTTCCTGGGCGTCAACGTGGGGACCCCGCTGCAGCGCAAGCTGAGCAAGCTCGCCATGCTGCTCTTCGCCATCGCCGTCGTCTGCGCCATCATCGTGCTCGCCGCCAACAAGTTCAACTCGCGCCAGGAAGTCATCATCTACGCGGTCGCGACCGGCCTGTCCATGATCCCTGCCAGCTTGGTCGTGGTGCTAACAATCACCATGGCGGCCGGCACCAAGCGCATGGTGCAGCGCCATGTCGTGGTCCGCAACCTCAAGTCCCTTGAGGCCCTCGGGGCCGTGACCGACATCTGCAGCGACAAGACCGGTACCCTGACCCAGGGGAAGATGGTGGCGCGTGCCGCCTGGGTGCCCGGCATGGGCACGTACACCGTCGACACGTCGGAGGACCCTTTCAACCCGACGATGGGCACCATCTCTTTCGATCCTCGCGTTCCCACCGACATGGACCTCAAGAATTCCAAGGATGCCCCGCCAACTGATACTGCTAGTGACCCGGTGCGACTCCTGCAAGACAGCGCCGCTAAGCAGCACCTTCTTCAGGATTTCTTGTCGGTTGCTGCCCTAGCAAACCTCGCAACCATCCACGAAAGCGAAGGGACCTGGCAGGCGCGAGGTGACCCGACCGAGATCGCCATCCAGGTCTTCGCCAACCGCTTCTCCCAGAACCGCCTGGACCTCGTCGGCACCGCGGACGTAACCGGCGACGAAGACAACGAGGTCGACGCCAAAAAGAAGAAGGAGTGGACCGACGTGGCCGAGCTGCCGTTCGACAGCGACGTGAAGCGCATGACCGTCATCATGAAGGAGAACCGCACGGGCAAGAACTGGATCTTCACCAAGGGCGCCGTAGAGCGGGTTATCGAGGCATGTACAAGCTACTCCGGCAACAGTGACGACAACAACAACTCTGCTACTGCTGCGTCCCACGACATGACGGACGAGTTCCGTGAGGGGATCCTACGGAACATGGAGGTCTTCGCGGGCATGGGCCTACGTGTTCTTGCCCTGGCGAGCCGCGAGGTGACGGATGACGAAAAGCACACAATGCGTACCGGCGAGGGTGATGGCGAAATCGACCGCGCGGCCGTCGAGAGGAACCTCGTCTTCCGCGGCCTCGTCGGGCTCTACGACCCCCCGCGCGCCGAGTCGGCCCCCGCGGTCCGCAGCTGCCACGAGGCCGGCATCGCCGTGCACATGCTGACGGGCGACCACCCGGAGACGGCCAAGGCCATCGCCATCGAGGTCGGGATCCTGCCCTCCTCTTTGCAGACGGGGCGACTGAGCGCTGACGTTGCCGTGACCATGGTCATGACGGCGGGGCAGTTCGACGCCCTCTCGGACGACGAGATTGATGGCCTCCCCGTGCTACCGCTCGTTATTGCGCGGTGTGCGCCAAGCACCAAGGTTCGCATGATCGAGGCGCTGCATCGGCGTGGGAGATTTTGTGCTATGGTAAGTCATCTTTGACACCTTCTGTTATCCTCCTTTTGCGTCGTACTAACAGACTCCAGACTGGTGACGGTGTGAACGATTCTCCCTCTCTCCGCCGTGCCGACGTGGGCATCGCCATGGGCCAAGCGGGATCCGACGTCGCCAAAGATGCCTCCGACATCGTGCTGATGGACGACAACTTCGCCTCGATCGTCTCGGCCATCGAGGAGGGCCGCCGCATCTTCGACAACATCCAGAAATTCGTCCTCCACGTCCTGGCGGAAAACATCGCCCAGGCCGGCACCCTCCTAGTCGGCCTAGTCTTCAAGGACGCCACCGGCCTCTCCGTCTTCCCGCTAGCTCCCGTACAGATCATCTGGGTGATCATGGTGACTTCGGGCATGCCCGATATGGGACTGGGCTTCGAGCGGGCTGTCCCGGGCATCATGCGTCGGCCCCCTCAGAGCCTCAAGACGGGCATCTTCACGCTCGAGTTCCTCGTCGACATGGTGGTGTACGGGCTGTGGATCGCGGCGCTCTGCCTGGCGACCTTCTCGCTCGTCGTCTACGGGTTCGGCGACGGTGACCTGGGGGTCGACTGCAATGGCCACTACTCGGCGTCGTGCGACACCGTGTTCCGTGCCCGCGCCACCACCTTCGCGACGCTGACGTGGTTCGCCCTCTTCCTGGCGTGGGAGATGATCGACATGCGGCGTTCCTTCTTCCGCATGCAGCCGGGCAGCACCAAGTACTTCACGCAGTGGGCCCGCGACATATGGCGCAACAAGTTCCTCTTCTGGGCCATCATCCTCGGCTTCGTTACCATGTTCCCCACGCTGTACATCCCCGTGCTGAACCACGCCGTCTTCAAGCACACGGGCATCACCTGGGAGTGGGGTATCGTTTTCATTGCCTCGGCCCTCTTCTTCGCCGGCGTGGAGAGCTGGAAGTGGGCGAAGCGCTTCTACTTCCGCCGGGTGGCCAGGAAGTCTCAGGGCGCCGATTGGAAGAACATTGACGTCGAGGAACGTGTTTTTGGCGAGTATCGCACGAATTGTAGCCCACAGGGGATCGATTTGGAGAAGGCCAACAACCCCTCCACCAACGGCAAGGAATGACTACGGTCGGGGCAGGAAGCCCCTCACAGGAGCCGCTGCAGAGGATATGAAGATTTGGAGCGTGGCTGATTTGATATCATATGCAGGAATGGCTAGAGAATTCGAAAACGTGAAACTGCTATCAATTCATCATCACACTTTCTCAAAATCAGGGCCAGTGATATTCCTCATACTTTGCTCGTCTCACTTGACCACACATTATAGAGGCCTAGAAGTTCTGTTGAGCTCCGACACCAAATGCGAGCTTTTGAGTTTATCCAATCTTGCCATAGACATAGAGTCACGCAGAGCAGTTCATATCTCGCTGCACATTCAGAAAAAGATCTACAGAGTACCTTGCCAGAATACATGGCGTGTAAATTGATACGTAGATGTGACGATACAGCCTACAGGCCATCGAACCAATCAAGGGACGTCAAGCCGGATGTTCGGTCGTAAATAAAAGCCAAGGCCCATACATTGACCCCATAAGTTTTTCAGCTCCGAGTATCCGGGAAGAGCCAATCAAATCCCCTAGAAGCGGCAAGTCGGAAGCCATCAGAGACAGCACTTACAACGAGATTCTACCTTGCATTTACGCGCATCCCGAGTATGTTGCTGTGTTACAGGTTTTTGGCGTTAAAGTTCTGCAATACCTACCCGGCCTGACCCCGAATTGCCTACTTAGCTAGCAGCAATGATATTCACCATAGCAGAAAAATAACTCACAGGAAAATAACTCACAGGATATATATACTGAACGAGCCCACACCCGTTAGATATAGCTTCCTAGACTCATAAAGGTATGCGATACTGAAGACCCATAAATGACGAGCACATGAGTTCCAGTCGTCTGGTCTGATGGGAGCGACTCATGCTCCCGAGCGCCATGGGCTTAGGCGGCGCGAGGTGGGGTGGCCAAGCCGCTACCAACGGCGCGGCAGCCTCTCTGCCAACAAACTGCAATGGCAATTCATGCTCGGGTACTGAAGCAGTGCCTTTTTGTGAGTAAGCAAATACGTGACCAACAACAGTGTGCAGCCAACTTCCTCAATGCTGGCTCGGTATTCGGACAGTCATGGCAGCGCAGAACGTCTCTGTCGCGGTTGGAAGGTTGGGTGTTGCGCCGCCGCCCCAGAGGTTGGTGGCCCGCAAACGACGAAGGACCACCAAGGCCTGTGACGATTGCCGCCGGAAGAAGATCAAATGCGACGGGAAACGGCCCTGTTCAAGCTGCGCCGACTTCAACTCCGGTAATAGAGTTGGGCTCTACCCCCTTTTCCGAGTAATGCGACCGCTTGAGAGCTGAGCTAACCCGTGACATCTATTGGCAGAGTGTTTGTATACTCGTGTGTCTCAGCGAGAGGGAGAAGCCAGACCATCTCAAGATATAGATGAGCTGAAAGAGAGACTCCATATAGCTGAGACTCTCCTCCGTAGATTCTTGCCGGAGGTAGATCTCAGCAATCTCGACAGCGCTTCGACTTCACTGGAGGGAAGGTCACCCCTACAGCGTCGCGCCGAGTCCGATGCAGCTCCGGACTCTGGTACTTCATCGGCGGTCGCCAATACCCCCGCAGCTTCCGATACCTCCTCTGTGGAGTACCGAGGGCGTTTCATCCCCTTGGTCGAGAACGCCAACCAGCTAGACCGAACAGACACCGGGGAATACAATTTCCATGGCATGTCGTCGGGGGCGGCCTTTCTGAACCGGATAACCCAATACTTACCAGGGCTTCCGCGGTACGACTCCAGGATGCCCTTCCTGCCCCAGCCTCCCAGGCCTTCTTTCATGGACCCGACGGAGTCGCATGCGCATATGAGAAACCCCTGGTCGCAGCTCGTGAGTCACGGGATCTCGAGATTGCCCCTCCGGCAACTTGCACACGACCTCTGCGAGTATGCGTTTAGTCGGGCCTCCTGTCTCTTCAGAGTCGTTCACGTCCCATCGTTCTGGGAAGCATTTGACAGGCTGTACGAGGAGCGCCCGCAAAGATACACGCTTGAGCAACAGAGGTTTGTCGGCCTGCTGTTCTCGGCCATGGCTTTGGGGTCCATGTATGATGTCGATGAAAATGACCCCACCAACCCTGACCACTATGCAGTTGCGATTGAACGAGGGTAAGTTATCCGCTCCCCTATTCTGTCATCAATGATACTCAAACAATTTGGAATCCTTACTAGGTACCATTATTACTCATCGGCGAGGCACTCTCTCCAAGACATCACCGAGTGCTGCGACATGACCACTTTGCAAGCCTTGGTCTTCACCATCCAGTTTCTCCAAGCCACAGGCAATCTGAACGGCTGCCACACCTTTGTCGGCATCGCCCTCCGCTCGGCTCTGCGCATGGGGCTCCACCGGTACCTACCACACACGTCTCTGCCGCCCATCGAAGACGAGACGCGGCGGAGGCTATTCCACACGATCCGCTCGATGGACATCTACCTGTCCACCACCCTCGGCCTCCCGCTCCTCCTGCAGGACAAGGACATCGACCAGCGCTGGCCGACCGAGGTCGACGACGAGCACGTCACGGCCGACGGCATCCAGCAGCCCCCGCCCGGAACCCCGGCTTCGTTTCTCGAGGCCTTCAACGCCCACGCCCGCCTGATGCAGATCCTCGCCAAGGTCGTCGAGTACGTCTACCCACCGACGGGGACGGATAAAGGGCCGCGCGACGTCATGTACATGATCAGCGTTGCCAAGATCAAGGAGATTGAGCAGGAGCTGCATGACTGGCAAGGCGATCTTTCTCCGACATGGCGGGCAGGGCCACAGGAGGTACTACAAATCACCCGGTAAGTAAATTCGATCCCCGCTTTTGTTTCTTTCAAGATCCCCTGAACCTACTGCACCTACGTTTTCGTTGGAAGATACTATTTTTCCAATAGGCGGTGCTTATGGCTGTTATCTCGATGCTTCATGAAAATATATACCAGGTAGTGTATAGCAGCTACTTCCTAGTAAATGGTGGCGCATGACGGTAGGTTTAGCGAGGACAGGCATAGTAGGCGAAAGAGGGTCTCTTTCAGCCAAGCGGAGGGACTCATTGCTAACTGTTCGTACTATTCTAGAGTCAGGATACTCCTCCGCTTCGCCTACGCCCACGTCCAGATGATGCTGTACAGGCCATTTCTTCAGTACTACTCCCGGAGATCCCCGTCATCCGAGTCCGCCGACGAGCGGTACTTGGCTCTGGCGACAGCGGGTATTAATGTCTGCCGCAACATCATCCACATCGGCTTGGAGATCCGGAAGCAGGCCGTCCTGATCGGGCCCTACTGGTTCATCACGTACACGCAGTTCTTCGCCGTGTTGAGCCTGCTCCTGTACGTGGTGAACAACCCCAACCAGGCGGGAGCCTTTGACCTCTTTGCCGACGCCAAGCTGGGCAAGGACTGCATTTCCAGTCTCACACAGAGGAGCCTGGCGGCTGATCGGGTGACTGTTGCTCTGAATGTGAGTGTGCGAGCGTGTGTTATTGCCAATGATTTTCAAGGGTAACTAGGCTGACATATTCTCCCCCCAGTCAATATTTGATCATTTGCCCGTACGTTTTAGGCCAGCAGAGTTCTCAATTGCTCGAGGGACTCCGTATGAAGCACCATCGATTAGTGATAGCTCACACACCAGGTTCCTCCCGAGTTACGCCCATCCTCCGCCGGTGGCATCTTCTCCTCCTGCTACTACCTCCAACGCCGGCGCCGCCACCGTGACCCCTCATCGGCCATGGCATAGTGATGATGTGTCCATGCCTTCGGTACCTCGCCCATTGCAGACCGCGGGCCACGAGATGACACTCGCCAATCATTACCAGCCCTCCCTGCACCCGATGAACTTCCTGCTGGACAACCCCTTCGAGTACCCAGTGCTGCCTGGAGTGAGCCTTGCAGACGATGGCTTCGGGGGCCTCCATGACGATCTTCAGCTGCCGCTCTATGATGCGCAGATGGACATAGAGGGGCAGTTCCTAGACTTCCAGAACATGTAAAGGAACTAGCAACGACACGATACGACGCTTGATATCTCAAAAGATGGCGGATGCCATGGGCATTCTAAAGGGGCAACTTGAATTCATAGTGATTCTCTGGCACGTGCCAATAATCAGACGTGGATCGTAGATCCTGGAATGCCAAGAAAGTCGCTTCGTGCGGCAACCCCCTGAGCGGGAAAAGCTGGCTATCGCGACTCTAGGTAACGCAATATTGTAGTGCCAGTAGAACTTAAGCTAGGAAACTAGAAAATAATTCGAAGTATATCATTATCTTACATTTAGCCAAAGGTTGGTCACTTTCTTTGGGCGTAGCAAGATACTCAGGGGCTCGAAGGCTCGAACAGCTTGGAGTTCCCCGCACCAGGGCTCGCTCACCAACGATCCCGTCAGCTCAGCTCTCTTACAGCCGGTGTGGCCACCGGATCAATTTCCGGCCCACACCAGAATTTCTCGAGTATGAATACCCCTTTCCAGAGGAACTCTCCTTCTCAATCAATCTTACCAATTGGCCCACTGACTCATTTCTAGATTTCAAAGATTTACTTAAAGACCCCTTTTATTGTCTAGACCATATCATTATTATCTTGTCAAGATGGCCTCCTCTTCTGCTTCTCCGTCAAACATGGTGTACCTAGTGACTGGCGCAAATAGAGGCATCGGCCTCGGCCTCGTCAAAGCCCTCCTGGCGCGCCCTCGGACCACCGTCGTCGCCACTGTCCGCAACGACGCGACCGCCGCCGGCCTCCGACAAGAATTGGCACAAACCATCGTCGCGGAGGACAGCAAGGCCGAGGTCATCGTGCTCGACCTGTCCACCGCCCCGACCCCGGAGCAGGTCCTGCAGGCCCTCCCGCTCGCTACCGTCGCCCGCATCGACGTGCTCATCAACAACGCCGGGCGCATGGTGCCCATGATCCCCGTCGCGGACGCTGCCGCCGCGGACCTGCGCGCCGCGTTCGAGACCAACGCCATCGCGCCGCTCGCGCTGTTCCAGGCCCTGCGGCCGCGCCTAGCAACCATAACCCCATGTTTGACGCCCGCCAAAGTCATCATGGTCAGCTCGAGCGTCGGCTGCATCGCGGAGCAAGAGGCGCCCGGCGGCGCGTACGGCGCGAGCAAGGCCGCGCTCAACTGGATCACGCGGGCGCTGCACAACGAGAATGCGGCGACGGGACTGGTGGCCGTCGCGCTACACCCGGGCTGGGTGCAGACGCGCGCCGGCGAGCACGCGGCCAAGGAGTGGGGGTACCGGGGCGAGCTGCCCGAGACGGTGGAGGGGTGCGTTCGGGGGATGCTGGAGGTTATTGACGGGGCCACGCGGGAGAATGTGTCGGGGAGGTTTGTTACGTATAAGGGAAAAGAGCTGCCTTGGTGAAGGGGTAGTGTTGCGAGGCTTGGGCATGGTTGGTGTTTGTAGCTTACCCCTGAGTTTTTAACGTACCTGGTAATTCCCATCAATTTCACCTCGGATTAAACAAGAATTCATTATGTCGCTCTGCGACATTCTAATACCTAAGTATTGTAGCTAGAATTGAAATCCGGTTTGTCGAAGTCTATATTTCAGTCATTGTTCTTCTCGTCTTGAAGGTGCTTACCCCTGGAAGACCAGCTAGACCTCCCAAATTGACCTGCAAAAGTTTGAATGAGGCCCAGCTGTTTGGTGCTACCACCTTCACAATTCTACCCATTTACTACGTCAACCACTCGCAATAAATCATCATCGCGCGCTGAAATATTTTACAGTACACTACAAATCATCTCACGGCTTGACTGCATACTATCTACTCACCGAACTGGCCCAGAGAAAAGTGGTTCGTGAGTGTGGCTGGTGCCCGTCCTTTAATCGGAGACAGCCGTGAAGACCCACGCTTTTGGGGGTTGACGTCGCCGGTGGAGTGTTTGTCTTCAGAGAGTTGGAAGCAACCGGCCCTTCCCAGAACCTTCATGCCCATCTCCTGACGTCGTCTCATATGAAGAAATAAAACTCCTCGTAAATAGAGCACTTATTCGCTCAAGGATCTCGCAACTCAGAAAATCTCAGTATACAATCATCCCGTTGGCTGATCATTTCACCGAAACGTCGCCCAACTCTTTGAAACCCCTCACCCCACCACACTAGAAATAACCACATCCCAGGAAAGGAAAATGAGTGCGACTACCACCAAACTGCTCGACTTCCTCCAGCAGAGGGTCCCCTCGGACTCCTCCCACAAGGAGCTGTGCACCTCGGTCCTGCCCGCGCTGGTCGACGCCGTCGCCGACATCTCGCGCATCCTGCGGGCCTCGTCGAGCGTGTCCCAAGTCGGCACCGCCAACGCCTTCGGCGACGACCAGCTCAACGTCGACGTCTCGAGCGAGGAGGCCGTGCGCAAGGCTTTAGACAGCTGCTCCGCCGTCGTCACGGCCAGCAGCGAGGAGGACCCCGTCGAGAAGCCGACGGGCTGCCGGCCCGAGTGGCCCCCCGCCCACGCCGAAGACGACGCCAGGGAGGAGCTCTACTCGGTCGCGTTCGATCCGCTGGATGGCAGCTCCATCATCGCGCCCAACTGGTCCGTCGGCACCATCCTCGGCGTCTGGCGCGGCGCCTCAGCCCTGCACCAGAGCCCCAAGCAGCGCCAGGTCGCCGCCGTCCTGGGCGTCTATGGCCCGCGCACGACCGCCGTGGTCGCGCTGCGCATCCCGGGGTCCACGCCCCTGTGCTTCGAGGTCGCGGTGGGCGAGCAGGGCGCCGACGACTCGGTCGTGGTGCGGCCCGATGTCAAGTTCGCGGACGCGCCCTTCAAGACGCGCTACTTCGCGCCCGCCAATCTGCGCGCCGCCGCCGAGGACGAGCGGTACATGTCACTCGTGACGCATTACATCCAGAACAAGTACACGCTGCGATACAGTGGTGGACTGGTACCCGATGTGGTCCACGCTCTCGTCAAGGGCCATGGCGTGTACGTCTCGCCCGTCACGGCTGCCAGCAAGGCCAAGCTGCGGCGGCTGTACGAGCTGTTCCCGCTCGCCCTCATCGTCGAGTGCGCGGGCGGCAAGGCTATTGACCCGGCTACGGGGGCGGATATCTTGGAGCACCCCTCAAAGGACACGGATGAGCGGGCGGGACTTGTGTGCGGCACGGCGGAAGAGGTGGAGTTTGTGAAGAAGTCGTTGCTGGGCTAGAGTCTGAGTCTAATACCGTTTTCAAATAAGAATAAAGTCAACGACAGGTTCGTCACACAGTCGTATTCTTGATCTTTCAACATGTCGCAATAAGCTCATCTGATAGTATGATCAAATGATGAAAAATTGCCAATGAAGGGGATGTGGCCCGATTGTATTGGCACCTGTGCGGCTCATGCCTGAAAAGTCTACAAGCTGTACAAACATTTTCGTCTCAAACGCCTCCCACTCACGTTACCACATACGATACCACATGACCTAAATCCATTACCTAGTGCAGAGGCGCCAGAGAAACCGTGTCCAGTCTCACATTGCACAGCGCCGGCCCAAGGATATACTCGAACTTGACCCGCACCGAGTCCGTCGTAGGCGTATAGTCCACCTGGTTCAAAGTCCAAGTCCCCACACTAGCGGCGCCATGGTCCGTCGCATCGACCGTCCAGATCGGCTGGTCGTTGACCATGACCCCGACAAACCCGCAGCGCAGGTCGCTGAACCGCAACCAGAAGGTCAACTTGTAGGGCACGTTCCTCGCTACGGCGACCTGCGGGGATGTGATGCGCGCGTTGACGCCCTGCTCGGGCCGCGTCGCGGGGGTCGCGAATAGGGTCACTTCGAAGGCGTGCGTGCCCGTGTGCGCGTCGGCGGCGCTGCTGGTCACGAGATATGAGACTGAGGATGGGTCGGGCGCCTGTGGCGTCCAGGGCGCGAGGCCGCACTCGAAGTCGCTGTTGGGGAGGACATTGCCCGACGTCGGGCTCGGGAAGGCCGAACAGGGCGTCGAGGTCTGTGTGGGCGTCGCGCTACTAGCACATGTCGGTCCGCATGCGCATGCAGACAGGTACTTGGCGGGCGTGGTGCCGCAGGCCGCTACCGCTCGAGTAGGGTAGTTGGTCGCCGTGGTGCCAGATGCCGTGATGGTTTGGCAGTAGGCCGAGGCCGTGGAGAGGGCCGCCTGACTTGCGCAAAGGAACAGGGCGCGGTAGCAGCTGGTTTGGGAAAAGGATCCAGGTGTTAATACGATCACTCTTTTATTGAATACACTGGAAGAGACCAGGAAGAGCGATTGGTACGACTGTACTCACTTGTCTGCATTGCATGCTGCTTCAGCTGCCCCTATTACACCTAGGGAGCAAGCAAAGACCATTAGCCCTTGGCGGCATGCTGCGCTAAGACTGAGAGTGGACTTCATATTTGGTAATGCAGTAACGATGGTATAAATTTCGGCGAACGACTGAATGAGGCGATTTGGTGCTCGTGTTTGCCGGACTCATCGTTAAGTTGGTGGTTTATATACCTGTGATTCGAGACTCCGTACCGGATCAAGAGCATGCTGCCCGTGGGCTTTTCCGTTGTCGACCTCCTTCAGCTACGCCCAATCGGCATAAGCAAGCCAAGAGGCTGACTGTACAGGCTCATTATTGGCCTTTGATATTGCCATTAGTCAATATAGACACGGAAGCTATACCGAAGATTTGCTGTTGCAGAAATGTGGTTGTGCTGAGCCTCAG
Organism: Apiospora arundinis; assembly: GCA_039105305.1. Lineage (NCBI taxonomy): Eukaryota > Fungi > Ascomycota > Sordariomycetes > Amphisphaeriales > Apiosporaceae > Apiospora > Apiospora arundinis. The sequence continues at coordinate 10,048,437 of JAPCWZ010000003.1, forward strand.
CTCTTTTCGTGTTTGCACGGGAGCTGAAGGACTAGCTTGGCGAACACGAGAAGGTGGCTGGGATATTCGCCTGTCACGCTGCATAAAGCACCCTCAATTTTCAAGTAGAGAGCTGGACTGCCATTTATTATTAGTGGACTTCATGATAGCTATGAGTGGCCGTCTTGAGCGTCTCTAGGAGTGTATAATTGGGCTGGTCATCCTGACGAATGTCCCCTCACGATTTGGATATGCCCTCACAAAACCAAAGGAAGTTCTCGGCAACTCTGTGGCCGGTTCCGCTCTAACTACAAGGGAGATTGAGTCCATTCCAGTTGCGTAGTCGTCTCCGGCAGCATAAATGATCCGAGTAAAAGGGGCGCTGACATGTCAGAAGCAAGGCGCATGGCAACGCAGCTGCAGCTGAAGGACTATCGACGGCATGCATCAAGTTATTGAATGGAGATGCTGAGGCGCAAGAGAAGCGGTACGGATCTCTCCGCCCTTACCAAATTGCAGGATATGTGAAGAACCAATATGCTTGATTGGCCTCTAGGTCTATTATGAAATGGAATCAATACTCATAAACTCCGTCAACCGAAACGCCATGAAGTCTAGAGACCCCCATATGCTAGTTCATCACCAATGAAAACCTAAACGAATACAACATGCATACACGCCCACACGTGCCTCTGCCATGTCCATCCAACCAGCCCCCATTCAAGAAGCCAGCGCCCCCGTCTGCCGTGCCAGATCCAACATCTGGTCGACCAAGGGGTTCACGTCGGTCGACTTAAGCGGCACGCGGTGCCCGCCGGGCCACTCGAGCACGCGCGCCGACTCGGCGCTGCAGTACTTGTCGAGCAGCTCGCGGTGCAGGGGCAGGCCCGGGTCGAGGGTGCCGTGGACGTGGATGGTGGGCAGGCGCAGGACGTGCTCCTCGTTGGCCACGTCCCAGAGGTTCGGCGGCGGGCCCTTGAGCGCGATCTCGGCCGCGTCGCCCAGCAGGGCGCAATGGAAGACTTCGGGGTCCAGCGACACGATGGGCGCCCGCCCGGCCATGAGCACGGCGAACTTGAAGTCGGTCGCGTTGGGCATCGCCGCCGCGCGCGCCGCGCCCAGCTTGTCGACGCGGATCTGCTGCCGGTACATCAGGCTCGCGGCCAGCTTAGCGCCCTGGCTGAATCCTAGGAGGCCGACCCAGGGGCCCGAGGCGACATCGTCGTCGTCGTCCATGGCCCTGCGAATGGAGGCGTCGAGGGCGGCGCGGGCAGCGGGCTCCTCGACCTCGGGGTGCTCGGGCAGCCAACGGAGCCAGCGCTTGAAGGGGCCGTAGTCGGCGTAGACGCTCACGACGTCCGGCCCCGGCTTGGAGGCGTAGGGGGCCTCGGCGTAGACGAGGCGGAAGTAGGGCTCCAGTCTCGCGGAGAGCTGGCGGCACTGCGCCCGGAAGATGACGGCGTTGGTGCCGCCACCGTGCAGGCAGAGGATGCGCGGCAGGTGGCGCGTCTTGGCCAGGTACTCGGGCGTCTCCGACATGTCGTGGGCTTTGTGTATCCTGATTTTGTTTATTTATAGTTGTTGGTAATGAGTGATACTCGAAAGTCGGAAAACTCTCTTCCCCTCTCTCCTTCCTCGGCACGTCTAGTAGTGCTGATGAGGTGAGTACGTAGCCGTCCGAAGTTAGGTAATGTTTTAAGGTGCAGAACGAACAAGGAAACCATCAAGGTCCCGAAGCTTCTCCCAGGGCAAACCGAAGAGCAATCCAATGGGCATCTGGGGGTAGGTAAGTTGGCAAAGTGAGAGAATTCGAGTCAGTAACGTCAATTTGCAGGCGGGCAAAGACAAGGGACTGTCAGCGGCTGGTTAGTCCGATTTCCTTCAGTCTCATTCCAACCCGCCGGACTTCACCACTTGAGCACGTGTTCGGGGAGTTTCGGTGGCTTTCCACTTGAGCCTAATTGGAAGGAATGAGCCGAGCAGGATTGTTTGCCCCTCATGCTGATGCGACCATGAATTTCCGTTTCAGCGAGGTGCCATGTCAGCAAGATGATGTGAGATGGTTGGCCGCCTTTCCTGATAGGCGATCTTTGGTTGTTTCTTGCCGGAAACGAGGGGTCAAACTCCGACAACTCGGGTCTTGGTACACAAGCTCGGAGTATTAAGGTTTCCTACTAGCACCAGTCCTGTTATACAATCAAATGGATTTCCCGGTTTTCCATATACTCACTTTTCGCGAAATGTCACAACTAGTATAAAGTAGATCGACTTTGTTCTACCAATCTAGTCGGCACGGGCCGTGACGAACGATAGAAGGAAGGGTTCGGTGGATAGCAAGATATCAGCTCTTGCAATTCAGGGCTCAAATCAATGGAGGGCGAGCTTGGCAAGAGAGCTAAACTCAGGTCCATCAGCGCTAACCTACTGGGTTTCGCCAGCCTAGGCATTCAGGCCTGGACATTGGGTTGAATGCGCCGTCTTGATTCTGGTCGGCCCTCGAAATATGTCAGAGTATTTAATCGATCGCGTCTCGCGTCACGAATACGATCCTTCACACGATGGAAGCTCTTCTGTCCTTTGTCGAAGGGCAAATCATTATTCTATGCAAGTGCAGAGACTGCTTGCTTGTGACTGGTCATTGTCGACACACTGTTTCGAGGTATTGGAAGCACCATATCTTACATCTCTTTCAGCACCAGCTCCATGGAATGCAGTAGGTACAGACCAATACACGAATATGGCATACGGGTGCCTGCCCAATCGGCTGTTCCAAGCCACAGATAATACATATCATTGATATCCAATGAAAGAGGCTGCAGCCTAAAATAGGCCACTACCGTTTGCATGTCAATCATGATAACTTCATAGGTGCTACTTATTTCGCTTTATCTACTACGTATCCCGGAACTGTCAACAAGTACCATATGCCATTGAAAAGCGCCGTCTGCCATGTATTGCCTTCTTTGCGGATGTCCAGTCAGGCCACGGCCTGAACGGCCCTCAGAAGGCGGGGTAGACAACAATGATAAGGAGGTGGAATGGCTCGGGCAGGCCGTGATGCTCAGCGACCCCGCCGAGGAGTTCGAGACGCTCGAGGAGCACTACTGGGCCGGCAAGAAGCCCGGCGTGCCCGAGCTGGAGTTTACGCGCGACGACCAGGAGATCCAGGTGGACAAAGTCCGGGTGATTTCCTTGTCGTCGGAAGAATGCATTCGGGAAAGAGACGGCACCCGTGTCCGGCCCTACTGGGCGGTGGGCCTGGACGAGAACGGCGCGCCCTACCCGACACCCACGACCTACGGCATCGTGGTGCACGAGGCGTGCCTCGACATCGCCGAGAGGGCGATGCGGACGTCCAGGCGCCACCTCCGCGTGCGGTCGATGCGCACCCTCTGGAAGGTGTTGCGCGCGAGAATTGATGTTTGCGACCACTCTATGATGGTGGACAGACCACAGTGGCTGACACGGTACTCGATCGTTTTGGACAGTCACTTATACAACATGTTCCTAGATCCCGTGCCATCCATAGATGAGGATTGGCATGAACCATTTATATCAAATGATGGTGGCTGGGTAAGCTATCAGAACAACCCCTTGTTATGCATTCTTCTTCCCGGCCGCTAGGTCGATTTTGCGCGCGCTGACTGTTGGTTGTTTTTCCAGTTGATCGAGGACCCGAAAACGATGCTGGATTTGACCGACATATTGCTCTTCAAGGCAACAATGACGGCATCCAAAGCCATTGAACCCGCGATGCAGGCATTCCGCAACCGATTCTTGAAGCTTCCCGCGGAGCTCCAAGAACACATCATCTTGCTTCTGGGCTCCTCGGGCGACCTACCTCTGCCCTGCACGCGGCTACTACCACAAGAGGTTTGGCGCGATATGCTGCTCGGAAAGAAATTTCTGCCTTTCCTCTACGACATCGACGAAGCTGCCATTATGCTATTCGTGGAGAAGAGACGGGAAAGAGGGGAACCGGATGTTGATTGGGAATCAACGGTAAGGAGCTTGAGTCGAGGTCTGAGGAGCTTTGGGAACGTGGGTCGAGATTTGTGGGAAACGAAAGACATCAATCCCCCCAGCCTTTCCACCGACAGTATATTCTACTACATCGACCTACCTCATGGGAGCAACGGACTGCGCAATCGTAGGAGGATCTGGCAGCTGGCGGAAGAAATGTTTGTCGGCGATCTGCTGCCGTTGGGTGGTGAGGGTGATAGTGATGTGACTGTGCCACGGTATTGGGACGAGTACGGTGACCGGGTGTACCCCGTAGTCCGGGTATCAGAACGAGGCGACGCTTAGTTATTTGCCCGCAGTAATGAAAAAGGGCTAGATAGGATGGGCCATGGTGGTTGTTGTCCTCCCTCCCCCGAGCGCCGGAAGGAGCCGTAAAAGGTATTGAAAACTATTACTCACGGCAGAGGGGACTCGGAGATTCGCTCGGTGCAGCGGAAATCTCTGTTGGCGGACAACGTCCGATAATCATGCGTTCTTGTACTTGGTCAGTTAGCCGTCTGAATGTACTCGTATACGTTTGGGCAGCGACTTCGCAAATGATCGTCACTCTGAGGGCTGTTTGTGACATGCACAATCTATCTACAGAGCCATTCTAATCGCAGGTAGTTGGAGTGGGTCAAGGCGTTGGGGCGGCTGGGGAGCTCGACTTGGAGAAAGCCTTTGTGTAATTGGCACGGCTGCAGACAAGTTTTCCTGGGGGTTGCACGACAGTGAGCAGATGAAGCTGAATATACGCCCCATGCATGCAATGGGGAAGCAAGCCTACGAAGTCGACCTACCGAGGCCATTTCTCAGCTGAAGCCAGTCATCTGATGATCACAACCAGATAGACTTGTACTACCAGCACTGTCCTAACGTCAGCGCATCTCCGTCAACATAATATAATGCAATGCCTGTACAACCATAGCTTTGGAGAAAAGCTTGCCCCTCCAAGTCTCCAACATGCATATGGTATGCCGTGTTCCAATGCAGCAGTCGTTTACAGAAGGAGTTGGAGGTGTCTTAACTCGCTGTGCTCAGCTGCCAGCCACCTTTTGATACCAAATTGTCCATTGCGGCGGCGATGGAAGTCCGCAGCCCCGCCAGTGACTGTTTCACGTCGATAGCGAACGGCCGGCTAGTGAACCCGACTTCGCTTTGGTTGACGTTATTTTTTCGCCCGCCGTTGCGACAGGCCTGGAGCTAAACCCCTCGAGCCCCTCCAAACCCTCCAGAAAAAAAAAACAAGTCGCCCAGACCATTGGCCGAACCGTTGCCTGTAGACGATTACCACCTCATCCATCAATACCCTGTCACTTTTACTCGCCTTACCAGTATTAGATCTTAGACTCTAGCAAGTAGCCCATAATGCCTATCTAATTCCCCTAGCTTGATAATACTCCCGAGTAACTGTTATCGCGATAGTAGAGCGGATACTGTATAAATCTTTCGCCATGCCCAGGCTCGGCTGTCATGTAGTCGTCGGAGGTCTAGCAAAAGGTGTGTGTGCCTACCGAACACACAGCTTTCTTTATTCGCGCATGCATCCATCCACGCCGGACATGAACGCCGCTGCCGTTTAGCAAGGACCCCTACTTCTCAGAAAAAGAAAGTCTCCCCAGCCTTGCTTATAGACCACCCCGTTCTTGCCGTCTTTTTTCGCCCCAGTGACACGCTCTTATCGAAGAAATTCTGGAGACACCCATCTCCACGTTCACGTTTCCCTCCACCGGCGCTTTGGACATGAAATCCGGGGGCTACGGGCTTAGGTGAAACTACTTAGGAAAACCCATACGGGCCCCCCTTCAGGAGTTCAAGGACCCTTGAATACAGAAGAAGACATTGAGTTTTTCTTTTTCTTCTTCTTGTTCTTCCTCTTTTTTTTAATTTATATATATAGAATTAGAGTATAGAAGCATATTGCTTGCTCTATTCTTCTCCAAGCCCGTCATCGCAAGTCGGCCCACAGCGTTGGTTGGTTTTGATTTTGAGTTTTCAAGACGATGGCGTCTCCAATGGCCTCCGACTCCAAGATTGAGGCGCAACGCGACGGCGCCGATGTCGCCACCTCCGTGCCTCTGCCCGCCTACGAGGAGACTCCCTCCTACAGCTCCGCCGACGAGAAGCGGCTCGTCGCCAAGCTGGACCGCCGGATTGTGCCTCTGGTCATGCTGTCGTACACACTGAGCTTCTTAGACAGGTAAGGGAAAAACATGAAGTTTCGCCACGCGCGACTCCACTTGGTAACTGCCACCACTAATACGTCCGCCAGAGTCAACATCGGCAACGCCCGCCTCTACGGGCTGGAGGAGGACATCGGCCTCAAGGGCAACCAGTACCAGATCGCCGTCTCCATCCTCTTTGTGACGTACCTGCTCTTCGAGGTGCCGAGCAACCTGGTGCTGAAGCCCTTCTCGCCCTCGCGCTGGCTCGCCTTCATCATCACGGCCTGGGGTATCGTCGCGACCCTGACGGGGCTGGTCAACAGCTTCGGGTCGCTGGTTGCGTGCCGCCTCATCCTGGGCGCCCTCGAGGCCGGGCTCTTCCCGGGGCTCAACGTCTACCTGACCTTCTTCTACACTAAGCACGAGCTGGCCCTGCGCGTGGGCTACCTGTTTGTGTCGGCGGCCATCGCGGGCGCCTTTGGTGGGCTCCTCGCGTACGGCATCGGGCACATGCAGGGGATCGCGGGCCTCGGCGGCTGGCGCTGGATCATGATCCTCGAGGGGATCCCCAGCGTGCTGCTCGGCGTGGTCATTTTGATGTTCCTGCCCAATGACGCCGAGAGCGCCTCGTTCCTCACCGATGATGAGAGGAAGCTCATGGCTGCTCGCCTCACGCGGGGTTACGGCAACACGACGTCGGCCCAGCAGTACAGCAGCAAAGACATGGTTGCCGCGTTCAAGGACTGGAAGGTCTGGCTGTTTTGCATTGCGCAGTTCGGCGTTGACACCATGCTATACGGTAAGTACAAAGAAGAGGATACATCACCCGAGAGAGTGCATATGAGAAGGGGGAGCGGGGGAGAGAGTGCGGTCACTAAATTTCCCATTCCAGGTTTCTCGACATTTTTGCCCACCATCGTCAAGGGTCTCGGAACCTGGTCGGCGGCCGAGGTGCAGCTGCTGACCGTCCCTTGCTACGCCCTCGGCGCCATCGCCTACATGTCGGTTGCGTGGTACTCGGACCGAGTGCAGCGACGCGCGATATTCATCGTCATTTTCGGCTGCATCAGCGTAGTCGGCTACGGCATCCTGGTGTCCAACTCCACGTCTGGGGTGCACTATTTCGGGTATGTAACGACGACGATCAATCCCGCCGCACCGGTACCGGAAAGTTTTTACGCGGCTCCGCGGGCTAACACTCCAAAACAGTTGCTTCGTTGTCGCCATGGGTCTCTATGTCGTCGTGGGCTTGCCCCTGGCTTGGGTAAGTAAAGCGGTGTTGTTGTTGTTAATCAAGTGTGCACTGCAGTGCAGTGCATGCTGCCTGCTGCATGTGACAGCTCGTATGTAACAGATGCTAACGAGAGGCCTCTCTTTTGATTGATTAGTTGCCAAACAACTTGCCCCGCTACGGCAAACGCACGACGGCCTGTGGGCTGAACCTCACGATAGGTAACATTTCCGGCATCATGGCACCCTTCATCTAGTACGTTGCGCCCCATTCCCCGCTCCCGTGCATTTGACAAGAATCCGTCGTATCATTTTCCTATCCTCCTTGCATTGCTCATCAAAGAGACGGTCTGTCGGTTTTCTTGCTCTCTTTTTTCTTCGGCTAACCAACTCTTCTTCCCCGTAGCCTCACCGCGGAAGGCCCGCGGTATGTGCGTGGCAACGCCGTGTCGCTCAGCATGGTCGGTATGGCCGTCTGCATCTACGCCTTCCTCTGGTTCTGGCTCCGGCGCCAGAACCAGCGGCGCGAGGCCGGCCTCATCAAGCCCGAGCACCAGAACCTCCCGGAGGAGGAGCTCATGGAGCTCGGCGACGAGAGCCCGCACTACCGTTACACCTATTAAATAAAGGTGTAAGGTGTAGGGTGGTGTCAGGTGGATCGAACACGACTTGGATGGTTGGCTATGAATGGGTTTCGTGGGCTTTCTTGGGAATACAATAATTACTGGAGAATAGAAAGAGAGACGAAAAACTTTAATGTGTGGATGATCTTTAGAATTACTAGAAGAGTCGTTCCATGGTAATGGGATGGGATGAGGAGACTCTACCTCTGCTTACTACTTACGTACAGAGCCAAGAACCAACAGCTGCTGAATAGCTATTCTTCTTTCTCAGCTAACTGGGTAACATTGGACATTACTCGAGCAGAAACTCGAGAAGCATGGTTGTCGTAAGACAGGACAATAAAAGAGACACAAGCAGCAACAAGCATGGGCCCTTTCCACCTCTGGCTGGAGCTGGGTTACCATCTGCAAGTGATCCTTGCCCTCCTGGTCCTTGTCATCCCCTCGCCCTTGCTTGCGTGCGTCGACGCTAATAGCGGTGTTGGGACCAATTCAACGGTCGAAATACTGTATTCATTAACCAAGGTTTGCGACAACGTTGGCACCGGCTGGGGATCCCGGATCCGAACCGGGATGCCTGTCAAACTTGGATGGAGCCCGTGGGCAGTTGAGTGCATGGGTATGACTTGTCTGAGATTGGTAAAATACCACATTACCTGCTTCATTAGTCGTGAGAGAGAAAATGAGAAGAGAGGGGAAGAAAGCCAATCTGCCAATTCCCAGCCAACTGTAGCGTATAGATGGCCAATTTTCCCGCGGCATGCATTCGTTTGTTGGTTACAGGTTGGCGCTGGGATGCTGGGCATCGAGCATGGAATCCTCTGATCTGCACTAACAACAGGGCCAGAAGACACCCCCCCAGGCTACCAGGCTGCAACAGAGAGGCACGGTCGGCAGTACTTTTTAGTAGTACTGACAGTCAGTCGGGACCGTCCTACAGTACTTACATGTACGGTAAATACGGTAAATACGGTAAATTGGTGGAAGCACAGAAGAAGATTAGGGGATTTTAACAAACCCCAGTTCTCATTCTCCCTTTCCATCTGCAATCCACCCCCACTGCACCCTAGGAAAATACCGAAACGAATGACGGTGGGTAGATCAGTACCTGGAAGGGAATCATTTCGACATAATCACTTTCTACTATAGAAGCCGGGTATTGTGCGTGCGATCGTGGGATGATTACCGTATTCGTGTTTAATCAATATCAATATCAATACAATTCGATTGGACTAATCGCCTTGTATGTAGGGAATCAGGGCCCGTAGGGAATAGTATATGTATAGTGCAGTAAGTAGTACTCCGTATGCAAGTCGATAGTGGTTAATAAGGAGATTTGATTGATTAGATCGGGTGTCGCTACGCCGTTTTGCCCATTGCCCCGCCCACTACTACTGTCTCGTACGAATGATCACATCAGCCTTTACTAAGGTAAGTACTCCGTACGTGTATGTAGACATCGTCCGCCTCAACGGAGTCCCAAGAAAGGGCATCCCTTTGACAACATTATCGTACGTGAATATCAAGTTGATGGAGTATCGATCTACGCAATACATACCTCTTCAGGCGCTGCAGCCGGTGTCAGTCGAGATACGGGCCGCAAGTGACCAGTCACTGGGGAAAGAAAGATAGCCAGCGCTACTTATAATATTATTACCACCGTCGTATTGACAAATACCCCCCAGGATCCCAGGGTAGTGATCCCTTGCCTTGGGTTGCTGGATACCACCATTTTCCCCTTCCGGACTTCCTCTGCCCTACTGTGTATGCTGCACTTACCCAATCGTGGCCAGTCGTCAGTCGTCCGACCAATAGGTTAGGATCCCTATCCGCGTGCATGGTTATGGGATCCGCGCACCCTCTCTCCTCTTCTCCCAGTCTCCAACAAAAACCGGCGGTTGGATTGGGTTCTTTTTGCATCATAGAGCATTGGAACATGGGGGGGTCAACGACTCGGCTCGGACGACTGAGGGAAAGAGGGAAGGGAGAACCCGGCAAAATGCCTGCACGCTTCATTTTCACTTTTGGTTTCACCTCGGTGATCCTCATTACTACTCGCTCTGGCCTGGACTGTTCTGTCTGCTTAAACCAACTACCTATAATGCCATTTACTTACTACTATCATTCTCTCTCATGTATATATATATCTACACCTTTGTATAACCTTCGTGGGAATCGCTAGATAACGGTTTCTTACTTACATTTTTGACTTCGTGATTACCTCATGATTCCGTCATTCAGACGAGAGACGACGACAGCCACGACAACAAGCCGGCAATTTGGACAACCTGATTTTACCACACCCCACCACACTCAACACCCAGCAAGCAAGCGTCGTTTCGCTCATCCACTCCATCTGACCCGGGGAAAAAGCAAACCTTCTTTTTCTCTTTGACTCTTCTCTCTCTTCGCCCAGCATGCCGCCCGTCAAGTTTGCCCTGGACCATGAGGAGTTCGAGGGCAAGAGCATGATGCCGTGGTTCAGCTACAAGGTCAGCATGCCGCTGCGGCCGATGCCGGGGCTGGCCGACCGGCCGCACACCAAGACGCCGCGGCTGGTGCTGCGGCCGTTCGTCGCGTCGGACCTGCCCGCGTTCCACGACCTGCGGTCCCGGCCCGAGACCCAGCATCACTCGATGACGCGGGGGCGGGCCTCGCGCGACCTCGACGAGTCCCGGCGGCAGCTGGAATCCCTGCTCGAGGACGACGGCCAGGGCCACTGGTACGTCGGCGCGTTCCTGCAGTCCAACGGCGAGCTGGTCGGCGAGGCGGGCCTGCCGGACTGCGTGACGCTCGCGCGCTCGGGCTGGCCCGAGGCCGAGGTCCTGCTGAAGAAGGAGTACTGGCGCCAGGGGTACGGCGCCGAGGTGGTCCACGGCTGGCTCGAGTCGTGGTGGGCGCTGCCGCGCGAGATCCGGCGGCACCAGCTGTTCCCCCTGTCGACGGGCTGGCAGGAGCCGGGCGCCAAGCTCATTGACGGCGTGGGGTTCGGCTGGGAGGAGACCAACGAGCCGGCGGCCAAGTTCTTCCCGAAAGTGTTGAGCCGGGGCGGCGCCGTCTTCGCCGAGGGCTTCTTCGAGGAGTTTGATCAGCGCGATGGGCGCGAGCCCCAGCTCCTGAGGTGGAACGGTATCATTACGAATAACCCGCACAGCTTGGACGAGTACAGGGTGAATTCACCAGATACGTCGGAAGCGGAGGACTCGGAATGAGTGAGTGAGTGGGTGGATGAAAGAGGAGGAAGCTCACCCTCGGCGTTCGCAAGGCAGGAAAATGAATGATAAGCTCGCAAAGAGATTAAGGGAAAGCTTCGGGTGCATTTGGCCGAGGGGAGAGGAGAGGAGAATGCTACTATAATAATGTGTAATGGGATGAATTCTGGTCAAGAATACCGTAGAGGTAGGTCCTGCCACCCGCAGCTACACCCTCTTCGATGCGACCTATCCCATTTCCCCTGCCTTACGAGTCCGTCCGCCTAGAGGACAGGGCCACTTGATGCGCCGTCAGGGATCGCAGGGGCCACGAGCTCCTGTATTCAGCCATCCGAAGACGAACAGCATATCAATTAGCGACAGTTGAATTTACAGTGGAATATGAACACTCTCATGCTTCAGAATCATGAAGTGAAATATAAAGTGGAAGAATCGCCCATTAGTGAACCCTAACATCAACTGCCAACAATTTTCTTCGCATCTGGTTCGCGAAAATACCGAGTGTTAAATAGCGCCGTATGACTTCTGAATCTCACGAGCGACCGCACATTCATCTCCTGGGGCATCCATATGCACCAACGTGGGGTGATAGGAGCTACAGTACATGCATGATGCAGCAATCTCTCCTCTCCAAGTGGGAATGAGGAGAATACTGACCAACCATCCATCCACCCACCGCGGGGACCGGGACCCCGACCCCGGGAAGCCTTACAACCCCCATGGGGTAAACAAAGGTCCCCTAGGGCGGACTCTGACCACCCCCTCCCCCACAATCCGGCCCGTGAAGAGTTATAACACTTGCATAAGAAGCCCGGCGGGACACCGACACAGCCCGCCTAGTGGAGACAATCACTAAGTTAGACTAAGTACGCTCGAGTGTTATATCCCAGCTCAAAGACTAGTCAACATTTATCCACACCCACTCTCAGACATTCGTAGTTATGTCCGACAAGATCGCCGAACTAGAAGCGCGCGTGGTAGCCGCTGAGCGCCTGGCTCAGAGGGTGAGTACTTCCTATCCCCTAAGCAACATCGTCCGGTTGCATGACTATGGGCTCCCCGAAGAAACAATAATCATTATGGCTTGTTTTCTCTCTTTTACGAACAATGTTTCCCTAACGCTTCCTCGCTAGGGTTACGATCGAGGCGCCGTCGAGAACGTCTTCAGCCGGTACATGCACCTGCACAACGTCTTCCAGGACGAGCAGATCAAGCCCTTGTGGGTGGCGCGCGGCACGCCGGGGATCCGGGCCCAGTACACCAATGTCGGGGTCTACACCGACTACGACTCGGTCATGGCGTACCACACGGGCCGGCCCGCGCCCGCGGGGAAGCTGATCCTGCACCAGACAACCACGCCGACTATCGAGGTCGCCGAGGACGGCGAGACCGCCAAGGGGTTCTGGCTCATGGCCGGGCTCGAGTCCGGGCTGGCGGAGCCGGGGAATGTGGGCGCTATGCCGGAGAACTTGTATGAGCCGGCGGAGAAGAATGTGCAGGGGAAACGAGTGTGAGTCCTCAGATCATCACCCATTTCTCCACTCCTTTCTTCTTCTTCTAGTTTCATTGGATACAATCACCTAGCGATGAGTCGGGACCTACTTCTAACAGGAGATATAGCTGGGCTCATTGGGTGTGGTGCCAATACGCGCTCGACTTCCTCAAGCAGGATGGCGAGTGGAAGATTTGGCATTTCCGGTGTCTTGAAGTTTCCCGAGCCCCCTTTAGCGAGAACTGGATCACGTTTGCCGACAAGAACCAAGTTGCGTTTGAAAAAGTAAGTCCATGTCTTTGAATACAGGACCTTGGGAAGTTCTTGGAATCGTACCAGCTTAGCTGACCCGTGATGCTGCATTGTTTTAGGATCTTGCCTATTTTGGCGACGACGGTAAGGCCGTGTTCATGCCCAAGCCAGACGAGCCAGCTACAAAGGTCAGTGTTCTCATTCTTCTTTTTTTCTAGTGTTGGTGACACAACGGATGTAAGGGGCTTGCTTGAACTAATGGGACAACCCGCGAACTAGAAAGCCGAGATCTACGGCCCGAACCGTGTGCGTAAACTGGACGTGCCCCTTCCCGTCCCTTACAAGACCTTCAGTGAGACCGAAGAATAATGAACCCGTTGAACTCGATGCCATCGCGAGGAGACTATTGAGAAGAAGAAAACCACGGCAGATGCCCTTTCTATCTAATGATGATAGCTGTCGCATTGAAAATCTTGTTTGTCGATTTGCAACGCAAGTCCGTGTGTAGCTAATGTCAATACTAGCTAAAATTAGCAGAGCCCAAGAACTTCTTGAGCGATATTGAGAGATAACAATCTTGCGCATAATACTTGCCAATCGTATCATTTAGAACCCAGTTTGGATCGCCCGTAGTGTTGGCGAAGACCAAACCCTTCACAAGTATTGTAATGGCCTGTCTTGGCAGATATCTTATCCTCTTCTTCCTCCTTCTGGGGACCCCGGAAAGGGCCCCATGCCCCGCAATAGCACTAGAGAAAGACCCCTGGCGAACGTCATCGCGGAGAGCCGAGGCCCAGTCCACCGCCCAGCCATCATCACACACACGCTCAAACAAACCAGCCACATTTCGTGAGAACTTCATATTGACCTAAATCGGAATTGAAATACATTGCCAGCGCTCATGATATCGCAATTTCATTCCCGTTTTTGTTTCATTTAGGGTCTAGCGTGTGTGTGCACGCCCACCGCCATACCATGGTGGCCGATGCGAGCAACAGGACGTCACCCTTGATCTCGCTCTTGGCCGGCGGTACTGCAGGGGGCGTGGAAGCTTTCTGCACATACCCTTTCGAGTTCGCCAAGACACGCGTGCAGTTATATGGCCATGGCGGCGTCAGGAACCCGTTTCGCGTCGTGGGCAACGTCATCAAGCAGGAAGGGTTGCCGGCGCTTTACAAAGGTTGCTCAACCATGATCGTGGTAAGTGGCTATACACCCAACCCAGTATTTCCAGGTCCCTTTGTTTAAGGGGTGTAGCGATTCTCAGGCATGCGGATATATGCTTACTACGTGACGTCCGTAACAGGGCTCAATAGGCAAAGACGCCGTCCGCTTCTTTGCCTTCGATAGCATCCGGAAAGTCTTCGAGGACCCAGAGACGCACACGCTGGGGCCCGCGCAGTCCATCGCGGCCGGCATGGTGACGGGCGTGGTGGCCTCAACCATCATCGTCACGCCCACGGAACGCCTCAAGACGGCCCTCATCGACGACGCCAAAACGGCGCGGCGCTTCCGCTCGCCCTGGCACTGCATCACTACCTTAACCCAGGAGCAGGGGGCCCGCCGCGCCCTGTACGCCGGCTACGTGACCACGACGCTCAAGCAGATCGGCACCACGGGGTTCCGGCTGGGGTCGTACAGCATCCTCAAGGATTGGGAGCGGCGGTCGCCCTTATTCATCAAGAACGCCAAAGACGGGACGCACCACGTCGACATCGACGGCCCCGTCATGAGTTTTGCGAACGGCGCCCTCGCGGGCACCATCACGACGCTCGCCACGCAGCCCTTCGACACGGTCAAGACCAAGGTCCAGCAGGCCCGCGCCGTGGGCGGCACCCTCGACGCGGCGCGCGCCATCGTCGCCGAGGACGGCGTGTTCCGCGGGTTCTGGCGCGGGACCGTGATGCGGCTCGGGCGCACCGTCATGGCGGGCGGCATCTTGTTCACGGCGAATGAGCAGGCGGTCAAGGTGCTGAGGCTGATGTTGGGGCAATAACGAATTAGACAAGATTCATCTTGATTTTGGCTTTGTTTACACTGCGATAGACAGCGTGGCATTGATAGATAAGCGAGGGACTCCACATTCAACCAGCGTGTTTGCATATTATGATACAAAGTGCGTTGTGTGCCGCGTAGCCGCCGGAGCTGGGGTCTTCAAGACTTTGGAAGCCGGGTAGGTGAAGCCGCCAACGTTCAACATCGCAGAGCCACATTGCACCAATTTACATGTCATTCTACCAGGGCTCAAACAGGCCTGAGCTCGCGGTAAATGGCAGAATCTCTTCAGCCCCTCGAAAGCCGCGCGCAATACATGATTTGAAGTTTCGCGTCGTAGAGATGTGACAAAAGCCTAGCAAATCAGAGTGCTGTTTGTTCCCGGGGCTTGCGCCTCGTGCCTGGTGTGAGCGGGGCTGGGCCGTCAGCACATTAGTATCAAATTACGCAAAGCGGCAATCTCGTCGCGATGCTTGCAGATGGAGGTGGGGGCTGGAAATATGCATGACTACTTATATATGACTTAATGGAATGAACCAGCCTGATCGTATTTTATCTTCGCACGCCCAAAATGAGAATCCTCGTCCCCTCCCGTCCCTTTACTTCATCATCATGAATAAGATGTTCCAACGGCAGGCGGCGTCGTCCTCAGCCGAACCCTTGCTGCTGCTACTTGCCGCTCTGTGCGTCGCCCCAGTAGCACAGGCAGCATGGACGACCACCCAATTCGACAACTTCTTTCCAGGCTGGAACAGAAGCCTGCACAACCTGCTGGACGGCGAACGAGACACCTTCACCAACGCCAACACGACGCTCGAGGCATGCCGCGACCAGCTCACGCACGACTTCCGCCTGGGCGCTGCGCAGTACTGGATGGTCGAGTGCCTGCTGCAGGAGTTTCCCGAGTTCCGCAAGGCCGAGGCCGCGTCCGCCTCCGTCATCTTGGGTCTGCTGCCCTCGATCTTGTCGCAGCTGGGGCCCACGACGGCCCAGCTCGGCTTGCTGGGCTCGCGGAGACCGTTGCTGACGCTGCTACTTGCCCTGGGCGCGCCTTCGTTTTCCCGGCCGACGAGTCAGGGGTACGAGACCTCGCTACGGGACGAGCTGCCTTTCGCGACGTTAGAGCTGGATATACAACAGAGGCAGAGGCGGAGGCAGAGGGAGCACCAGAAAGGGCCTAAACCCCGTCTAGGTCGTGTTATCTTGACGGATTTGGCCGAGTACACGTTGGCGTTGGCCGCAGTCTCCAACGTCGCCATCGTCACGTACAAGCTCTGCATCTGGGCTATCGAGAGCTTCGCGCTGGGCTTCGTGTGGCTTCCGGCCATCTGGGTGCTCCTGGCCTTGCCCGTATACGCCGTCAGCTTGCTGGTCATTTACGGCCACTTCCAGATCAGCCCACTACCAAGCGAGGACAAAGGTGTTTCTTCGTCCGACGGATGGCACTGGTATGACGAGCTCATACCATGCCGAGATCAAGATGCCGTTTTACTGACCTCGCGCTCCGCCCACGAGAAGAATATTGTCGTCGCGTTGGCGTGGTTTCTGCACTTTGGCATCGTGGTGCACGGGGTAGTCGGCACTTTGGCGTTGGCCGGGCTGATCTTCATTAGCGTTGTGGACGCTGTTGTCATCGTTCTGTACTTCATCGCCAGCGCGGTCGTCTGCAAGTTGATCATCGCGTATGAACTGTCGGGTCTGCGGGGGAAGATACATTTTGAAAATGACCAGCCGCGACAGACACACGATGACAGACGTTTGAAGAACCCAGATCCGTGGCGTTACCGCCCGATGCGAAACTGCAGATATCGGCCATCGGCAGGACGGTCACGGTATCGTAGATGATAGCGCTCAAATTTCAGGGGACACGATATGGCCTGTGCATCTTAGCATGGCAAGAGAATGATGATAGGGCTAGTGTTAACTAATATAAACCCTTGCGATTGTTATAACCTCATCGCATTTAACTCCAAGATGGTTCAGATCGCGCGCCAATGAAGGAAACCATGTTTCTGGCGTTCTGTCATGCTTGTTGAGACTGCTGACCTGTCGGCGAGATTCGTGATCGACTTCCGAGAACGGAGAGAATGGGCTATCATCCCGACAACAGCATCGACTGCGGGCGCTGGCCGTGGTTTGGCCACCAAGTCTTGTCGGGCGTTGGTAGTTCTGCAGTATGGCTTCTACGGCTCACTAGAAGCCATGTGTAAGCCATCATTCGTACAGCAGGTTATCAATAACATCAAAACAATAAGCTTCTGCTGCCTCGATTTCCCAGAAAGCTTAACAGTAGCTCTGCAGAACTACACGAGCTTTGATGGTATGATGCAGGACCCTCTATTCATCCACATCTTGATTCTGGAGTATATCCTTCGTTCAAGCCAGACGAAAATCACATCCAAGCGCCATAAACTTTGAGGCATTGTAGGCTCAAACGATATCCATCTAATGAACCGATCTGACAACGAACGTCATGAGGAAGGAGAAAGGTCGATCGAAGGAGAATGTGATTAAGCAAGCCGAGATACTACATGAGCTCTCGGTCAACTGGCACAGCATGCCCCGGTCCCTAGAGAACACCAAGCAACACATTGACAAGCTGCTGCTGCTGCACGACGAAGTCACAACAAGATCCCCACCAGACACCATTCGCAAGAGCGAAACCAGCACCATTGCCGATGACTTGCGGTCATTTTGAAGATGTGTGATGATTCTGGGCCTGCCATACCAGGGCCTGTATTGAGCGGGCCAATATTGGTATCCAGCTTGTTCGCTGCTAGCCCCCTGACGTATGCATTACACACATCCGCGTAAATGACGAAGGGACAAAGGATACATAACCTCGCGTATTAGAAGATCCCGATCCAAACGCGACGGGAAAGGATGGCCATGTTCACGCTGGCCCTCGTCACGGTCCTGTTGCTGCCTGGGACCTTCGTTGCGCTGAGTACGCACCTACCAAATCATTGATAAACAATGAGAAGCTTCTTGTATCTCATCTCACTGAGTTTAGTTGCTAAGGTGAAAGTTTGAAATTTCCAGTCTGTCTTGAGCACCTCGTTCTTCCACTACGATGGGACTTCCTTCGCGGTCTCGGGCAATATTGCACAGGTACTGGCCCCGTCGCTTATTGGCGGGACGTTGATGATCCTGCTCTCGTGGTTCGGTTGGTACCAATGGAGGTTGTACAGGCTAAACAGGCAGACCGTCACATTGGATATTCTCGATTAATAAGAACCCTTGAAGAAGATGATACGTGTAAAGATTCCTCGCGAGTTACGACCATTGCAATTGTCAGCGTCGTTGTAATCAATCTTGGTTGGTAATCAAGATGGGCACAGACATCGCTAGTGGCCCGCTAATGGCGGGGGAGGTTTTGACTAAGTAGAGGCGGCACGGGGCGCGGCCCCTGCGATGTCGAAAATAGTGCATTCACACAGGCAGCAAGGGAAGTCCACGAGGAATGTCTTCCGGAAGAGGAGATGAATCTCTAGCTGGCAAATTCCTTGGCAAATTCCGCCATCATGATTCGCTTCTACTCTGACTCTGCTACTTCTTTAGTCCATCTTAAAAATCACGCAGGGAAGAGCAGGCAGTCCCGTTGTGACCCGTTGTGATGTTGCCATTCCTTATACCAATGTTGTCACTTGGAAATGCTTCTACCCTCGCAATCGTAGCACGAAAACGCCCACGAGACGAGTTGCTGCAGCAGCACCCGAAGAAATTAGAGATGCCGTATCGTCTCGATCTTTTCTCTTCGTGTTCCTTTTGATAATACAACATTAATATCACACCGCCGGTACGAGGACACTGGCGACTGACATTTGTCAGCTAGTCAGCTAGTCTCGCGATCTGAAATTATCGGCTTAGAAATCCAGAGACAGTGAAACATACGGCGCCTGCCCAGGTGCTTGCCTGCGTGCTGCACGTCCTCCTGTGCCTCCCACGGCCGGATGCCTTTCCGTTTATCACAATCACATTATACGCTGCGGCGGCTTTTCCATGTTATAGCCTACGTGTTAAGTGGAGGCGGTGAAAACTAGCTCGCAAGCCCGGCTACTGATTGACTGAGACTTGAACCCCTAGTAGCTACAAGATCGTGGTGGGGATTGGCGGGGTTGGGCAATGCATGGATGAGCTAGGTATGAGCGAGGGAGCGCGGTACAGGAACAGCAGCAGCCGCTGTCGACATGACGTCTCCTTCTATGGGATTCTGAGGAATATTTGGGAGGAGCAGACGTGTCGCTATTGCGGGCATACATAAAGGAAGGAACATCCCGCCTCACCAGACCCAACCTTCAGACCATTCACTCCAATCCACAAGCTACAACTTCCCACTCCACTGAAGTCTTCCTCCCTTCACCCAACCTTCAACTCAAACATCTAGAAGTTTCATCACATCTATTGCCCATCATGCCTTCCCTCTACGACATCAGCATCCCCGTCTACACGGACATCACCAAGACGACCGTGTCCATCCTCAAGAAGGGCGAGGAGCACTTCCAGTCCCAGAACAAGTCGGTCGAGGACCTGCTGAAGCTCAAGCTGACCGACGACATGCTGGCGCTCAACATGCAGATCCTGATCATCGTTATGACCGGTCGCAAGCTGCTGGAGCGGGTCGCCGGCGCCGCCCCCGTCGACACCCCAATCAACCAGGACTACACCCTCGCCCAGCTGCAGGACCTGCTCAACACCCAGCTGCAGGAGCTCGCTAAGGTCGACCGCTCCCAGGTCGACGGCCGCGAGAAGGACGAAGTCCCCTGCAAGTTCGGCCCCGAGCAATACAAGTCCTCGGCCCTCGACTACGTCAACGGCTACCCCATCCCCACCGCCTACTTCCACCTCAACATGATCTACGCCTTGCTGCGCAAAGAGGGCGTCCCGCTGGGCAAGAAGGATTACATGACCGAGTTCATGAAGACGTTCACCAAGGCTTAGAGGACCAGTGTCGATGAATCCTCGGCGGCGGCGCGGCAACAGCCAGAACGAAGTTCCGATGTCGACTCCCTAGCGGCGGCACCACGGCCAGCACCATGTCCTCATGCTTTTACCCGAGGACAATGTCCTCATGGTTGTCAACCAAAACATTGTCCTCATGGTTACCCCCCAGGGCGATGTCTGCAACGCTGTCACGAAAACCGAGAACACCAGATAGACCCAAGAATTCTTCCATTTTACAAAGCATACGGATTCCCGAGACTTTCCATCCGGATTTGGGCGATTATTATTGCTCTTGCTGTCCTTATGGTGGTTTTGTGGGTTGTGTGCCACCTTGGTATGATGGGCAGTATGATGGGCATGTGTCCCGATATCTCCGAGGCGGTGAAGGGGCCGTTCAATTAGAGCAAAAAGGCCATGAGTATGTACCTACTGCATGTACCAAATCAATTAAGCAACTAAAGAAGAATAAAGAGAATAAATTCACAACCCCAGTATCTTGTTCGCTTGTTTCGTGACGTTCTGGGCTCCGAGGGTTTCTCGGGGATCTTGCGGCTGCTCTTCCAGCTTCTCCAACCCCATGGCCCGCAGGCCGGCCGCGCCCGCGTACCGCCGCAGGAAGTCGACGGTGGGCCGGTTAACGTGCTCGCTCTCGCCCGCGCCGCCGGGGAAGTCCGGGCCCGGCGTGCCGTCCAAGAATGCTTGGCGCTGCCGGGCGAGGTACTTGGCGTTGGCTTCGGTGACGGGGCAGATGGGGATGTAGAGCACGCTCGAGTCGGACTTGCCGGTGTGCACCTTGTCTACGGCATGGATTGCTGGTTTGCAAGTCAGTTACGTTCGAATCGACATGCATTCAACATGAAAAGTTCTGAGAGGAAACAGGAAGATGAGAGAAAAAAAGCTTACTGTCGCAGTGCCAGACCACGAAATCACCAGGCTCCACCGGCGGCATGTGCACCATAGTCCGGTCCAAGTCCAGATGCGGATGCAGCGCCGCGCTCAGCTCCTGTCCGAACCCGGGCTCGGCGCCCGGCAGCGCACTGGTCATCGAGTCTCCTTCGCAGAACTGCCAATTCTCCTCGTCGAGGTACCCCTCCTTCTTTTCCTCCCGGACCGGCGCGAAGAAGGGCCGGAGCAGCAGGTACGCCGTCGCGAGCCGCAGCAGCGGGTTCACCATCAGCGTGCCCTCGCGGGGACCCGTCCGGCTCATGCTCAGCCAGCCCTGGAACATGCGGAACATGGAGCAGGCGCCGAGGCCGTTGTAGTTGTCGTTGACGGCGCCCACGCGCGCGCCGGCGTCCCAGGGGTCGAACTTCTCCCAATCACCTGCGAAGACGTCCTTGTACACGCCACCCCCTTTACCGTCGGGACCGCCACCGAGACCGTAGCCGTTGTGCTCCCAGCGCTCGACGCTGCCGCCGTCCATGTGCGGGCCGAGCGCGAACCGGGCGTCGCCGGGCTGCCGGATCCGCAGGCGGTCCGCGTAGGCCAGGGGCTGTGACGTCGAGATTAGGGCAGTGTCGGACGAGGAGTGCCACAGGTGCTGCATGAGCAAGGTCTGGGCCTTGAGGAAGTTGGGGTGGGCCCGGACTTTGACCTGCGGACTGGACCAGTACAGCTCGTAGACCTGGGGGTCTTCCGGCGGGAAAGCTATAAATAAGGGGGATTAGTTACGCCAGTGTGTAACGTGGGGCCAGAAGAAAAAACAGAGCACTTTTATGTAAGACATATATAGGGCCGAAGGGGCGTGGTTGAGTAGGTAGAGAAGGGAAGAAAGGGGAAGGGGGAAAAAGATACGTACCCCTAGTCGACGGGTTCTGCCTCACATACTCCTCAATCTCGCTCTTGTACGCGCGCGCCTCGTCGCGGGGGATGACGCCCTTGACGACGGCGACGCCACGCTTCTGTAGCTCGTCGCGGAAGAGCGGGAGCTGCTCCTCGAGCGTCTGGAACTGCAGCACGGGGACGATGCCCGGCCCCTTGGCCGCGACCAAGTCGTTCTCGGTCCGCAGCTGGCGCAGGAGCCGGTTCCAGCTGGCGATGATGGCATCTTCGCGACCCTTGACCAGGGATCGCTTCAGATCGAGGAAACGTTGGGGCAAAGGGGGTCTCTTGGGGTTGGATAGGGAGACGAAGGAGTCGGATATGTCGCCTTCCCGTTTACTGGTGGCGGAGGGGGATGGGGATGTGGTTGAGGGGGTTTGGGTCTGCATGGCGGACATGGCTACCGACCGTGTCTGGGTGACGACAACGGTCGGTAATTTACGTAGTGATCTCTGCATTTTGAGAGGTATGTCTGAGTCTGTGTATGAGTAAGAGCTTGGATTCACGGAAGGACCTGGAAACGGTGATGCCAATGTCTGTATTTATCTTGCGTTCTTTAATATGTAAGCGGCCGTCCCCCGTGTAAGTCCTACAAGCTTGCGCCGGAGTCTCAGAACATGGAAACACCGCGCGGTTTAGTTTATTCGCTAAGGGGGGAGCCATCAGCTATTCTCTGCGAAACCTACGCATACTACTATTGAATCGAGATAACCCCCATGATCCATGATTGATCTTTCCCGGCGCCGTCGGCGGGGTAAAGAAGAAACGCGGGTTCTCATTTATCCCCAATGTCGTCAGCAAGATGATTATGTTACACTCAGGTCGATCGTTGCGGGAAGGCTAAAAAAGGAGCCCCCCATCAGGAGCGGGGTTGCTGTTTTGGGCGACTCCGACTCCAAAACGCGCGCCCCGAAAAATAATCACGAAAGAAGACGGGAAAAGTCCCCATCTCATTCCATCGTCAATGAGTGGGCTCGGCGACTATTCCGCGACCGAGTAAAAAGTACATGTTGTTGGTTCTAAGAGACTACATAATAATTATGAACCGTTCATTTTGATCGCGCCTGGTTGACATACGATCTCATTGCGCAAGTCGTTCGATAAAGGAAGGGGGGCTAGATCCTCATCTTGTCAAGGGTTGTCTTATATTTGCTTCTTTCCCACCCAATCCAACACGGTTCTCGGGATTGAATGGGGAGTACACACTTGGGACAAGGTTACCCAGGGGGTGATCGCCCCGTCGGTATGGTCAAATTCGTCGATTCCGACCCGAGCGGCTTACCACTGAAGCGGAAGCAGGTCGCCCAAGCCTGCGTGCCATGTCGGAGACGCAAGGTTCGTGTGTTTACTTTACCAACGAAACTCCATCAGTGTGCAATGAATAGAAGAGCGAAAGCTGGGACGCAAGTACACTTGAGTAGTACATCCTTACTGACTCGTTACCTCCGAACTTACAGAAGAGATGTACCCATGAGCAGCAGCAGCAACAACAACAGCAGAGTGAAGAAGAGAAAAAGGATACTCCGCGTCAGTATGTGGCGGCGACCTCATCGCCGCCAGTGCCGCCAAGCGCCCCCGCCGCCGCCGCTACGGGGTTGTCGGGGCGATCCTCCCTGCCTTCGCCCCCGGACCTGGAGCGGCGCCCCTCCCGATTCGTGGGCGACCTGAACCCTGAGCATTTCCTCATCGAGGCCACCAGCCCCCACTCCAACCGTGATCTCTCGGTCCGCGGTGGAGTCGGGGTCTGGCATGCCAAGCAGCCTGCCGTCCATGATGGAGACACAGGAAGACCAACCGCCGCCTTCTCTTCTTCGTCAACCTCCCCATCTGTCACCAGTGCACTCCGGTCGGGCCCTGGCCGTCTGCTCCATGACCTGGTCGTCGCCCACGTGCGGACTCACTGCCTATCCTGTGTGCCGCCGCCGGCCGAGTGGTCCGTCTTGAGGCGGGTATACCTGCGGAGGCTCGATCCTCTGTTTCCGGCCATCAGCTCGCTCTTGTCCAGCCCGAATACACCCTCCGATCCCACCACGGCCATCCTGGTGCGGCAAGTAGCCAGTCTCGCCGCCGCCGCGGACCCCGAGTCGCGAGGCCACCTCCGCCTCAGCCCTGGCGGCCCCCTGCTCAGCCCGCAGGAGTTCCGGGCGAACCTGACGTCGGCGGCGCACGCCACGCTCGACTCGGGCATCGTGACAGACCGGATGCTGCTGGTACGGCTGTTGCTGGTCTTGTCCATGTACGTGCAGCCGTGCAGCCCCGAGGAGGCGGACCTGCCCGCGCTGCTGTTCACGCGCGCCTCGCACCACCTGCAGACGCTGGGCCACCACATCGGCGCCGACGAGTCCGATACCGAGAGCTACAACGAGATCCGCACCGTCTACTGCTGCGTCTGGGCACTCGACCGTCTGACGGCCGCGTTTTACGGACGCGCTTGCATCTTGCACGAGCGCGACATCGGCTGGGACATGGACAAGGTTAGCCAGCAACTGCCGCCCGCCTTCCGCCTGTTTTTGGGCATCGCGCGGCTGCTGGATCAGATCATCGATATATATCGCCCCGTCAAGAAGGCAGCCAGTACCGAGGAGGAGCAGGAGGAGCCGGCGATGCTGGACTTGCCGATCCTGGAGCAGATGATCATCGACGCCGGTGCGACTGAGGTGCCCAGCGGCTTATTGGGTGAGTAACATATATGAATACTACTTGGCCCCCTACCTCCCACATTACGCCACTCCAGAAGACTACTTGTCGTGCGAGCTAATCCATAACAGCTACCCTTGAGGTATTCTACCACTCCGTGTCCATCCTCTCCTGCAAGCCCTCCTCGGCTGAGGGCCACGGCCTCTTCCCGCACAGCGCCATCAACGGCCGGCGCTCGCACTCGGCCGACCGCATCACCGACATCGTGGGCGGCAGCGAGTTCCGCCACCCCTACGGCAATAACAACAACAGCAACAGTGGGGGTAACCAGATACAGCACCAGCAGCCCGCGCTCAAGCTATCGTGCACTCCGCTGCTCCCCTACGCCGTGTCGCTGGCATTGGGCGTTGCCTACCTCAAGATGCGGCACAGCCAAGTCCCCCTCTTCCGGGCGAGGGGCCGTCGCGCCTTCGTGGCGGCGGCGGCGCTGCTTCGCGATGATCCGCGGCTCGGGGGAGGGGGCACGTCTTGGACGGCGCGGACCATGGCGGGTATGGCGGAGCAAGTCCTGCAAGAGATGGATAAGGCTACTGCTACAGCCACTGCCACGGCTGATGCTGCTGCTGCTGCCGCTGCTTCTGCTACGGCTCCCGGTCACGATGATGATGAACATAACAACAGAAATGATGGTGATGGCAACGATGCAAATGAAGTAGTACCTAACGACAACCCGACAGCAACAGGGCCGACAGTATCGGCACCACCAGCAGCAGTGGCGGCGGCGGCGGGGCCGACATCGTCCGGGTTGATGTACGACGACAACGTCTTTGAGCACCTGGACCCGGCTTTTGATCTGGATGCTGTCGATGCCGCCATCGAGGGGAGCCTGGACTTTGGGGCTTCGTCCAACTGGTTCGACTGGCAGCAGCACACTTGGTCCTTTACTACACCACAGCAATGACAGACAGACGGCTGCAACAGCTTTGGGCACGTGTTTATATGATGATGATGACGATGATGATGTGATGTGAACTACTGGAATCGAAGGTGAAACAAGTAAATAAAGGTTAACAACACGGCTTATATCAACTCGTCTAATGATGATCGTATATATTTGAGCCCCGTGGTTTTACAGCGTAACGGGATAACATGGTCTCGCTCGCTGTACATGGCGTCAAAGAAACAAGCAGTTCGCTTCTGATAATTGCTGGCCTGGATGACTGCGGGAAATATCGTAGATATTTTCAATTACAGTTTCGAAAAGCAGTTTCCTACCTGATATAAGAGAACATTGAAACATCAAGTGTAAAACAATTGGCTATGCGTACTTCTTAGCAATGGAGGGATCAATCAGTGGTTCCAGGACCTACTAGAGAGAGTTGTGGTGGCGCTCCAGGTTGCCAGGCCAGGGGACAGCAGGTGCCCCGCGTCATGGATTCCTTCTATTGGCGCATTTCCACTCCCCAAAAGTTCGCCATTCAACTTCGGCAATTATTAATCAATGACCTATCACACCGGCGTCGCACCTCGACCTCAATACATTCCATTTTGGCATCTTTTACTTCTCCGACCCTTCACCTAAATAAATGTAAAGTCGCAGAACAGACAACCGCAATCCGTGCGATCCGATCAGCCCAAGATGGCAGGACGTTGGAACTGGCTGGCCGCAGCTTTCACTGTCCCTGTGGTAAGTCCCGTACCTATCCACCGGTTTTCCAGGCGGGCTGGAGCCCCGCGACAAGTGAAATACAGCGCTAACCTGACACTTTGGAACACAGGACGGAATGGTCGAGCGCGTCAGTACCTAATCTCCCTCTTCCCTAGACAAGCACACACACACACCTGTTACCGCAAACTCCAACAAACATACTTCGACATTTCCTGATTAATAGAACAAACGAAACTAACATGTAGGTTTTCATTACACCACCGCAGCTCCTGCGATCCCCCTCCTTCCACGCCGGCGTCCGCCGCGTCCACCGCGTCCTCGACGAGCGCCAGAACGGCCCGCACCCGGGCGGCGAGCCTTTGCGTCCTGGCGAGGCGACAGAGGAGCAGGGCGTGCAGCAGAAGCGCGGCGGGTTCGTTAAATACTTCGTTGAGGAGATTGGGAACCAGGTACGCGGGCGGCCGACCGACGAGGCCAGTCTAGAGGATCCACCACCGACACCGACACCCACGCACACGACCTCGAGACAGGGGGCGAGAAAGAGGAGCTGAAGGACATAGAGAAGCAAGGTCTCGTTTACTACTACTATTGGTACACAGAGGAGACCCATTGCACATACACAGAGAAAGGCGCGAATACCCATGACGGCTGAGGCTCGGATGCACGCGGACGGCCTGCGCTACGGTACGGTTCTGGCACGACCTTTGGCGCCTAGAGGCAGCATGTATAGTAGACGCTGGCTCAAATATAGGGAGTCTGGTCGCACACATGGTGTTATTACTGGTCTCTCGTTGGGCTCAGATGGTATCCCAAGGCCACAAAAAAGCGCTGTTAGAGCCAAGTGGGCGCGGAACAGAATACCTCGTTCAGGAGGAAGCATTGTGTTCGAGGCGAATGCCGCGCGTACATACGGTAAGAGGAGACACCATTATCAAACCCTGCAAATCGCTAGGCGGTATTGGATATCCTATGAAGATGGATGATTAGTCTTGCGTAGCAGAGTTGCCCGTGGGCGCTTAACGCAGGGAGAACTCGACTCAATACGATACGTAACTTAAAAGCACTGTTCATGGCGAGCGTTGACTTGATTCTCGTATCAACTCCAGACGCATATTCAGAAACCACACCTTCCTTACTCCTTGAATTGCATATCGGAACTGTAAAAGTTGCAAGTATGGATCAGGTAGCGTATTATTCCTCTGACTTGATCAACATAGCACACAGACTGTTCATAGCCAAAGGAGGAAACTCAAATAACATGGGTTTGCTGGCTTCAAGCTTCTATCTAGCACAGTCTCTCTCACCCGAAGATTGGCAAATAAATTGTCAAGGAACTGAATATATATATTATTCAAACATCCTATAGAACTGAACTATCCTGCCCAGGATCTCATCCCAGCTGGGAGACCTGGGCCCCCTATTTTCCCTTTCCGAAACCGTAACATTACCATTATCGACTGTAGCTAGAGTGTGCGGCAGACCACCCCCTTTTAGAAGCAAAAGGGTCCAAAGTGGCCGCCTAAGTAGTGGGGTACTGGGGTACTTGATTATACAAAAGAAAGTAATAGAAAAATTCATGTATCATCTCATCTTCTCGTTCATCTCAATTAATTTTGAGATTTTGGTTGGTTTGTTGTTGGTTTCCATCAGTTTCGTCTTCAGAAAGCTTCTTACTGCTTTTTTTAAGAAGTGGTGATGAACAGGCCGATGGGGCAGGGGTTGTAGTCCTCGAAGAAGGTCAGGCTCGTGCTGCCACTGCCCGACATCTTGATCGCCACCGAGTCGCCGCCGGGGCACGGGAACGAGCCGACGGTGTAGGCGTTGCCCGGCTTGACGGTCTGAGAGCCCATGGACGTTCCGCTGGGGAGGGTGGCGTAGGAGGCCGACTGGTCGACGCCCTTGCTCAGCTTGCTGAAGTCCAGAGCGCCGGAGCCAGAGAAGCTAAAGTCCGAGGTCTCGAGCGTCTTCTTCTCGGGGAACAGGAACTTGACCGTGCACGTCTTGCCCTTGAGCGACGCGGGGATATCGAAGTTGAACACGGACGAGATGGTCGACGAGACTTGGCCGTTGAAGCTCGTGCCCGCCTTCTTCTGGGGCTGCGTGCTGTCGACGGGGATGATCAGGTTGGGAAGCGTCAGCTCGCCGGCGTTGCGGACGCCGCCGGGGCACGAGCCAGGGATGTTGACCTGGTTCGGGGGAGGGCCGCCGTTGCCGCCGTTGCCGCCGCCGTTGCCTCCTTGGCCGGGGGTGTTGCCGCCGTTACCGTTGCCGCCGGTGGGCTGGGTGGGGTAGCCGCCGGTAGGAGAAGAGGGAACGGGCTTCAGAGTGGTGGGCTGAGCGGGAGGGGATTGCTGAGCGGGCGGCGAGCCACCGTTGCCATTGCCAGGGGG
The DNA here is from genome assembly GCA_039105305.1 of Apiospora arundinis. Lineage (NCBI taxonomy): Eukaryota > Fungi > Ascomycota > Sordariomycetes > Amphisphaeriales > Apiosporaceae > Apiospora > Apiospora arundinis. The sequence goes on from JAPCWZ010000003.1 coordinate 10,076,848, forward strand.
CGAGCCACCATTTCCGCCGTTGCCAGGGGGCTTGCCACCGTTTCCACCGTTACCAGGGGGCTTGCCACCGTTTCCGCCGTTGCCAGGAGGTGTACCACCGTTGCCGGCAGGAGGACCTGTAGGCGCAGGAGGAGCACCAGTGCCGGGGGTCTCGGGAGGGCATTCGCTCTCAGGAGCAGGAGGGGCAGTCGTGGCAGGTCCCTTGGGGCCAGGGCCGGTAGGGTAGCCGTTGCCGCCACCAGGAGCGGTCACGGTGACGGTCTGCGGAGCAGGGGGCGCGGGGCATTGACCAGTGACGGTCGCAGCCGGGGGTGCGGGGCCGTTGACAGTGACAGTCTGGGCAGGAGGAGGTGCCGGGCACTGGCCAGTGACGGTAGCAGCCGGGGGCGCGGGACCGTTGACAGTGATAGTCTGGGCAGGAGGAGGTGCGGGGCACTGACCAGTGACGGTAGCAGCCGGGGGCGCGGGACCGTTGACAGTCACAGTCTGAGGGGCAGGCGGTGTCGGGCACTGGCCGGTCACAGTTTGAGGAGCAGGGGGTGCTGGGCACTGGCCGGTGACGGTCTGAGGAGGCGGTGCGGGACCGGGGACGGTGACAGTCTTAGCCGGGGGTGCCGGAGGCGCGGAGCCAGGGACCGTCGAGTAGACAGTCTGGGCTGGGGGCGCAGGAGGCGCGGAACCGGGGATGGTCACGGTTTGAGGCGGGGGCGCAGGGGGCGCAGAGCCTGGGACTGTAACAGTCTGGGCCGGGGGAGCCGAGCCAGGAACAGTAACGGTCTTGGCTGGGGGAGCAGAGCCGGGAACGGTGACAGTCTGAGCGGGAGGAGCTGACCCAGGGACGGTGACGGTCTGGGGCGGAGGCGCAGGGGGTGCCGAGCCGGGGACGGTCACAGTGCTAGCAGGAGGCGCCGGGGGAGTCTGAACGCCATATCCCGGAGGGACAGTGTTGGTGTTGGTGCAGCTGGCGGGCTTGCAGCTGTTACCATTGGCGTTGAGCTTGATCTCCTTGCAGTCCTGGCCCTGGTTGGGCTTGTTGTAGATGTTGACGCTCTTGTCCTTGTCGCCGGGGACCTTGCACTGGTAGAAGGTGGAGGAGCCCTGGTAGGTGACCTGCCCCGAGCAGTCGACCTTGAAGCCACCCGCGGGCGGCTGGCCGACGTCGCACTGCAGGACGTTGGTGGGCGGGGTCCACCAGCAGCCGCGGCCGTTGGCGTCGGTCAGGCCACCGTTGCCGTCCATCTTGAAGGTGGTCGGCGGCAGGCCCTGGCCGGCCTTGGTCTGGCCGCTGCCGTGCTGGCTGACCGGGTAGCTGACGGAGCCCGAGGTGCTCATGGTCATCTCGCAGCCGCCGTCGGCGGCGCGCAGGGCGAGGGCGTTGGCGCCGCCCGCCAATGCGGCGAGTCTCAAGAAGTTGCCCGGCATTGCTGCTGAGGGGGGAAACGAGAGGTGTCTTTTATCAAACTAGATGGAAGAAAAGCTGTTGAAAACGAGAGGTGAGGGAAGACACAAGCGAGTGTGATTCTTCTTCTACTTTTGATAAAACACCCTGTTGATGGTTGATTGGCTTGAAGGATGATATGAGAAGTATTCTGCAGTTTGGGGTAGTGGGATGCTGCTTGATATACTCGTCGTTTTGCATCGGCCATCGTATGGCCTGGCCGTGCCTGTGCAGTACGGCCCCGTCGATTGCTCCCCCATATCGAGCATTGTGTCATCGACAACGTCACATCTCATACTCGGTTATCGGCTGGAGGAGGAGTTCCTCAGTCGCATAGGGTAGTTTGACGTGGTCCAGGCAGTGCTATGAGAAAAGGCCGAAGTCACCAAGCGTGTCCAGACTCCAACGTGCGCTCCACCATCTAGACAGAGACTGGAGCCTCTCACGGAGTTGAGGCATCAGGAACCCGAGTTTACAGAACGTAACAGCAACGCTATATTCCCCTGGTTCCTAGCGGCCCAGCCAATGGGAGGCCATCCACAACGCGGCACTGTTGATGGGAAGAAGACTGGGCCCAGTCTACGTAAACCAAGTAGCGTTGCGAGTTTCCACTATTGTGATCGAATCGAGGGGTTTTCACGTAGCTTGACATACTGGAGAACAATCTGACAGAGCTCTGACTCGCAAGCTCGTTCGGATACCCAGTCTGAGCTCATGGTAGAATCACCAAAGTCGAACCCCCATAGTAAACGGAAAGTTTATGGTTTGGGCAGTGCAAGCTGTGACTGGCTGTTGGGCAGCTCCGAGGGCGCCGTCTGGCAACCATCAAGGTTAGCGGGTGCAGAAATAGATGTCAACGTCACAAACGGCCACCAGAAGCCGTTGGCATCAAATCGGAAAATACTCTCCTTGTTAGCATTGCCGTCTGAACCTGATTCTGCCCATGGTAGCTTGCCAGAATTAACGACGCGTAAAGCCTCCGATTGCTGAAGCGGAAATAAAAAGTAGCCGTAGCTGATTTTACCTGTGGAGGATGGTCTTAGGGGCATTCGGCCGGTCCACTGTAGGTGGCCCAGCGCTCCGGGCCCGAACTAAAGGGAGCAAAACGCAAAACCGGATTCCAACCAGTTCGTTCCAACTTCCACTCAGAATTCGCAATCCCGCACATTGCGATATTCGCATATTGTGGGTGCCCAACTGTCGGGCTCATCGATTGATGGACTGAGTGCAGCTTCTCAACTTCGATCCACGTCTCCCGCATGCAGCTGATTTCTAGAGTTTCTCTCTGCAGCATGCACGAAGGATAATGATGATGGGAGAAGAGGCAGAGGGCGAGCTCATGACTCTCTTGCACTCTCTTCTTCAAAGTTTTCCAGTGAATCCACGCCTGCACCTGTCATCTGATGTTCAAGCGAGAAGCAGAGTGTAAATGCGACATCATGCATCCGTCCTGCTCATGCGCCTGCAGAGCTAAACCCGTCAGTCAACCAGGTGGTCGGTTACGTGTAGCAGCATCAACACTGGGCCGTTTTTTTTTCACGTGCTTTTCCTACCAGATATTTCATTCGGTTCTTGCTGTTCGAGAACCGTCATGGATTCGAAGATACAGAAGATAATTCATTGCTAAAAGCAAAATTGAAGTAGCATGACCGATCAAGCGTGTTTGTGTTTTTGTCGAAAGGAAACCCGTTGCAGGCTGGTAGGCAGTGCAGGGTTGCGCGGGGTTGATGCGCGTCTGGTCCCCTTTTGCCCCTCGATTTTCGATTTAACCTACCAGCTGTGGATCATCCCGCCTAAGCCCGCCCCAGCCCGCCCCAAACGCCAGCTCTCGAAAGGAAAGGTGCGGCTGAAGTGGACGAACCAGGAACATTGGGTCGGTATTCTACTGATCAACATGCTCGTACGCATCCACCCCATGTACCCATCCTCTGCCCAAAATATCTCTCAAATACCTACTCTGTGTAGTACGCCGTTGCTAGTTCCCAACAACTACCGGCTAGCCCGGAACAACTTGCCCTCTTGAGGACTATCGTTGTTTGCTGGAGCTTCAGTTCCTGGAGAGGGGGATTCGGGCAAGCAGTTGTCATCATTCATCATGGCCGTTATGAAGCTTCTCGTATTCACACTAGCCTCTCTTTGGCTCTTCGAACTTAGGTAAGTATGAAATCCTTACACCGAAGAGCAGTTCGATGTTCTCAGCCAGGAACATATGCCCAAAGCCCGTCCCTGGTGCCTGGGGTCTCGACTGTAGTGTGTGGACAACATTGAACCGACAAGCCGACCCGAGAGGGCCTGAGGATTACCCCGTCCTTCAGCCGCGGCGGTGGGGAAACAGAGGGATTCTTCACACGTCGCCACCGCGATCGTGCAAAGAAAGATCGGCGGGCCGAAGCAGGATCTGAAGGGAGGCCGGGTTTATGATCTTGGATTACTAGATCGCTAGAAGCAAGAGTCTTTCCTTGGAAGCTTCTACCAGAAGCCAGGAAGAAAGGAAATGTGAAGGTCTACTGCTTCTTCGCCAAGCGATATACCGATCGGCCGATCACTCCATCTGGTGGGTGCTTCTATGACATCAAACCGTCGTGGGTCATTCGCAAGCGATTACCAATCTACAAAACATCCAGGAACCTGTTCCTGACGCTTACCTGGGTCTTGGAGCCGATGATACGCCGAGCAGAATCTAGAATTTGGAGAGCACATCACTAAAAAGAATGAAGCCTGCATCAATTCCTCTGTTTGTTCTTGGGGTCACAAGCCAAATCTCGAAAACGGACACTGTCATTGCGCCATCAGAGACAACTAACCATCATCCTAACGAGTGTTATTAGTTCTTCTGGGTGAAATAAGTTGTCATCCAGTAAATCAAATCATCATCTTGACACGCTTTTGTATACCATAGCTTCGTGTCTCCTTGGCGGCGATGTAGTTCCAAGCGGGACATCATCTGAATTCCCAGCAACATCAACCATTCACTTTAAACCTCTACTCCTTAAGGAGCTGCTGAGCCCGAATCCGCATCTTAGCCAGCTTCAGCAAGTTGCCGCCAATCACCTTCGTGTTGTTGTCGGCACCTTGTCCCTTGTCCTCGGCGACGTGGAGCACCAGGGCCGTCTTGACCAGGTTCTTGATCTCGCGACCGTTGAGGTCCATGGCTGCAAGCTCCTCGAGCTCCTCTGGGTAGACACCAAACCGGTCGTCTGATGAGGAGGAGGAGCCTCCGTTGTTGACCTCGGCCTTGACAAAGTTACTCCACACCTCGCGGCGGGCCTCGCGGGTCAGCGGGTCGAACGGCAGCATGAGGTCGATACGCGACTGGAAGGCCGCGTCGATGCTCTCCATGCGGTTCGTCGTCAGGAACAGGATGCCCTAATAATGCTCCAGCTTGCGTAGGAAGACTATTGGTGTTGGTGTTGCGCGTTGGCTCTAGTTAGCAGACTGCTTTTCTTCTTCTTTTCTTTTCTCCCTGTTCTTCCTCCTGTTTCGCTTTTTCTCAATGTAGGAATATTCAATGGAACTTACTTGATACCAGCTCGTTTCGCTGTAATCCCTCGAGGGTACGTTTCGCCAAGAACACATCGGCCTCGTCGAGGAGCATGACGGCGTTCCACAGGGTGCAGCACTGGAAAGCCATATCCAAGGCCTTCTCGACAAAAGTCGGGTTCGAGCCCAGGTCGCCGGCGCTTATGGAGAAAAGCGGTAGATGGCACTCCTCAGCGACCGCCTCGGCCGTCATGGTCTTGCCGGTGCCGGGTGGGCCGAACGCCAAGAGGAGCAGTCCGCGGCCCTTTCCCGGGACCACGTCGATGTCGACGTTGGCTTCCTGCTTGTGCTTGATGGCAGTCAGGGCCATCTCCTTGACGCCTTCCTGGAGTACAAGTCGCTTAAATATCTCGGGCCGCCACTCGATGTTGGCCAAATCTTCAACGTAAAATACGCCTGCATTATGATATATACGTATCAAGGTTAGCAAGGCTTCAAACCGCCATACGTAAACATGTAATATGTAGCCCGGATGCCAGACATGCAGCGGGAAAGACGATACTTACACCACTCTCTTTTGCTAAGATCCATGCCCTTGACATGAGTATGGGTCACCATGCATTGCTCTTCGGACAGCACCGGCTGGTCCACGACGTTGCGCTGGGCCTTGACGTCCTGGGCCTTCTTCAATATGTTCCCTAGACCAGACTGTTGCAGTTTGTTGTCACCATATACAGGCGAGGCGGCAGCTGTAGCAGCAGCGACAGCGCGGTTTAATATCTCTCGACGGAAATCGACATGCTCTTCGTAAGAAGGAGAGTCCCGGTGGGTTTGTCGACGAGCAATACTTGTTGGCGATTGAGGCATCATTGAACTGCCTGGATCCAATCTTTCCCAACCAGGTTTGGTCATCCCCTGGCACTCGTAGTATGCGTGAGCGTCAATGACGACTCGGCCATGAACCTTCCCAATGAGTATTAGTTAGATGTGAATAAGAATCGTACTCGGTTCTCTAAAGCTTCATGGCTTACCGGCTTGCCACCACGTGCTGGAAAGTTGCCCGCGCTATGGTCGTGGTAGCTGGCCCCGTCACAATGCATAAAGTGGTATCCACGCAACGCCTCAAACTTGTGGCCGCGGGCCACGAGCAGGGCCTCAAGTGATTCGCGGTCCTTGCGCCATTTAAGGGGGCACAGGTCAAGGGAGTCGATCCGCTTCTCTCCGTCGTACCAGGGAATCTGGACCGATGTGGTTCGGCGACCAAAGTGGCTTCCGTTCCAGTCGATGCATTCGAGATCAGCAGTCCAACCGTCTTTGTCCTCGTCGAAATCTATCAGGTAGTGTGCCGAAGTGACACCAAACGAATTCAGGACCACGATCTCACCAAGCGAGAAGGCCAGGTCCAACTTGTCACACTCAATCCTGCCGGTCTTGTTGAGTGTCGTGATCACGTCGCCGCTGGCGGACATGGCATCATCAAAGACAGAGATGAGTACAGTAGCATTCTCGCGATGCTTGGGATCCTCGACGGTGTCGCGGAGCTCCTTGAATGCCTCCCATCGGTGGAGCACAGGCTTGTGTGGCTTGTGCAGGACGAACTCCTCGACGGAGGTGTCGATGCCCGGATAGCCCTCCAGGACCACAGCAAGTGTCTTGAGAGCCTCGCCGCGAAGGGTGATAGAGTACGAGATCCAATCGAGAGTCTTGCCCTGCTTCCAACGGTGCACAATAATGTGCTGAGCCATGCGCTTGTCCAGGTCCTCCGACTCCTGCTTATGGGAAGTAAACTCTGACCAGCGTTCCTATTTATGGTCAACGTACTGGTGCAGGTTCTTCACCTGAGGGTAAATGCATTCATTACCGGAGCTTCTATCTTCTAAATCTGGTGAAGAATCATCACCCCCGAGGTTATGATGGTCTTCAAGGGGAAAACCACGATCAGGGGTGGTGTCCATGATGTCGAATAGGTTCATAGCAGAAATCTGTAAAGACACAGGAAAGTAATCTACCAAAGGTGTATCCGATGAATTTTGTCAAAGTTGCAAGCGGATGTGTGTGCATTGTGATAAAAGATGCGAGAACAGCTGGTGGGAGAGCAGAGGTTTATATCGAGATTCTCAACCGGTAATCATCTCCTGGTTTCTGTTGCCCCAGGGCGTTCTCTGGGCATTAGTAGTATCCATGCTCTTGCCGGTCTGAGGTTTTCCAAACGGAGATCACCTCGGTCTTTGAGTTAAGAGTCAGGTAGCATATGCTTGATCAAAGAGCTGACCAAACGAACCGGTCCTAGGAGGGCAGGATGCCTTGTATGCCACATGCTCCTGAAGCAAACACTGCATTGGTATTGCCTTAGTTTCTGCAGAAAGGCCTCAGGGCATAAAAACAACCCACTCTCAGCCTTCCGCTGCAAATTCAAATATTTTGACCGGAACTCCCCTTAGGTGTAGGTCAGCACAAAGACAATGGGTGTTTAGGAAGGTCTCTGATGGCTTTTCTTTTATCTGCTTAGCAGGATTCCAATGCGCCCGTGGTTATCATCCAACATGCATCTCGAACCGAATCGAAGTGAGAAAGGGAATATCATGCCGAATTGCAGCCAAAGACTGCAATGAAAGAATGCACAACAACGTATGTAAAATCTAGCGAAGTCCATGCCAGGAAGGTGTTGGTGTTCTGTTTGGACGGGTAGTTTGGTGCTGATGCGTCGACCCCACCAGGACTTTGACATGGACTTTCCTGCCTTCCACATCAGCATCTCAAGAAACATCAGACAACACTAAACACTTCCAGTTCTTTGGATCAATCGAGAATCTTCAAGTTGACATATAATCGACATCTAATTTAGGGGGTATTTTGAAACCATACGCTACATGTATAATACATTCATACACATCCTGCCGATATGTACAGGTATCCGGCATCTGCTTTTAGTAATATCGTCTCTCTTTCTCTCACATCCTCCATTATCGTCATGTACCCTTCTCTCATATCATCCTGGGCTTGCTCTGAAACCTCCCAATCAATCAGTCGATGGGCAAGTACCCCAAGTTCTTCCAATTCGACCCATCAAACTGCACCTCGCGCACCCGCCCGCCGCCGGCCTGGAAATAGCACCGGCTCATGTCGTACGAGCTCTGGATCCGGACGTTGGTGGCGTCCCAGGACGCGGGTGTCAAGCAAGTAATATCGGTCCCCACGTCCGCGCCGTCAAAGGCCTCGGGAAACGTGCGCGGCCCTTGCCACCCGGAGTTGTCGTCCTGCCAGAGCATGTTGATGGCCCCCTTGGGCCCCACATAGAGAATGTAGGTGTTGACCAGGTTCTGCGGGTTGTTGCCCGAGCTGCCTGACCGCGCTACGGTGAAGGCGGCGAGGGGGGATTCCTGGGGGATGGTGAGACCGTTGAGGTTGTTGGCGAGGTCGCCTAGAGGAGAAGCGTGTTAGTAGATTGACCAAGAGAATCCCTGTGAACACGAAAAGACATACCAGAACCCCAGGCGAACCCCGTAGTATTCCCCTTCCGGTCTGCGAGATAGTTATACACCTTCCCGTCGCCGCGGCGGTACACAAACCCGCCCGCGTCGAGGTACTTGGACGCGGCGGGAATCACGACGAGCCCGGCGCCGGGGCTGCCGTTGATATCGATGTCGGTGCTGCTCTCCCAGAAGGGGTGGTCTTTCACCTGGCCCCAGTACCGGGTCCAGCGCAGCTTGCCGCCGACGTCCTGCGACAGGATGAAGGGCCAGTACGCGCCCAGCCGCGAGCCGATGGCCGCCTGCTGCGGGTAGTCGTTGAGGGCGCCGCGCGCGCCTGTCGCCTTGACGTTGCCGGGGAAGATCTGCAGGCGGATCGTGGACGCGTCGTCGATGTAAATGAGCTTGTATTCGCCTTGCTGTTGTTGAATCAAACCAATGCTGTCAGTTTCTGTGTCATTCATTCACACACACACACACATCCCCCATCCCAGCGTCTATAGATAACGTACAATTGTCGTAGACTCCACCGACGTCGCCGCTGCTAACGAGGTGTTGACGCCCGGCTTGTACTGCAGCTGGTCCAGCAGCGTCGGCCGGTCGCTCCACGCCGGATCCGTGCTCGAGTAGTTGGAGTAGCGCAGCTGCTGGTCGGGCCCCTGGTAGAAGAGGCGGATGTGGTAGCCGCTGCCCTCGCGCCAGCCCGTCACGGCGAGGCGCGATCCGGGCCGGATGTTCTTCAGCGGCGCCGAGACCGTATTATTACCACTGTTTGATCCGTCTTTGTCCGCTGCGGACGACGAGGCGTTGTCGTTGGGGCTCTTGGCGGCACGACTGCCGAGGACTCCACCCACCACGGAGGCGACGATCACGATGATGGCGACTATGGCGCCCAGGATGATCCACAGGCGTTTCCGACTCGGCTTCTTGGCTACCGCCTCAGGAGCGGTGGAATACTGAGCAGCACCCGCATCGTGGGCGGGAGGCGGTGGTCCTTTTACCGCACCTGCATCTCCTCCCTCGTACTTGTTGTAGGCAGTGTACGCGGGAGCCGCCGCGGCCTGCAAGCCAGGCGACGCGTGCCGCTCGTCGGGGTGGTAGTAACCGCCGCCGCCCACGCTGCCGGGCGACAAGGCCTCCTTGGCCGTGTCGTCGGCGCGCGAGTCTACCTCGAGGCCCGGCTGCTCATTGTAGCGGTGGTAGTTGTCAAACTCCGTCGTCGTCGTTGTCGGCACGGCGGAAGGCTGCGCGGCTTCGTATTGGTGGGGGTAGCCGTTGCTCATGATGATGATGAGACACGTTGGGCGCAGCACCAAGACCAAAACGCATCAATCGTCATTTGGATCACAAGAGAAACAAACAGACGAAGGAAGGGAAAGCAAAACTTGGCTTGTACGAAAGGAAGAGAAAGGTGAGGGAAAAAGCAAATACAACATTACTACTATTACTGGCCTGCAAGCTTCCGCTTCCTTTTCCCCCAAACTCCAACGCCAACGCCAACGCCCTTCCAGTTAATCAATTCCCTTTCCCTGTACGTTACTTTACTCTTATCGTCCTAGCCGTCCTCTTTGGCGGTGTTATGGGTAGCACCAATTCATGAGAAGCAACACCAAAACCACCCTTAGTGCTGACGATCAGCCACGGCAATCTCACTAGGACCCCATCAGCTTGCAGGGCCCCCCGCCCCCCAAGTCCCAGAGAGGGATTAGCATAGTAAAGAAGGAAACGGCCAGCATGATGATTTGACAGGGCTGAAGAGGCGCCAAGACCCAAGCCCTGTCGACGATGCTGGCGTACCTAGAATCCCAGAGAGAGAAATATGCAATCATGAGTCGACGCCACGTGAGATTTGAACGGGTGTCGGTCACCCTGAAACACGATTTGCTGACATGCATATTTCTTAGCATTCGACAAGACGCAAGCAATGCATTTCTTCACACCCAATCCGACTGCCGTTTCCATTTGGCAGGTTATTCCCGCCCCTCCAATGGAACTTTTCTGAAGGATTCCGATAGTAGGAAGATGAAATCGAGGCCGGCCATGAGCTTACACAACTAGTCTCAGCAAGCCCCCTCCACCAGCGAGTATATTTAGGCCAGGACCCCCGTAACCCCACCAACCAATCCAATCACATTGCCCTGTCGCAGAGCGACAGCCGTGAATACGGCCAGAATACGGCTAACCCCTGGGCCCTTTGGCCTAAACAGCAACCAGCTTCCTTTCTAAGCCCCGATTGATGTAGATACTAAGCCCGTCGCCATGTGCCGCATCCACCCCAATGCTGAAGCTGAAATGGCGACAGATTCCTTGCATGTCGAACTTCGTTCCGAGTCAGAAGTCCTCGACCTAATGACGATACATGACAACATCGGGTTCTAAGCATGAGAATCCATTCAACGGGTGATGTCAAAAATAAGTTTTCCATTTGTCAGCTATAGACTAGAGACACGGCACTTTCTCCACTGTCCATTCCCCAAATATAGGTAAAGTAGGCCGTCAAGCAAGACCCAGAGCAATACCCAAGTCAGTCAGTAACAAAAGGAAGGATGGACGATAACAAAGCAGAAAAACCCCCCATTTATGATGTAGGTAGTTATGATATGATATAACCATTCTCCCTGATTCGCCAGTGCAACGCCAAATCGATTGCCTTTTGAATGTCCGTAAAGCCCTCCATGAACGAAGAACACAAAAAAATGATGATGCTGTGCTGATGATGATGATGATGGCCCCCAATTGAAGAACCACCACCAACTCCTTTCCCCCCACCACCCCCCAAACGCCCTCCATCCCCAAAGTACATACAGTAAAGACGTATTAGGTTAAAACACCTTCCTTGTCCCCCACTTGCCAACAAGCCTCCATGCCTCTGGCTTACTCAGTCAAGGCAAAGGTAAGAGAGAGTAAGAAAAAGGCACGGCTAGGCTTGAAGAGCAAGCATCATTTACAAATACAATATCATCATTCTTCTTCCCCATCTCCATCTCCTCCATCTCCTTCCCTCTCACTCTGCCCTGATGTCTCCGTCCCTGCCTTCTTGGCAGCAGTCGGCCGAAGCAACACCAACGAGAACACTTTGCGCGTCACGGAGCGGACTAGACGAAGCACCTACTACTCGCCCCCCTTCCTCCTGACCTTGATCAGCTCCGCCACCAGCTCGTCCTTCTGCCGCTCGCCCTCGGCAATCCGCTGACGCGCCGCCGCGCGGTCCAGGTTACGGGCCTCGCGCTCCTGCTTCAGCTTGTGCTCGAGCTCCCGCAGCCGGAACATCCACTTGTTGTCTTGTTGCGGCTCGCCACCCAAGACGCCGCGGCTGATACTGGTGCCTCCGGGAGTCGCCACGTCGGTGTTATTTGACAGTCTGGACCCGGAACGCTGCGGTTGCTGCTGCTGGTGCGGCTGGTCGAACTCGGGCGCCGCCAGGTTGTTGGACGCGCTGCGCGTCATCGTGCTGTTCCGTGACTTGCTGCTGCTAGCCGAGCTGGCCGTCTCGAGGTGCGTAGTGGTCTTGCTCCTGGGAATGCCACTCGACTTGCGGATAGGCCCAGTCGGTACGTTGGGGCTGGGGCTGCCGGTGTCCTCATCCATGCCAACTCCACTACCGCGACGGCCATTCGTGGGTTGGTCGAAGTAGCCGCTCACTGCACGCGTCTTAGCATCGTTGGCCCGTTGCAGCGTAGCGTTCTCGATCTTGACGGCACGGTAGGCTGCCTCGAGCTGGCTGATCTTGGCCGTAGTGTTGAAATCCCCATTGATGACGCCATTGCGCACAATCGTCTCTAAGCGATCCAACTTCTTGATGCGGATGTCCAAGTTGTTTTCCAGCGATTGATACTCTTTCCAGAGGTCGTTTTGGACCACTTTGATGCGAGCTGGCATGTTGCCCAGTAGACTCTCGATCATCTTGACAGCAGCAAGTAGGTTTTTGCTGAACCCGGGCAGCATGGTAGAAACAGCCTCGAGGCTAGGCAGCGCCCTGCCGTTGATAAGACTGTTGTTGTGCGCCCAGTCAGAGCCGCAGAGCGTTGAGAGCCTCGTCCAGAGGATAAGTAGCAGGTTGTTGCGTTCCGTGAGCTGGTCCCGGAACGACGTCTCGAGCTGGGCAATCTTCTTCTTGTCATTGGCGTGGGCTGCCTCGAGCTCTTGAATACGGCCGTCCTGGTTATTGACGGTACGCGAAACATGCGAGTTTGTCCGCTGGAACGTCTCGAAGGCGTTCTTGGTATTTCGATGGCCCTGTCGCTCCTTTTCGAGCATCTCCGCCAACTTCCGGCTTTCAAGCCCATGTGACTCCAAAATACCGTCGCGCTGTTTGATAATGCGGTCCTTCTCCAGCATAGAGGCCTTGGCGCTGTCCAGTTCGTGCACCGTGTTCTCCAGTTCGCGCTGCAGCGTCCCGATAGATTTGAGCAGGCTAGACCGGGTTCCGTTGAGATCACCGAGTGCCTCACGTAGGTTGTTTTCGAGCTCCATGAGCCTCTCTTTCCATTCCGTGGCCTCGACTTCTCGGCTGTGCAGATTCTTGCGTAGTTTCCGTGACTCGTCCTTGGAGGTCGTCAACTCCTTGTTAAGCTCGTTGACAAAGTGCTGCACCTCTTCCTTTTCGCGCGAAGAGATGAGCTCGTGCTGTCGACGCTCCTTAGTCAGTCTCTGATCAAGCTCCTTGACTCGTTCGCGTTCATCACGTAGATTCTGCTCGACGCCCGCAAGCGCCGCCTCCAGATCACCAATCCGAATCTTGTCAGCTTCTTGTTCTTCGCGGAGGAAAGCAATCTCGCCTTGACTAGATTCCTGCTGAACCCCGAGCCGGTTGGCTTTCTCGTTGGACTCCAGAAGTTTGGCCTCCAGTTCTTCGCCCTCCCGGTTGGCTTCGGCCAGTTCGGCTTCGAGTTGCTCGATACGGCGGTGCTTCTTTTCTTGCTCGTCCTCCAACCGGATTATCGCCTCGCTCATCTTGCGCATCTCTTCTTGGAGGGCTTCAAAGTTCTCCGTGCGATCTTGCACCTCTACTTGTAGTCGATGTATTTCCTGATCTTTAAGGTCCGCTTCGCCCTCGAGTGCGTTAATCTCTTCCTGTGCTTCGTTCTGGAGCGCGTTGAACTCCCCTTCTAGGTCGGATTGGTCCTGGAGAGCTTGGTCACGCTCCGTCTGTATGGCCATTAGATCATTCAGGGTATTGTCGAGCTCTTGTTGAAGACCCAAAGCCGCTTCTTCCGCCTGTTGTTTGGCCTCCACAGCTGTCTCGAAATCCTGCATACAGGTGTCCAGCTCACGCTGAAGTTCCTGGTTTTGTAACTTAATCTCGTTGAGCTTGTCCCGGTGCTCGGCCAGTTTGTTCTCCAGCTCCTCCCGTTCAGGATCTTCCACCGCCATTGTGAGCCTTGTCCGGGCGCTGCCTCTCGACTGGGACCTTTCATGGGCGCCAGCACGAGATGCTGACCGGTCAAGTAGTGTATCGATAGTGGACGGCGCAGGGCCACCACGCCGCGACGCGAGCTTCAGATCTTCAATTTCCTGGTAAAGTCTCTCCTTCTCCCGGTTTCGAGATGTCAGCATAGAAGTCTGGGCGCCCACTTCGCGGCGTAACTCGGCGTTCTCATGGCGCAGTTGGTCCGTCTCCCGTCGCAGCTCATCCACGAGCGTCGTAGCCTGTGAGCTGGTCTGGTCCAGTTCTCCAGATAAGCCAGATACAGGCCGAGACCGCGACGGAGATTGGGGCCGCCCCTTTCGTGTGATGTTGTAGATATTCGTAGTGTGATGCATACCACCTGGGGTAGCACTGGTAACGCCATTGGCGACATTGACTTCCTGCTTGAGGCGGAAGATCTCGTCCCGCAACCTCCGGTTGTCGTCATCCGTCTGTTCCCGTCTTGCCGTTTCCTGTTCGAGCAAGTCTTTGTAGACGTCGGCCTCTTCCTGGCGCCCAAGACTGTCTCCGACTCTTTCGCCAGCCTTGTCGCCCATGGCCTTAACAACTTCGGCCAGCTTTCTCTTTTCTGCTTGCGAAGCCATGTTCTCGGCCTTCAGGTGCTCGATCTCGGTTACATATTCCTCGACGCGCTCCCGCAGGTATATAAGCTCTTCCTCCCTCTCCTGAGCCTCCTGGTCGAAGCCGGGGGTGGTGCGGCCATCGGAAGAGTAGCCGCTTCGGGCGGTGCTGGGTCGGTCTGCTTCGTCGTCTCGGTCGCGCAACCGCTTGTCGAGGTCCTTATTCTTCTTTCGCAGGACTTTGTTGTCGCGCTGGATGACGGCCAGAGATGTCTTGAGCTCGACGTTTTCCGAAATCATCTCCTTAACGCCTGACTCGGAAAGTTTATCCAGCCGATCGGAAAGGAACATGACCTTGAGCTTCAGGTCAAAGTTCTCCTTGGACAGGCGCTCAATGGTGCTCGACTGCTCCTTCAGCGTCAGGTTCCTCCCGTTTTTAGCGGCGGTGCCGGGGGCTGGCGTGTAGTCAGAAACCTTGCGGAAGGGTTTACTGACTTTGGGGGTCTCGAGCCCCCCTTGTGTCTTGTATTCGCGAGCTAGCGATTCTGGGACTTCGACGTTGCGCACATGCCGCGCAATGACCGTGTCGGTAGGTGCCAATAACGGACCCTTTTTCTTGGCCTTGGGGGTGCTGAGAGCATCGTCGTTTTCCCTCGGTAGAGGAGACCTGGGAGGTTCTCCGCTGGGTGGCCTTTCCACTTCCTCCAGTGGTTCCAGAGGCTCGAGCCCTCTAACCGGGTCAAGGTCCTCGATGCCGGATGCCATGCTGCCCATACTAATAGACCGCGCAAGCATATTACTCATGCTACGCTGCATGCCGTAGGACGGGATCGCGCCACCAGATTGGATCGCGTAGTCTACACCAAGCCCGACCGTCACGTCGCTCTCGTTGCTTTCGTTGTCGATGTTGTCGAGGTTGGAAGAGGTAGATGACCGCTGGCTGGCATTCCTACTAACCAGAAACCGCGGTCGAGTACCGAAGCGGAGAGAGTTTTGGGCCGAATCGTTACCTGTCGAATCTATAGATTTGTCGGCGGACTTGGACAGATCAGCCCCAGAGGTCGAGGTGGACTGGCGGTTCAGCACGGCGCCGCCCGCCGTCGACTCGTCCGGACGAGGGATCCCCAGGTGTGAACTGTCCCTGGAAGAAAAGTCTGGATCGTCTTGTGGGGTGGGCTGACTTTCCCCGGCAGCCCTCGACGTGGAGCGAGATGCGGATCGCGATGCGGAGCGAGCAGCGGCGTTGGCGGCGGGGGAGGACATGGTCTCGAGTGCCGCGGTGGAGTTATCGGGGTCAGCATCGTCAGCGGTGAAGGTGTCATTGGCCGGATTGGTCGAGCCGGTGATGGAGATATCGGGTTGGGCGGAGGGTTGGGCGTGGTTGGGGGGCGACGTGGGCGTAGTGCTGGTGGGTAGCTGCGAGTTGTCATGGGCTCGGCTCTCATTGGCCGCAGCCGATGTATCTGCATGTGACGGTGACGCTCTCGAGTCTCGGTGGCCGTTTCCTTCCTTCTTCATTGGTGTGGTGGACTCTGCCGTCTCGGTCGGCAATGCGGACGTGGGGTCATTGTAGTCTCTCTGAGCTTGGTAGTCCCTGCGCGTGATGGAGGTCGAGGGTGCAGGCGATGGAGTTTTGGCTTTGAGCACATCAAAAACAAAGGTGTCGTCGATGCCGGGTTCGGGGCCGGTGATTTGGATGGGAGATATCGGGGGGATAAAACTCTCTTCGACATCTTGAAGTTGCGCGCGGACCTGCTGCTCCTCGGCCATGGAGTCCAGATGAGGATCCTCGGCCATGCTGCGCTCGACGTAGCTGTAACTGCTGTCGGGCTGGAGATGGTGTTGCGAGGGAGGATGCAGTAGCGGTATGTTTTCCTTGGTGAAGGCATGGGCGGGTTGCGCGGTCACGGGGGTGGCAGCGGATGGTCGCGCAGGCGAAGCGTCATGGTCGTCGTCGTCGTCCTGTGGTTGGTAGTCGTTCTTGCTGGGCGACATTTCGCGGGCATCGGAGCTACCAGGGGCGACTTGGCGCGAGGAACGCGCCTCGATGTTCCTCTTTTCGTCGGCTTCCATTCGGGAAGGGTGAATATGCTGGTATGCGCTGTTGCCAAGGTCACAAATGCATGCTCGATTCGGGTTGGATTGGATATGTCTATGCCTGGTGTCGGACGATCAGATCAATATGGAGCAAAAGACTGGTAGCAGCAATTGATTCAGTGCATGTGTGGAAGTGCATCAATAATTGCAGGTCGAAGTGCAGGCAGGTACTTTCTCAGCTTATCGCTCGCTACAAGCCGAAGCACTACGAGCCTACAAGCCTACGAGCCTGCCGGGTGTGCTAAAACAAAACCCACCCACCTGCCCAAACTTCCCGCGGCTGCACTTCCCTGAGCTGCACTACCATCTTCAATTGGAGCTTGGAGCTTGCCGGTCAACAACAAACACCACTCACTAGGCTGGCAACGCCAGCCTCAACTTTTCAATGCATCATTCAATGTTCTTCTAGTTGCATTCTGATGGCTTGCATTTGCAATTTGACATTCAGGACCGTAGTAAATCTAGTATTGGCTGAGATAGTGAAGTCCAGTCCAGCCGTCCTGGTCCGTACGGTATGATCCGAATTACAAGTCCCAATGGGAGGTTTTTTAATCCAGCAAGCAGCAATGCGGGCAGTAAGGGATTGGTGTGACAGTGCAGGGCTCCTTTTTAAAAACCTCCTTCCATGACCTGATACGCGACTGACTCTGCAGCTACAAAAATGATCGGATGAACGCTCTCCATCGCGATTTTGATTTGCTCGGAATTTCGCCCGCCGTGTGGTCACCCACGATTTACTTGGTCGAGTATTCTTCGTCGATGTCTCTTCCTATCCCTTACACCAATCAAGCACAACAAAGGCTCCAGACAGACAAGACAACAAAGGAGACAAACATACACACGTTGACGATGGATGGATGCAGTTTGATCGCGTTTAATTCGCCAGCGCAATGACGCACCGCTCGGTCCTCTTTTCCGGTTGGCTCAGGTCTGCTGTTCCCTGCTAGCAGCACCTAATTCGGGCGTCAAGGTCCCCTGTAAGCCTGTAAGCCAGCAGGTACCTACAGATACCCGTTCAGGTGGGCCACCAGCTGTTGCTAGGGACACCAGGGACACCAGAGACCACCAATAAGCCCAATTTTCAGGGCCTCGAACAGATGCAATGCCGCCGCGATAGGCTTAGAGCCCGCCTAACTTGCCCCACTGCGCTTGAAAAGAAAAGGGAAAGGGGGGCTTGTCAAGTCAAAAACAGATGTTGATTTCACCAAACCAAGCCAAATGCGATACACAAAGAGAGCATACATAACATATTGTTATCCATGCTCCCTATCCAAGTCAAAAATCGATGCCTAAGAATTCGATCCCAGCTGTCGTTTCTCCATTGACCGACACTACACGTCACAGGCTTTAGATACTATTTATTCAGCATAAGTGGATATTCATTCAATAGTTGGTAAAGCTGATGTGATGTGCTGGCGTCTGCGATTCCCACTTGGACGACGAGGCTCTTTTGGGTACCATCGTGAGAACGCCATCCCGGATTGGCTTTGGCCATCAACCTGGTTCGCAGCGTCACAGTCGGGATGCCGTCGCAGATAACGCCGGCTGGGTGGGTGAGTTTGTTAAAGTCTGGTTGAACCGAGTTTCAACGTCGCATCCAAATGGCAGGCACATGCCAATACGTATCTGCAGGTTCTCTCTTATCCTGATAAACAGCAGAACCCGGTAGAAATTCTCCGAGATCAGCGTGCATTGCATGTGTCTCCTTTCTCCCTAAGTAAATCCAGTTCGTCGGGAGGCCGAGAACAAGTTAATAGCCTGATTATTAACGGAATTCACATGATACACTATTTGGCCTACAGCCTGATATTCACATACAAATGCATTCATCCTCAGTATTTTGTTACTGGGGTTACTGATGGCATTCTTGTACTCGTTCTTACCGTGGACCACACAGCTCAGAATACGAGAAATTTCAACGAGACTCTCTTCTACAGACCAGTTGCTTATAATTTACATCATGTACTATCCAAATAAAGTGACATGCTCAAACCCCCCTGACATCTCACGGCTGACCTTTTGCGTAACCAATCTGCTTGAAAGATGGAAAATTCCAACATCACGAGCAAGATATCAAGTTTGGAGCTCAGCATGTAACCTGCATCATAGGTCATGGGCGAAACAGTTCTATCTGCTTGCCATACCCGACTCTTTGTACAGCTAAATGTGAATTATCTCACGATATTCATGCCATGGTTCAGCTAAATTCAATGAATTACTACAATCGAATAAGCCATGTTAGAAGCACCTCTGGCCTTTTTCGTGATTCATTTCCACTAGACTATGCTTCACCTAGTAATCCAATTTGTTAAGGATATTTCCTATTTGGAAGCCTCTCAAATCTAGAAAAATATCATCTTAACTACAAGGTTGAAGCTGACTAGAGCCCAGGGCACGGGTAAGTGATGGTGTATTAAGGCGACAAAACGAACATCTGTCTCGAGGTTTGTCATGGTTTCGGCGAAGACTAATGAAGCTGTGTCGATACAGCCCCCAAAGCCGTTCCAACGTGCTACACATCCTAACATGCGGGTTCCCCTGAACCCAAGCATATCAAGCTTACCAAGAGCGGTCCTCAAGACTTGTCCTCAGAACCTACACACCAACTTGGACGAAAGTGAGTGAGTTGGTGATATTTCTCGTCTCCGCCAGAAATTGCTGTCCTGCCACCTCGAGGCTATCAACAAACATATGTGTCGACTTGAATTTATAAAAGCCCTACTTGAATCCCGTTTGTTACTAAAACGCAAACCAGGTAGTCGGGTGTATCATTTGTATTACCCACCATCCCGCGGATCGATACGACATGCTTTAGCCTATACCATCCCGTGTGATACCCAAAACCCGGTTCTCTTTATATATGACGTATTCCCGGCCTTGGTTCGTCTCATCGTAGAGGGTGTGTAAGAAAATGGGCTAACTCCTAACTCGAGTTGTGTGGTAGATCAGGGATAGGGGTAGTACGCGATCCGGAGAGCCACAATGAGAGTCTGATTTCACACCTCAGCAGCATTCAAACATAAATCAAGAATAATTTTTCAGCCATGTATACACTGATATGATGAAACTGCAGACCAGTATATAACACCAGGGGAGAATATCCATACAATAGGAGAGTTTATGATCATTTTCTCACCTGACGCCTGGATTTTGCTCTTATCGTCTCTTGCTTGGAATTTCTTACCCCTAACTATCCACTGGAGTTTGGTACCCAGTTCCCCATCTCTCTACATGTCTCCTTAAGCAAGAAGAAGACTTGATAATTTCACACCACTAGAAAAGCCAGCGAATCATACCACCAACGCATGGTATTATGTCGCTTGTGTATATAGATCCACCAGACTCGAGACACCCAAGACAGCACTTCATGTTGTAATCACCTTCTAGAAGCACAGTATACTTACTATTCGTATGTATTTGATGCCCAACTCCAATAAAATCAGGAACGCCGAGCCCGCTTCTTCGTTGTCCATATGGCCCCCGCTTTCCACCTCCGGCGACCCCGATCTCGACCTGGGCCCCATACCTAAATCACCGACTACCACCACGAGGCCGCCGACCGGTTCATGCGCCCGGTGGAGCTCTCGCCTCAGGGGGGTGGGCCCACTCATTAGTGAGTGACAATAGTGTGCTCAGGGGCAAGACCATCGAGGCCTCGGGTGTGCGGCGGCGGCTCTAGAAACCGGGGCCCCATACCGAGTCTCGGAAGATCAACCCGGGCTGTGCCCCCTTTACTATCGGGCATGTCAGGCGGGAGGAAGTGGACTCGGGCCTGCTGCAGATCTTCAAGTGGACGGGCAGGATCATCCCGACCGCGCTGACCACTTGTGTCTACATTTTATTTTCCCGAACCATACAGGGCTAGATCAGCAGAAACAAATGACTTGAACACTAATAGCTTCTAGTCAATGTACAAACTCAAGATAGAGCGATGATAACCAATGCCTTTGGCAAGGTGACGCTCTTAATGAATGAAAAGTGCGCGAGTGTGGAATCTCGGTCTGAAATCCAGGTAGGACGAACATACACATCACATTCAGGGCACGCAGACATCCGAGGATTCAATGGTTAGGGAGGGGATGTTACGAGGTTCTCATTAAATTTGCATGGCTCGAGAAGACCGCGTCCTTGAAGTAACACCCAACAGAAAGTGTAGATATATACATGTTGTTGGGGATAAAGATTATACGAGGCTAATTCGATTAAATTGCTAATGATCATGATATGATTTGATGCCAGAGAGAAATACGCCATACAAGATGCGATGCGATGCGATGCGATGCAAATGCAGACAGTAGTAAAAGTCATGAATGCTTTTTTTGTTCATTTTCCCACTCCCATTATTTTTATTTTTCCTTTGTTGTCGTTTGCTCGTGAAGGAGTTTGATTTACTCCTTGGCCAGCTTACTTCTCTTGCGGAGCTGGTGACCGTACTTGAACATGACGAAGGGGATCGTGCTCAGCACCGTGCCGAAGAGCGCAAGAATCAGACCAGCGTACTGGGAGCCGACGTTGTGGAAGAAGGCGCTCGCGAACAGCGGGGTGACGGCACCCAGGGTGTTACGCAAGAAGCCCTGCGCGGCAATCGCCGACGAGGCGGACTCGCCGTAGCAGTCGGCCGTGTAGGAGTAGGTCGACTCGAAGACGAAGAAGATACCGAAAGCGATGGGAGCGAGCCCGATGGCGGGGCCGACCCACGACAGCTGCGCGTACTGGGTGAAGGAGTAGATGAAGAGGCCGATGGGCAGGAAGACAGCGCCGTACATGGCACCGTACAGGCGGGCCTCGGGGGTGACCTTGATAGACGGGTCGTCGGTGAGGCGGTTGTACTTGCGCATCTGTAGGTGGTGGGCGGCCCAGCCGAGGGTGGTGCCGATGGCCAGCGAGATGTAGGGGAGGCCGCTGACGCCCTCGCTCCAGCCGCGCTTCTCCTGGAACGTGATGGGGATGACGGACAGGAACATGAAGGCGACGGCCCAGCAGAAGGCGATCCAGAAGCCGAAGGCGAAGACGACGGGCTCGGTGACCAGCATGTGGATGGCCTTGACGGAGGAAGCCTTCAACATGGACTGGAGCGAAGGAGTAAGAATATCTCCCTCAGACACGTAGCGCTCGTCACCGGTGGCCTTGCGCAGAGCCTTGGCGCGCTTGTGCAGCTCGACTCCGCCACGGGTCTCGGGGAAGTAGAAGAAGATGAGGATGAGCAGGGGGATGTTGGCGATGCCCTGCACACCCTCGATCCAGCGCCAGCCGATGGCCTGGTCAATGAAGCCGGCGTAGATGGGGGCGGAGACGGTTCCGAAGATGGCGACGAAACTGAACATGGCCATGGGGCGACCGCGGGCGCGGGGCTCGTACATGTCGTCGAAGGTACCGCCGACGAGAATGGTGCCCACGCAGCCGAAGAGACCAAGGAGCAGACGGAGGCCGATGATGGTAGCGATGTTCTTGGCCAGGGCCAAGCCGATGAAGAGGAGCGAGAAGCACAGGAAGGCGCCGGCGTAGACAACCTTGCGGCCTGTCAGCTCGCAGAAGGGGGCGAGGACCATAGGAGCGATGGCGCAGGCGATGTTGAAGGTGAAGAGACCCAGCTGGCCGTAGAACTCGGAGACGCCGAATTCCTTGCACATGCTACCAATACCCGAACTGTAGGCGGTGGTGGCGAGACCGATGAAGAGGGTCATGAGGTTGAGGATGGTCGAGATACTGCGCTTGTACCAGGGATTCCAGTTGAAGGGGTTCTGCTTGTCGCCGGTGGCGAAGTTGAGGACGATGTACTCCTTGCCGTTCTCGTTGACAATCTCGGTCAGGGTGAGGGGCATGTCGCAGTCGACCTTCTTGATGTCGCCAAAGTCGTCGTCGATCTGGGCGGCCTCGGGGGTGTCGTGCTTGCCGCCGACGATGCGGCCGGTCATGGCCTCGCCCTTCTCATTCTTGGGGATGACAAAGGCCGGGGGCTGGTCCGCCAGCTCGGCGTCGGTCTCCTCATCCTTCTCGGTGGTGTCGCCGCGGAGAGAGCCAGGCCTCGAGGCCGAGTTCCTCCTGGAGGCGACCAGGGTATGGGGGCGCGAACCGTTGGGGGAGCCGGGGCGCGAGCGGACGTAGGAGTTGGCGCGCGACGCGGCGAAGGAATTCCTCCGCGACGCCGGCTGCGAGAACGAAGGCAAGTAGAACGACATGATGGTGTGTGTCTTGTCTGACTTGCTTCTGTGTGTGTGTGTTTGTCTTGTGGTTGCTGTGGTGGTGATGGGCAAAGACAGAGCTTGCAAGAAGAAGGAACAACGCTGAGCACAGAAACAACAACACCCAATCAACTTTGCTATAAGCCGTCAACTGTACTATCTATCGCAAGTACCGGGACAGTCAAATCGAGAAGGCGATAAGCCAGTTCTTATTTCTCGGGTTTTCTTGTCCATCTGTCGACAGCTAGTCAGCCATAGCGGCTCGATGACATCGCTCGCCCCATCCTGCGAACATCTGGAAGCTCGCTGCTCGCTGCTCACTTGATTTTTGTTGTTGTTACTGGGTGGGGCCGGCTCAGTTCCACCATATCACCGTGAAGCCGCCGGCAGCCCCCTATCCACTGATGGACCTGCATTGACCCAGTCTGGCGATGCTCGATGGCACCTTGACACCTTCGATATGCATCCCGCCCGTGAGCAGCAGCCCATTGTCGTGTCGAAACGTCCAATTCTGCCATTCACGAATGCCCGCGGTCGAATGCGAAGCCCGTAACACTGCGTCGCCAATTCCAGCGTGGTCGGTGTCGGACACAGCTCCAAGAAAGGTGGGCGGCCTTATTCTCGGCATGAAAAGTTGAAATTCGGCCGGCGATCCACACCCAACCATGACGTCCCTCTTAGGCGGACACTTGCGTCCTTCGGCCAATTTTGAAAGGTACGCCCGGTGCTTCCGGCCACACGCCTAGAGTGCTAGAATACCACTGAACCAATAATACATACTGTACCATTGACTGACTGGCCGTCTACCGCTCTTGCTCGAGCACAGCGCTACTGCTCGGTTTGCCATGCCGCCATTCTAGTAGTACTATGCCATGGCAACAAGCATGCAGGCCAGTAAGTATTGCACGCCTCAGCTTTTTTTCTTTCTTATCTTTTCTTTCTGTTACTGCCGGCGTCCTTGGCTACCAGGAGCTTGGCTAGTGTCCGCTTAAATCGTCAAGACCTAACGAGTTTTACCTTTACTGACTCGAGATGCCAATGTCGTCATTGCTTTTTTGCCGCCTTCTGCGTTTCCCATGCTCAAATCCTTATGCCGAATTACCAGTTTGCCGTTTATGAAAACTCAAAACTCGGCATAAGTCAGCATTTGCCCTGAGCACCTGGGAACTAGGCCGTTAGATCCAGGAACGCCCAGGAACATCCGCGACCGATTGCCGCATCAGGTGTTTCTGCACAGTCCTGACTCTTGTGCATACTGAATACATAGTAGCGCCATCCTTTCTCATTGGGTAACAAACAGCACAACTGCTACATCCAGCCATCCAGCTTATGCCAAGCCTATAAACTGCGGATTCCATACCAGACCCTTTTAATAGGAACATTCGAGAATTCAGGTGGCATTGTTGATCAATCCAGAAATTGTGCTGCAAGGCCGCACCTCGTCGTCTGATCGGGCAGGAAGAGGGATGCATGCAGCTGGCATTTGCGGAGTTGTTGCAACATTCACCCAGAACCGTCCGAGTCGCGGGTTTCCCCTTTTTTTTCGAGCGAGCGAGGGACCCCCACGATATGTGCTATTGACTCCTGGAATTCCCCAACCTACTCCATGCAGCCAGCCCAAAAGTGAGGCGTGGGAAGCGCTGGCCTTTTGCGGAGTGGTCACCACACACACCACACGACAACCAGCATCCCCCATATCTAGACAGTGCATTTTGCGTCCAATTTACTCGTTGCTGCAGCCCGCCCGCCCGTGTCGAACCTGTGCCGTGCATCTGCATTCCGCATTGCTCCTCCTCCTCGTCGTTTTCCTGTCCTCGTGACTGCACTGCGTGCATACAGCATCTGAAGGTTTTATCTCCGAAACGAACCATGATCAGCCGGTGCGAGAGCCGTGAGCGACCTATGCGTGCTCGGGAATATGTACTATAGGTCTGGATTGAGGCTCTGCCCCATCCTGCATGCAGCGACGGCGCAGCGACCCAAAATCCAGACCAATCCTTTTTATACGGGAGAGCTATGCAGTGTGCAGATCGAACGAGCACGGCTGCACGGTGCCGCGTTGTAGCACGATACAGGCCGTCACGGGATGCACAGATTCTTTCTTCTCCGCGTGCGCCAGCCTGCATCTGCATTCTCCAGACGACACAGGATCAGAGGGGAGGGGGATCGCGTGGTGAGATTAAGGATAGATCATCTGACCGATACTTGCTGTGCTGGCCCCCGACCAGAATGGATCGAATGCAACCTGCGACGGAATTCGCTGGCTGCTGCCCTGCTCTCCGCAAAAGGAAAATGAGCTCTGGTATTGACTGGGGGGGATGCGTGCCCAAACACTGTATACATTTCACCCACATATCGGTTGATTCTAGGCAATTCCGACCTGCGAGATGAGAAACCCCATAGATCGTGGCACCACTCCGCATTTCGCGTTTTCGCGAAGAACAAATACGACCAACCAACAAACCCCAAGCAGGGCATGGAATGAAACAAAAGAAATCAAACAAACTCCAAGCGAGGTTGGCAGATGGCAGTTAGGTTGGTAGTCGAGCTCAGCTTAATCAGAATCGCTGGACGAGCTCGAAGAGCTGCTGCTGCCACTGCCCTTTTTCTTGTGACTCTTGTCTTTCTTGTGCTTTTTGTCCTTCTTGTCCTTCTTGTCCTTCTTGTCCTTCTTGTCCTTCTTGTCCTTCTTGTCCTTCTTGTCCTTCTTGTCCTTCTTCTTCTTGCCGCCAAAGTGATCCTCGAGCTTAGAGCCGGCCACGGCACCACCCACCGCGCCCAGGAAACCGTGGCCAGCTTGAGCGCCGGCAAAAGCGCCGAGGGCCCCACCACCCACAGCGCCCATCAGACCCTTATCGCTGGCCCCCGTGGGAGGATAGGGGCCTGGGTGCCCAGGGGGCGGCGCGGAATTGGGGTCCCAATGCTGCTGTTGTGCGCCTGGCTGCCCGTAGTAGGCACCGCCTTGTTGGTGTGGTGGTGGTTGCTGCTGCTGTTGGTAGTATCCCCCACCACCGCCCTGCTGGTCATGAGGGGGAGGATGCTGTTGGCCGCCGTAACCTCCCGATGAATGGCCTGGGGGATATGCATCAGGTCGGCCAAAACCGCTGGGTGGATACTGTTGCTGCTGAGGGGGCTGCTGCCCACCACCACCACCACCCCAACCGCCTTGCGATTGCTGATGCTGCGGGGGATGAGGCTGTTGTGCATACGATGGTTGATGACCGCCGCCGCCCGCCGGGTAGCCGTGAGGGGCCCCATACTGAGGCGGCGGAGAAGATGCACCACCGTACTGCCCAGCCGGCGGAGGAGGTGGTGCAGAATATTGATTCTGAGGTGGGTAAGGCGGTGAAGGGCCTTGGCCTTGATGCTGTTGACCGTACTGCTGCTGTTGCTGACCGTAACCACTGCCGCTGCCGCCGCCGCCGTAGGGCTGACCAGCACCGCCTCCACCGCCCCCGCTATAGTATTCGGAGTTAGACATGTTTTATTGTCTACTAGTTCTTTCAAACTTTTCTGTTCCGTTTCTCTCTCGCTCAAGTGGAGCCTTGGGAGCTGAAAACGAGGCAGCGATGATGTAATGGTTCTTGGCGTGGCGTTGCAAATATTGGCAGATTGGCTTCCTCGGGAGGTCTCAGGTATGTCAAGAGAGAGTGGAGAAACCAAGGAAAAAACCAGATGAAACGGGCTTGGCTAAGATCGATTTTAAATGTACGAACAAAGGACCGGCTCAATTGCGGTGCGGCGGACAAGCGGCCCAGCTGGCCCGGCATGCTGGAAAGTTGGCTAGCTCGTGAAGCCGTCTCCTGTCAGCCTGTCCTGTCTTCGTGTGCTTGTGGCTGGTGTGGCTTGATGGGTTGTGGCTTTCCGGACGGCCCAGCCACATCTGACGTCACAGCTCAGCGGTTGACTTGAAGATTTCTCAATCGACCGGCATGGCTGGTCCGGGTTCTCGGGTGACAGGCTTCGGCTCGCGAAACCTGGACAACGCATCTCACACTCCCGATCTGACTCGTACGGGGAAGGAATGCCATCAGGGAATGCATGGATCCAAACGCCATCCGGACGCGCCGCTGTGACATCGCGGCAGCAGCCGCCACCGCGAGGGGTCACCCCTGGGAGGATCTACCGCCACGGCACCATTGCCTCTGCTAGGCTAGCCTGGTAACCGCCGGACAGAAAGGTCATTGACGTAGATCATGTTAGCAGACATACCTTGGACGGCATATGAAGCGGTCGCGGCGAGACCATTGCGTCCAACTTTTAGAGCAAGCTGAACCCACGGGTCGTCGATGGCTGGAACCATAGCTGGAACCTGTTTGTCGCAAGTCTGGAAATACTGCATCCTGTTATACGAGTTTTACACTTCGATCATACATTAGCGTGGCATTTGAACTCTGATTTCGTGGAAGATGTAACGTCGAAATCATTCATGACGCCCGATGCGTTACAATAATGCAGCATTCTAACTTTCGTTTGATGCTAAGCCATCCACGCAGCAGAATTGAGAGGCTCAAAACAGGCACATTCACCGACACGAGACATCACGGCACAAGAATACGGGATGGAAATGATGTATACCAGGGTATCAATTCTACTGTGGTCTATTCCAAAACTTCTACTATACAAGACCTAACAAAAGGCGTTTTCTAAGCATTCTAATCGATCATTACCTTTTCATGTGTGGCCGGGTCTTTTATTTCTTAGCCAATTTCGACATCCCTCGGATTCTGGCGCCAAAGAAGTAGAGAACGTAGACCAGGGCGACGAGGCCAAACGAGACAAAGCCCAGGATGGCCATGGCCCATTTAGGACCGAGGTTGGCGAACATGATGATACCTAGACGTAAATTTAGGACATGCCCAAAGGGGGGATTGAAAAGCAAAACATGCGGAGAGGGAAAGGGGGGATAGTTTCTTGGTCTCTCGAAGAAGACTTACCGATATGGCAGCAGCCGGCCGCGAGGGCAAAGGACGGGATCAGGAAGGCCGCGATGGCCGAGGCAGCGACGTTGGTGTACGTATCGGCGATGTAGTTGAGCATGCTGAGCCAAAGCAGGGGGTCGAAGAAGCCGAGGACGCCGCCCGCGATGACGGGCGACCAGTAGGACGTGTTGCCGTCGCAGGTGAAGGCGAACCAGAGCAGCGAAATGGGGAAGCCCCAGACGCCCACCAGGGAAGTCAAGAAGCGAGCCTCGGGCCTGCCGACGCCGCCGTTGCGCTGCCGGTCGCGCGTGTAGAACCAGGTCTGCACGGGCACGAAGCAGAACATGAGAGTGACAGCGACGACGAAGTTGAGGTAGGTCAGGTCGGCGTGAAGCACGGACAGGCCGTTGTTGACGACGAAGACGTCAAAGACGCCGTCCAGGTACAGGAACAGCAGGCCGTACGCGAAGCCGTTGTAGATGCCCAGGAACACGACGATGGGCTCGGTCAGCATGATGCGGAAGGCCATTGAGGTGATGAAGCGCATCTCGCGGAGCACGTCGACCTTCTCCTCGACGATGGCGATCTCGGCGGGCGGGAGTGTCAACTCATGCTTCTTGAGGGCCTTGGCGATGACGATCCTGGGTAAGGTCTCCGGGAGGAAGCACATGACGAGAGAGAATGCACCGCCAATGATGACGCTTCATGGGTATCAGTATTGTTTGCATGTCACGTGTGTTGCCAGCCAGCTCAGGGGCAGGGCGGAGGCGGAACCGGCGGTTCGATGATGGGAGAAACTTACTTGATCCAGAAGATCCAGGGCAGCCCCATATTGGGGTTTGAGGCAATCAGCTCGCCGACTGGGGAGCCGATACTCGGTCCGTAGTTGGCGGTCATGACGAACAGGGCCATGGGCTGGCCCGCGCCGTCCAAGTCGCCGAATAGGTCGGCAATGGTGCCTGCCACGTTGGAGAGGCCGGTGCTTCCAGCGGCGCCGGCGAGGAATTGGAAGATGATGAGCATGGGCAGGTTGAGAGCCATGGCCGTGCCGATGTTCAGGATGGCGTAGACGGCAATGGACGCCACGTAGACCCATTTGCGACCGCCAATGTCACTGCAAGCAGAAGAATTTGTTAAGGGAGCTGCGTTCCCGGCAGAAAAAAGGAGGGCAGAGATAGGGGGTTTGCATGGAGACAATAAGCATGCACACACACGTATTGCACGGGGCGGCTAGCCACCTACCAGAAAAACGATGGTGCCCCTCGATGTGCGTGCATGCGCAATACCTATGTTTGTGCAATCAATGGCAGGTGAAGACATACGATAGAGGGCCGAGGAAGGCAGGCCCGACGGCCGTTCCCACGATGAACATGGACTGGCCTAGCGCGACGACCTGCTTGGAGCCGCCGTACTTCTCCTGGACGAGGAACTCGGCGGCCACGAAGGTGGTGGTGGTCATGGCGATGAAGGTCTGCAGGGCGCAGTAGACGACGATGATGGACCACTTCTTCCAGCGACTCCAGTGGATGGGATGGGTGGCATCGCGAGTCTCGACCTTGGCGAGCGCCGACAAGGTGGCGTCGTCGTGGCTGCCGCTGCCGGGCGCCTCGGAAGCTGGCTGCATCATTTCCTTCTTTCCCAGCATCGTGTTGGTGTTTCAACCCCGCCAAATGAACCCCAAAGAACAAGTGACAAGCGTCGAGCAAATCTCTAGCAACAATTCAGACCAAAAACAGGAAAAGAAAACTCCGTAAGTAGCAATACTAAGCGAAGATAGTCGATCAAGCTGTTCAGACAAAATTGGGAACCTGGAAGCTAGAAGGCTTGACACGCACGACACGGTCAAGTGTCGAAAACTTGGATGGTCTTAGCCATTGACAGAGGAAAGACCTGCAGAAGAGGCGACATTATGGATATATGTAGCGTGGGAATGAAAACCCGGACTCGGCATCTCGCTCACACACACAGTGGCTGTGGTGTGATAAACAGTGGGATGGATGGATGGGGTGTGGAGGATGACGGGGTCTCTAATTTTTTTTCTTATCGTCGCCTTCTTCATGCCTTCTCTTCCTTCCTATCAGCTTGCGAGTGCCGCGGTTGCATGTCAGCAATGCGCTGCTGGCGGTTGCTGTGCGGCGGACGTTACATGCGACACTGGCAGCAAGAAAAAACTCTGCACGCGATCAAATATGGCGCATCCATCGTGGGATGGATATCACCCACATATAAAGGTAGATCGGCCGGGATGCAAAGGGTCTCGGAATCACGAATTTCAGGCTAAGATAAGACAGAGAAATGAGACGCGCAGTGTTTTCTGCAGTGCGAGCAAATCTCGCCAGTGTGGCGGACCTCGGGAGCGTCCAGGCGTCTGACGCACTATTCCCAAGTTACCCTCCCTACAGAACAGAACCCTACAGCACCCACGCACCCTAGTCCCGACATGTTTAGCTCCTCGCCTGGACCCATTTTTAACTGCGATTTTGGTGAACCCCCACTAGATGGCGTCGAGATAAGCATCGCTGACGGGCTCTTGGCAACCGGCAACCGAGGAATAGCGTCATTGCTTAATTGCAGCAATTCATCAACAATTCAACTTTGAGGCATCATCATGCAGAGAGATATTAGATGAAGCAGAAACTTTATGTATAGGCATTGCTCATGAATGTCGTCAATTTAGCGTGACATCCATAGACCAGACCATCATTCGCCGCAATTGCTTCCCCCGTGCCCCCTCCTTGTCCGGTTAATGGGGTTGAGCTGGGGTTGGGCTGGGGGTGCAATTCCCGACCAAGCCAGGTCCCAATCTGTCGCAAACAGCTAACCTGACCAGAATGCGGAGGCGGCCGGAGAAGTAACCATACCCCAGGGAATCACCTTGAGCTGAGTATCCAACCCGCACGGGAAGCGGGCCCGGCTGTGTTTCTCTGTGGGACACTGTCTCACATTGCGCCGCTTCAGAGCATGCGCGCTTCGCAAAGAGAAAGGCGCCAAAAGCTCCCATATCCTGATGAGGGTTAAGCGCTGACCTGACCAGGGTGCCAGCCGATTCTACTAGATGACGTCGACCACTGTGAGAAGCGCTATTGAAATGATGCCTCTTAAATATATTAGTCACCTTACGCATCAATATCTATCTTGACCAAATTATGCCGTACCAGACACTCACTCCGTACTCAACGTTCAACGTGCCAAAGGCCAGCAGCTGAGACGCATCGATGTCGAGCCGATGCTGCCCAGTGGAAATGGCGCATGTTGTGATCACATCCAGATCAGTAAATCAACACACAAATTCCCTGTAGCATATTGAATTATCGTTCTCTTCATTGGAACCTCCGGCTTGACCTCGGCAGCGGCCTTGATGTCTTGAAGTTATCGACACCACCAACAACTCCGCTACCTCTGCTGGCCCTGAGGCGGTTATAAATGGTGTTCCAGACACGGATGTTCTTTATCTACCTTATGCATCTTTCCGGTGGCGGAGCAACTTGTCTGAGACAGAAACATGACGAAGCTGTTCGACTAAGTGGATATTGCTCACCTCAGCGCCGTTAAGTTTCAGCATAGAACATAAGGCTATCCTCCAGAAGGGACGCATTATCTTGGACATGATAATGCCAGGCTAGCCGTTCTGCGAGAGCGACTTGTGGCATGACGTGTATCGCATACTGAAACCCATAAAGGACGCAGGTCAAGTGACGATTACCCCGGCGACGACTATCATGGTCACGATTACTCCAATGCTACAATTGGCTGACTCTAAAGGCGTATATGTGCGTGTCAATTCCCATAAAAGGTATCTGCTGAGCTGTTCAAGGCTCATATCATCTCGTACTTCATGTACATTGCATGCCGAGTGCAGGCCAATCTCTTCAAATTCGCGACAATCAATGCTAGTCGATAATCGACACTCTGCCCGCGGAAATCGCACATCATATAGAATATATTTGGCGTTCAATAAATTATATAAACACCCATTCTTCGCACATTTTACCAGTTCAGGGGCGAAGGTAAATATAACCGATCTGAGACGGAACGCCACGAGGAGGACATGACCATTTTCCCGGCAGCGTGCCGCAATGGCGCATTAGTAATTCATTGGTTGGCCAAGCCAAGCCAAGCCCTTGGGATTCCGGAAAGATCCAAGTGCTGACAACATGGTCAGCCGGCTGCATTAGTGCCATTGTACGATGTCTCGCGTCTTGCCCTGATTTCTTTTGCATATGTCCTCTTCATCCTTGCATCACCATCTATCACCAACAGAGCCGTGGTAATCATGGCACCTCTTCACAGTATCACCACTACCCAGTGCACCCAGCAAGTCGAGTTGCAACGCATGCCACACGAGCTCTATATACGACACCGTGGGGAGGACTGGGCTGGCATCACCAATCAGAAAGAGCGGAAGAAACTCCAAAACAGGTTAAACAAGCGAATTTGTAAGCAATACTTGCATACTGACGGGAAACAGACCAATTGCTTAACCAAGATTTAGCAAGACAAAGAAAAAGGAAAAACAACTACGCCGATGGCTCCTCGGATACCGGTTCCACCCCGAGCCCGAGGTCACACTCCTTGACGGTAGCGTCTCCCATCGGAGACAGTCTGATAACGACATTCAGCTATTGCACCAAGGAAGATGTTGGGCACAAGCGTGCCATGCTCACACGTTTCGCCGAGCAGGCTCTGATTAGCTACATGATAGGCGACCCGCGTGCCGACCACCGTCTTAAATTGATCCAACTCAACACCATCAACGGCTTCACCCGGAATGCTGCAGCGCTGGGGTTCAGCTTCGACTGGCTCATCTGCGAAGTCCTCTCCCCGTTCGGCACGAGCGCGCAGAGTAAGTTGAGCTCCGCGCCTCGCAGTTTGCTGCCTACAAGCATGCAGCTGAGCACGAAGCACCACCCGTGGCTGGATCTGTTCCCCTTCCCCAAATTGCGGGACAACTTGCTGTTGGCAAGTGCCGTGCTATCGCCCGAAGACGAGCAGCGGCTGTTCGACGACATCATGGAGCCGGGCGGGGCCGGGAGCGAATGGGGCGGGCTGGTGGTGTGGGGTGAGCCCTGGGATCCCCAGAGCTGGGAGATCAGCCTGCCATTCCTGCGGAGGTGGGGGTGGCTAGTCAGTGATTCCCCGGAGATCGTAACATCTACCAACTACTGGCGGGAGCAAAGAGGCGAAAAGCCGATTGCAAACTCGAGTTGTGTTGAAGAACTGTCTGACTAAAGGGGCCCGACAGACTTTCTGATTTCGAGTACTATGCTATGCGAAAGTAGAAGAACAGAGATACCCTACCAGCCTAAAAGATTACATTTCTCCCTTCAAAACTGCACTCCAGTCTTCGCCTTCAAAGAATTCCTCCAACGAGGTTGTTTTGATCCCAAGTTCCGCCGGAGTCTTCACTCTAGGGTTCCCACCCGTGTACCCGTACTCTGCAAAGAACCTGAAATCATCGAGTATGGTAGCCTCGAACCCTTCCGGGATATACTTCACGTACTCCTCCTCCGAGACGTCCCTGACCGTAGCCGCTACCCCCTGCTTCCGAGCCCAAAGCGCGGCGTAGTCTGGTTTGGTGATGATATCACTGGCGCCTAGAACATCCGTGCCAGGGGGGTGATGGAGGACCAAGGCCTCGACGAATGCCCCCGTGTCCCGCGTTGCCACCACCTCCGGGTTGGCCATATGAGATCCAGTAACCGCCAGGCGCACGTACTCGAACGTCCCGTCCGCTTTCCTGTGCAGCCGGAACGCCGGGATATCCTTCCAGGTCTCCTGAAAGATACCCATGGTGACCGTGCTGAGCCGTTCGCGGATCGCGGGGAGCTCTTCTCTCATGTAACGCTCCGCGGCCGCCTTTGAGTCGAACTCGTAGGAGTGCCTGTACTTGCCGCCACTGATCTCCCGCACCGCGGCCAGCGTCGAAAAGACGAACCGCTCGAGGGTCGCGAGAACGCCGGGGTCGGACGCCGCCCGGGCCACGTTGACGCCCTGGCTCGTCTCCAGATCGCCCGCGTACTCCTCGATGGACCTCCCCGCGGCCCTGGCCTTGTCCTGCAGCGCCTTGTCCCCGCTGACCCGGGCGTAGTTGGTGGCCCAGTCCGTGACGGCGAAGATGGCGTGGGCGCCTTGGAACGCGGCTCGGAGCGACTCGGGGTCATCGTGGTCCCCTTTGACCATCTCGACCCCGCGCGACGCCCACGACTTGGCTTTGACGGAGTCCGGGTTGCGGGTCAGCCCGCGCACTCGCCAGTCGGCGTGGGCGAGGAATCGGTTGGCGACGGAGCCACCCTAGACAGACGGCCGAGTATTAGTATTTGAAGATGGAGTTTATGGAAGGAGGGCATACTTGTGTCCCAGTGATTCCGAGGACTGTGATAAGTTTCTTCGTCATGGTAATAATTGCTTGGATCTCTATGGTGAATATGCTTGGGTCTTTGCTCTAATCCAAAAGGCTTCTACCTACTAGTCCTTATATATAAGATACATGATCTGTAAACTTGTGGTTTCCTTGATTTATAATACGATAGTATCGATATAGTACCTTTATGCAGCTGGGGGACATGCAATCGGAGGACCACAGATGGGTAGCATGCTTGGCTCCAGCGGAATGGCGCCAAGGACGCAATATGTATGTATGTATGATGTATTAATGAGCCAAGATGGAGCAGCAGTCTATCCAAGGCCGAAAACCCACAATTGAATCAGGAGCATTCGGGACTCACAGATATGCACCTGGCTGACACCGTGAGAACTTTGCACGTTGGACACTGTCTATCGCCAAGAAAGGGGGCACTCTGCCAAGTATCCAGACCTCTGCAAGAAAGAGGCGCGAAAAGTGGAGCTCCAGTACAATTCACTGGGATGCTTACTTTCAACCTGAATAGAATATTTATTGGGTGTCCGTAATACGGCTTCAAGTATGTTCTAGATTCGTATCGTGCAATCCAGTCATTTCTTACATACAGGTAATCCAAGACTAAGACCCGAGCCCGAGATATCACTTTCAGCCGCTACTGACATTCATGTGTTGCATGTAGGCCATATGAAGTACTACCAATGGACTAATCGAGGACTGATTTAAGGTGATTACTTCTATTCGTGTATTATGGAGTTCGTCATGCCATGTGCTATGTATGTTTCCATTCCTATAGAGAACACCCCAGAAAGCACGAGCATTTCGAGAATACCAAGATAATGTAGTGACTATGCTGGCTTCTTGATGTCATATGATTCTTTGGGAGCAGGATATGCCGCACAGCTAGGAACTAGCATTCTAACATTGTTGTGACGGGGCGGCTCAGGAAGTTACCTAGTTTGAGAACGTCAATGCCGCGCCTCCGCCGGTAGCATTAAAGGTTGATAGCTTGTTGTTTATTGCTGCAATCTTTGCCTAATCGGCTTCGAGGTTCGTAGTGTGATATACCTGTTCCCTCGTCGTGTCAGCGTATCTATGTTCAGGGAAAAGGGTCTACTCTCGTTCAACCCACCTAGACATGAGGGAATAGGGGAAGCGAACACATTACCAATACTTTCACCATTCTTGTTTTCTCCTCGACTTGCTTCTCCATCTTTCCATGCCTTCTCGTCTATTTCATATATTTCCGCGCACATATACAACCTGGACACGTATGTCTAGCCCAGGTATTCTGGCTACCAAGCATCATGTTAACATCCAATGCGATTCTTCCCATTGGCCAGTCTATCGAATGGAAATCAACCAAATTAAGGAACTCTATTGCGTTCATCGTAAAGAATATAGCCACTTAATCAGCACTATTACCAACCCAATTTTGAATGAGGGTGCCATTGTATTCGATGCCACCTGGAAATCCGTACGGGTAGATGCATACGACATCAAGTGGAAAGGGGCTTATACCTCTACAAAGTTTTGTACGTACCTGATCGACGATAGTTCAGTGTGATGACTTGGTAGGAGTGTGTGGACGGCATGTCTGTCGGAACTCATCCAACCTACTTGTTACAGGCCTGCGCATTCCCAGTTCTCATCCTAGCACGGAAACTCGCGCCGATTGCCAAGAATGAACTACAAGGTTTGGTGATGGCTCGTTTCTGTCAGGTGCATCGGTATCCCTGTCGTAGGCTGCAGAGCTAGTGCGGGCGCTTCCCCGGAAAGTGACTGATCACCTCACTCCATGGATTGGAAATTTGCCTTATTCTTGGTACCCTGTCACTTTGGAAATGAAGCAGGAGGTTGCGTTGCAGGGCAATTGCAACTGAACCAACACGTCGTTTCAGCCCCTTTCTGACTGCAGTCACCTTCAGAAGGAGTACGGGGCTGTAATCCGTTTGTTGGACGATTTTACTCTGCAATATCTTCCCAGATTGTATCTCACCCCATGTTCAATATCCTGACATCTTCCTGTTCACAAAACTAACCACTAAGAATTTGAGAGAGAAACATCAAACGACCTCCCGATGATGGCTGACAGGTCTTCGGTCCTAACAGATGCACGCGCCCGCGTGGCAAAGGTCCGCGAGGATCTTGGCTTTCCCAAACAGGACATTTGGGAAAGTCTGACCGCAGTTCAACGCGAGGAATGGACGCGACTTCTACGAATCAAGGACAACATGATTGCAACTAATATAAAAACGTAAATTGTTACTCATACATCCTATTTCGTGTGCAGTAACAGGCAAGCTAATCTAATGTTTTGTCCGATAGTCTGGCTCAGAATTTGTATACTAGTAAAGCTCAGTTTGTCTTTGAGCTCCTTCAGAATGCCGAAGATAATCGTTACAGGGAAGCCCGAAAGCGAGGCGAAGCGCCTCGCGTCTCGTTCCATGTCTACCCGCACAAGATCGTCCAGGAGTGCAATGAAGATGGCTTCACCGATGCCAACCTCAAGGCCATTTGCGCAGTGGGCCAGAGTTCCAAGCGCGGAAATCAAGGCTACGTTGGAGAGAAGGGCATCGGATTCAAGTCGGTCTTCATGGCTGCCTATCGAGTGCACATTCAATCTGGAGGGCTGTCCTTCTCATTTGAACACCGTGCGAGCGACTCGGGGTTGGGCATGATCACCCCGGAGTGGCAAGACCCGCAAGATGATTTAGAAGAACATCTCAGCCGGATCACCCTCCTTCTTCATGACGAAGGCGATGCAGAGGAGCTCGCAAAACAACGGGCACGTATTCGCGAACAATTTGCAGAGATTCAGGACACCATACTCCTGTTCTTAAAGAAGTTGGATCGGATTGTGGTAGTCTTTCATGACGACGACAAGGACGAAGCAAAGGTTACCAAGAGGATAACCTTTACGATCAATCGCAAAGAAACGGGCCGCAGAGTGCTTACGAAACGGACTTCTGAAGGCGACAGGACAACCGAGGACACCAAGTACTATCACATAACCCGACAGTCAGTCAATGGTCTTGCCGGAAATGAGAACCGGATCTACACAGAAAAGGAACACGCAGCCCGAGTATACGCCACGAGTGAAATAACTCTAGCCTTTCCGCTCACCAGGGACAATGCTCCCGTGTTGCATGACCAATGGGTCTTCGCATTTCTACCTGTTCAGAAGACACGATTCAAGGTTAGTGGACCCCTTATTGACGTACGGTACATACAAGACAAGATAACCTGACTGAAATTCCCCGCTCAGTTCCTGATCCAAGCGGACTTTGTCACACAAGCCAATAGACAAGGTATTGTCGTCGATTCTCCAAGAAACGAGGGACTCCGCTGTGGCATAGCCGATGCCTTCATCACGGCCATCAAAGAAATGTGCAAACATCCCACATTGCGGTTCCAGTGGATGCGATACCTACCAAAACCAGACGACACGATTGACAGTTACTGGTCGTATCTGATCAAGAAGATCACATATGCGATACAGGATACCAGGCTAATGGTGCCTAGATCCTCACAGCCATCCATGGACACTTTCAAATTGATAGAGGAATCCGCAATCATTGGTTCCCGGGGGCTAGACAGTTCAGGTGAACCACTGCTCCGTGATATTGACCCCGGAGTCTATCTATCCCCCGCTTACGAAAAAGCGGATCTACTCCTCCTCTCAAGTTTCGGATTGCAGAAAATCAGCACACAGGCAATAATTGCCCGGGCGAAGTGGGACCTTGCGCAGACGGACTCCAGGATCAAGTCTATAGAAGACCAAGACTGGCAATCACGCATGGCAAAGTTGCTACTGATTCCATTTGGTAGTAGCCGTCTTCGCTACCAAAATTCCAAGGATGCAATCCGGGCCCTGGCTTTATTGCCACTCCGAACGGGTCAGTGGAGGTCAAATCTGGGATATCAAAAGCCTGTCTATTACCCAAAAGTAGCTGACACAGACTTGGAAATTCCTGGTGAACTGGATTTGGATGTCATTTGCCCTTCGAGCATTACCAATGAGGATAGAAAGAAGCTATTTGACAGCATCGGCGTGACCCGCGTATCTGTCACATACGTCCGAAACGCCCTCACCAAATTCTACCAGAGCTCTTTCCGTTTGAGGATATCTCAATCAGTCTACCACATCCATTTCCTCTATCTCACGCATCATCGAGCAACACAGTCTTCCGACTATGCATCTATTGCGATCATGTCAGATAAGTCCCAATTCAAGATCCCAAAACTTTATGATAACATATACTTGCGCGACGAAAACCCGTATGGTCCTGGTCAATTGCTTGAACCGACGCCTGCTGGGGATCTGTTCGGAAATGGTAGCCCTGGTTTAGAAGTCATCTACATACATGGAGACTACTTGGAACATGCGCCTAGCCCATCTGAAGATGACATGGAGTCTTTCAAGGATTGGCTGCATCGGCATTTCAACGTCCGTCGATATATCCCGATAGCCGATGCCCAAGGAAAGAACCTGTCAGACGCCTGCCGGTACATAGCAGCACACCGACCAGAGAGGTTTATGGGCTTCTTGAAAGAGAATTGGACCAACGAAAGCCATAGGTTCGACCGCGACAGCAATACTCTGCAAGAGCTTGGGAAGATCTCGGTACTATGCGAAAGAGGAGATAAAACAGGTGTGTTTGCACTAGAGAACACTTATCTGCCGTTGGACACCATACGAGGACTATGCGATCGATTCCTCCGCAAGGATGAAATGTTCCCGTTCTTGAGGCTTGAGACGCCCGTCAGCGATGAGACATTGCCTCTAGAGTGGATAGGGCTCGACAAGATATTCCACCTCGGCATAAAAGAACTCGACCTTGTGGACTTCGCGCTGGATATTTTGAAGACGATACAATCATGCAACGATAATGCTGCTTCTCTCGACACACCAAAGAGAGTGCTGGACCTTTACATTTTCCTCCAAGGTAAAGTGTTAGAGTCCGGTAACCAGGAAGAAACCCAAGACAAGATCAGGTAAGTTACACATTGCCTTCCACCTCGTCACATGGTCAAGTAGGGCTTTGCAACTATCCGAAACATCTGCTAGTCATACTGGCATGCGTATCTCGAATATTATAATGCTATCTCCCGATGGATTATGTTTCTAGAACAGGTATCAGTCTAACAAACCATTTCCAGGTCTTACTTTGAAAATGAAATCTATACCATCTACGTACCACAGTACGGTTCAAGGTTTGCGAGATGGGCCGACCCATATCAATGCGTATGGCAGGCTCCTAACGGTGCCAGTACGATCGCCATGAACTCACTATCCCATCTATATTCTCACCATTTCCGAAGTGAAGCTGGTCAGCTCGATAGTTTCTTCTTGGAAACTCTAGGAATCCAGCGAGAGTTCGATTTGTCGGATGTTGTCTGGGAAATAGAAAAAATCAAGTCTGTCGGAAACATCGATTTGGATGTGGTACACAAACTGTACAAGTTTCTTTATTCAACACAGCTGAGCCCCGCTTCCAGGAGATGTACACGGTAAGTACCCTATGTACGATGGCAAATTCGGAGTGACAATAGCTAAGCAATACACTAGAGAGGATTTTGAAGACAAGAAGCTCGTATACGGCGGCGAGGAAGGCAAGTGGTACACGACGAAGGAGTGCTTATGGTCCAGCCCCACCAGAATCAGGGACATGCTTGTTGTCCAACCCCTTTACGAAGATCTCGAGGACTTTTTTGTGAATGTGCTGGGGGTCGAGACACAAACTACCAAGATGGTGTACGAGAAGCTCACGGCAGAGGAAACAACGCGCCTGCCAATGGAGGAGATCAAGGACACGATCCTGGCCTTCAGTTCGCTGTTGGAAAGTGAGGGTAGTGTCTATGACCCTGAACCAGTCCTCCAGAACAAGATCTTTCCTGTCAGGCTGCCCGGGTCTGGCGGACGGGTTCTCCAGAATGGAAAGGAAGGGTTTGCCATATGGGACCGCAAGCCTCTTGGCGAAGCCTTTTCTGGCCAGGGAAAGTTCCTTGACTTCAGCATGGACCTAGTTCGCGACCTTGAAAGTTTTATAGGGTGGGCCGGCCTCGGGAACCGCTACTTGTCAAAAGCCGTCAAAGACTTCACTGCTGTCGACTCCAGCTCGACTCGAGTAGTCACATCGCCAAGGCTTCGGGTACAAAGCAAAGCACATGCATTAACTCGGTTAGTCTTTCCATCTTCCTGTTGCTCCTAAGTGAGTACTGACTTGACCACGCAGGATTGCCGTGACGTATAATAGCCCGAGAGTCGGTAGCGCCCACGACGAGGAGGCGTTGTATCGCTACCTGCGCGAATCTAAGACCCTTGAGACGAACAAGATCACATCAGAGCTGCATCTGCACCAGGATGGGAGGGTGCTCAAGGTCGAAAAGGAAGCAGCGTTGCTCCATATCCGCGAGGACGACTCGGGCTTGAAAATTTACATCCCCGAGGACGAGATTGACCAAGAAACCTGCTTCCGTAGCAAGCTACCGCAGCGGCTATGCGAGTGGCTCATGACGGACCCAGCCACGCAAATCTCCAACCCCGTGCCAACCCGAGCGGTCATGGCTGTACAGGGTGTTCTTGGGGCCAGGCACCGCTCTCTCCGTGCCATTCTGGACGAGCAAGGGATCCTTGACATTAACCTGGTCGACGAGGACGATGACGGTGGAGACAGCCTCCCCAACGAAACAGCTTCCCAAACTTCGCGAGGAGGGACACACGATGTCCAGAACGGGGCCATATCACCTTCTCGGACGCTCACGAGCGAAAGTGATGCCACTGGGGCGGCCACGCCGTCTTCCAGCCATCCTCGGCGTAGTCGTAGCTCTTCCAGAGACAGCCGAGAGACTGAAGCACACTCTGCCAGCCATGGCAGAGTCTCTGGGTCAAGGGCACCGGCCTTGCCCACACCGATACCAATCCTTGTTCAGCCCTCGCTTGGAGAATACACCCGATTGCTGACATTGACCGTCGCACAGGCTCGGGAGGCGGCGTTCCCCAGCCCAGCAGGTTCACTCAACATCCCCGTCCGACTCCAGCAGGACGTTATTGCCGGTGGCCCCTATGACCTCCATGCTTTCGGCAAATGGGAGCGTGACAGGATGGTTGGTGCCGCAGGCGAACTATTCGTAAGCGAGATTCTTTTTCTTCTTCTCTATCACGTTTGATCTTACCTCTATCCTATTACTTTCCACCATGTCCGAGCCCAAGTGACCTAAGGGAAGGCTGAACTAATGACTATTTCTTCAGGTTTTCGAATTGCTATCCCGGATTCGCATGCCTTCCCTGCCTGGTTTCAACATCGACAATTGGAAGAGCACGATCCGCCATTACGCTGCGAGCCACCCGGAGTATGGTGATATCAGGCGATTCACCGGCCCAGAGACCTCCGATATCACGTACGACGACACCGATGGCATATTTACCAACTTGCTCGTTGCCAATGGCTACATGCCCGCACACATCAGTGCTAGAGAGCGGATAGGGTACTCGATAGAAGTCAAGACCACGACAGATGCCTGTGAGGCGCCCTTTTACATGAGCAATTCTCAGTACTTAATGGTATGTGTTTAAACCTCAGCATCTCCGCTATCTCCTGTCGGATAAGTGTTCCGAATCTTGTGCTTATCAAATCGTATTGTATTTAGATGCAACGTCAGAGTATCCAGAACGCCTCCCAGCAGTCGCTTGATAGAATTTATCTCATTTTCCGCGTCTATAATATTGGACGCAGCTCGATTGGACTACGGATACTGGTGGACCCGGAGCATTTGAAGCAGACTGGAACGCTGGAGTTCACGGCGAGTACATGGTCGGTGATCATTCGAGATTGATTTGTTTTTCTTCGAGGCTTTTCCTATGTCAATTTTTATTCATGTATCAATGTCTGAATATTGCAATATCTAAACAAATTTGTACTGCTGAAGGCATTGTAAAGATGACCACATACTTCTTGTAAACTCTTCACAGAACCAAGGAAACTGCCCCAGAAGCAGATTGCCTGTTCCATGGATGACGGATATGTTGTTTTGCACTTCGGAGTTCGCCTACGGGCTGTGGCAGTTGGAGATATCGGGATCACCAAGCATGAAGCAGTGATCCAAACAAGAACGGTATTTTCATGGCGTTTTGGTCTAGGCGACGAGGCTTTTTAGACATTCTACGAGCGAGTTAGTGACTTGCAGTATGTGTACCTATTTGAAAACTTCTAATTATCACACTATTAATATAAGCCATAGACGACAACCGTTAACGCCAGAACACCACTACCCACTACCCAAAATGAAGCACAGCAGATATGGAGATCAACGGCGAAGACTAACGCCAATCCAATAGCCTCCGAGATGGGCCGTCAAACAGGGGACGTATAGGCTCCCTTGGCTCCCTCAGATACCACGGGGGAATGCACCTGCGCTCCGCGCACTCCCGACAGTAGCCACCCTGCCACACGCGGCGACACCTGCAGATACAGCAGTACTCCGTATACCGCGTCGTCGTGATCCGGGTAGTGGAGCAATAGCAGACGCTGCTGCCTCCGCCGGGCGGGCAGTAGCCCCCGCGACCCCAACGGCCGCCCCGGCAGCACCCGCGGCCACGGCAGCCGCAACGGCACGAGGGCGAGCCGTCGCAGGAGCAACAGCCGTCGGGCCGCACCCACATGTTGGAGCCGCGCCGGTTGTAGATGAGCGTGTTGCTGTCGTTGAGCAGGCTCTCGTTGATGACGAGGGTGCCGTCGTTGACGATGTAGCGCGTCGGGTAGCCCGAGTTGCGGCACTCGCGGTTGAAGCGGCGCACGAGGTCGACGTCCTCGCGCCGTTCGCGGTAGCAGGATTCGGGGACCGGCGCGGGCAAAGGGACGGGAACGGGAACCGGCGCAGGCAAGGGGACGGGGACGATGGCGGTGCCTCCACTGCGGTATGAGGAGCTGCGGCTCGAGTGGCTGCTGTGATGACTTGAGTGGCGACCCATGATGTGCTTTGCCTTCTTCGGGATCGTAAAATATGAAAGAGGGTAAAAATTGAACTCTTTCTTTCTCTTCTTGGTTGTGGTCCTTGAAATGTCTGACTAGGTGAGACAGGTCTTGGTTCGTGATCTTAGGTCGGCTCGAATAGGCAGGCTATGATGGTGTTTGAAACTTTGTTTAAAAAGCTGGGGTAAACATGGGACAAATCAGAGGACCGCTGCGATCGCAAGTCTAGATAGGTACTGCCTATATAGGGGAGAGGAACACGAACTTCCACCGATACAAAGTGACCGAACTCAGGGCAGGATTTCCCAAAGTGGGCAGAGACTGAGGACCGTCAGATGTTCGTGTTATCAAAGTTCGTCGGATAAGACATGCATGAGATTGCATGCAATGATGGGATGATTGCGATTTTGACTCTGCCTTTGTGCAAGAACCTATCGTCACGGTGCATTCCGACCAAAGTATCGACTGCATCTATCACTCCGTTGGCCGCCAACGGTGTCGGCGTTTAAGAGGGCAGCTGAAGGACGTCGGAATCTGTCACTGCCGACTGCTCACGATTGAGGCTCTGCGGTCTCGTCCGAGGCGCAGCTAAGTTCACGCCGTCCGAAATTGTCACGAGATGCCCGAGAGTCTAATTATTGGTAAGAAAAGCTTATTACCTTAAAAGGGACATCATTCTGTCACTGCAAACATGAAGCTTCATAATTGGCCGCCGCCCAACTACACTTCAGTGAAGTTATGAGGCGCATGGGATGCATTAACTTGGCAATATTTGTATCCGGCTCATAG
Source organism: Apiospora arundinis (assembly GCA_039105305.1). Taxonomy (NCBI): domain Eukaryota; kingdom Fungi; phylum Ascomycota; class Sordariomycetes; order Amphisphaeriales; family Apiosporaceae; genus Apiospora; species Apiospora arundinis. The sequence continues at coordinate 10,120,547 of JAPCWZ010000003.1, forward strand.
CTAGCTGGCTGACCATCATTCGGCGACAGAAAACGATGATCTTCTCTCTATTATCGCAATGTCCAGCAATTTCTTTAATTATGGATTTTCAGTTCATGTCATGCTGAATGCCGCTTCAGATGTAAAGAAAAACATCGAATGATAAGAATTTGCGCAGCCGGATCTAGTATCTACCCAGTTCACCTTTGAACACAGAGAAATAAGTTGCCATGAAATTCAACACAGCTAGAGTCTGGTAAGCCCATTCACATCCCACCGTTCTCATCAACCTAACCCTAAGCTATCAACCTCATCGTTGTCAAACGCATCGCTATCGCCAATATACGCATCCTTAGCCCAATCCTCCCAGCCCAAGTCTGGTGGATCATAATCCATAACCCATTTCGGCCGAGGAAGGTGCACGGGCGTTTCAAACGTTATGCCGTTCTGTATGTCGACATCTAGGTCCCTGTTGGCCTTCATCTCGATCACTTCTTGGTGGCTAGGTGGTCCCCGTCTTGCCATCGACTTTTCGATCAAATACTGGAGCACCTTGGCTCGGCGAGGAGGGAACCATAGCCCTACTAGACCATGTAGCGAAAAGGTGTTTTCTGCATTGCGATTGTGAATGAGATGTGTTTCCAACATCTGTGGTAGTACACCCCGCGGTAGAATCACATGGGTCTCCCCATCATAAACTGGTGTAGACCACGTATCGCGTCGACGACCTTTGAAACGGATACGGCGCGAAGCTCCAGCATGTTGAGGAAGATCCAGGCTATTCACCATCCAGTAACAGTGTTTCTGCCTAAGGTAACGCGTGACCTGAAAGCAAAGGTCCGGGGGAGCACCGTAAAGCAGGAAAATCCGGAGAAGTGGTTCGAGAGCAGTACTGCCCATGAAACCACGAGCATCCCAGAAACCAGACCAAATGAATCTTCGCCATAGTCCAGGCCAATAATTAGGTATCCACATTTCCTTATGGGGTAATCCTTTTGTGCCTTGGCAGCACGCCAAAAGTAAGCAGTCCAGGGTTCTGAATATGCATTGATCCGGAGCATGAACGTGAGCAACACTGCTTATACCACGGAGGGTATACCACAACAGTAGCTCTAAACCGGTCCCGTTGAGATTAGATTGTTGCTGCGATAGTAAAATTGCTGGTTGCACAAGCCAATATAGCCCACCAGAACATATGGCTAGTAGAACACTTTCAGCGACTCCACAAGCTCTAGGGTCCCCGTCGTAGGTGTATTCAGGTGTTCCATATGTGACCTCGTACCCTGACTGAATTCGTACCATGCAGATTTCGACAAGGCAATAGATGAAGGACTCTGGGATACGATGCTTAGTGTAAACGGGGAGCCGAGCATCATCAAAAAGTCTTAATAAGTCGTGTTGAAACGACGATAGAGGGATGTTAACAGGGGTTTGGTCAGGGGATAGGTTATTAGTCAGAAGTCTATCATGAGATAGGGTTGGAGGATCTGTCCAATAGAAAGCCGGACAGTATTTAAGGTGGTGATGGTCTCCCGGACGATGATTGACAGTGGCGTAGTAATCAAGAGGCGGGTCAATGAACTTGATTGTAGCAAGAAAGCTCTGACACGTGAAGTCCAACGTATCAAAATCCGTAGTGAATGCATCCATATCTTGAGACGCGTGCTTGCGGTCCATGAATTCGGATACGGCTCGATGTACGAATGTAAGTCTTGGTCCTTGTTTCAAGCTGGTAACTTCAACAAGACCAAAACACCGTCTTAGGACCTGCTTCGCAGCTCTACTAAGTCTGTCTGCTACCTCAGCCTTGCTCCAGCTTTGAAACTGACTCTTAAGCACGAAGTGTTGGTCGTTGTCATAATCATCGACGAATGAATAACGCATCAACTGAAAACCTCCACCATGACCGGAATTCTCGAGGACAAGCTGTAGCGTCAACATGGCCCTGCGCCTTTCGGTCTCATACCGATGATTTCTCACTGAGTCGAAGATGTGCTGAAATACTTCCTCGAGCTCCATTGGTAATGAGTCGATCTTGCGTTTCATATCTGCTACAGAATCATCAGACATGACTGATTCTTGCACTGTGCTTAACGCGAGCTTGGCCCAAAGGAACACGCCCTCGGCTTTTTCAACCAAGCCGTACCCCAACGCAAGAATCTCACTTCTGTCATCTCTGGTCTCCAGGCCCTCGATGGTTTCCAAACCGTCCTTGATGCGAAGTAAAATGTCTCTGCGATTGATAGCTTGAAGCGTAAGTCTAGGACAGCGCTGAAATCGTTGCTGGAAAATAAGCCACTCGCGACTCGAAACTAAGAGTTTTATATCTGAGCCACCAATCGTAGCCCAGTCCCTGATTTGTTGGATTACATTCTCTGGTTCTTCAAGAAACTCATCTAGCCCATCGATGAAGATACAGAATCTGTGGGTATTGAAGGTGTCCTTGTTCTTGAGGATAGCATCGAGTCCGCGTCGTACTTCCTCAGGACTGATGTCCACGAAATGGCTCGCCCGGAAGCTGTGCCATTGTTGTTCGAATGCGATGTTGCTTAGCGCAGGGGCTTCTCGCAGGATAGAGTAGAGGAGTGTAGTCAAAAGGCCTCTGATTGTGTTCTGAATAGGATTCCCAGGGCGCCAAGCGAAGTAATGGCAAGCGATAAGCCTTTTACCACCAGCCCACTCTCTCAGTGCTCCAAGAGTTGACTGATGTTTGTACAGATACTTCATCAAGGTAGACTTTCCTGCACCTGGTTTCCCAGAGATGTGAAAGATAGAATCTTCTTTATGAAGGGGGTCATCTTTTAAGAAGGAGATGAAGTCATTCCGAGCTTTCATCATCGCGTTGAACGTATCAGTATTCACTTTGGATGGGTCGGCGTGTCTTGAGTAATACCAACGAGGCAACGAGTGATCAGCAAAGGATTTGTGCAACCCGTCGAATATCCAAGAGAGCGTCTGTGAATGAGCTTCGGGAATATGGAAGAATCTGAGACTCATATTCTCGTCCCTCAGATGCTTGAGTATTAGGAACTGGGCAGCCTTCTCGATTGCCTCGTCCGAATGAGCCAGGAGAAGTCGGAGTTGTTCTAATGCTTTCGGTTCGAGCGAGGTGACGGCGACCCCTGAGCGTAGAATTTCCGTGTTTTTTCGGAGGGATCGTATCTCAGATTCATGGACGTTCCCGCTGTTGACAATACTTTCAAGTTTCTGGCCCAGCTCATCTCTTGTTGTTAGCAGTATTGGGTTATAGAAACCACGGCTAAGGGCCAAACATACCGCATAATTCTGCCCAGCTGGATCTGGAACATTGCCTTGCAGTTTTCCAGCTTCAACCCCAGCTCTTCCATATTCTTCTTGTTCTTTAGATGGCGGATTGCGGTTAACACACTGCTGCGCTTGGTGCCCGGTGTCTTGGATTTAATGTGGTCAAGAACTTTCAAAAGGTCTGCCGATAAGCCTTCGCATTCGTGGCAGACTTCAAGAAGGCCTTTCTCGCTGACGGACAAGTCGGGTGGGTTCTTGGAGGGCTTGAGATTTATGGCCAGTTCTCCCATGCTCTTTGTGAGGCTCTCAAGATCTGCATTGGCGTTGCTCACACCCGATGCTGAGCCATGGATCTCTTTAGAAATCTTGACGATTTTGGAGCCGAAATCAATAAAGGTAGTGATGGCAGATGCCAACCCGATGGCAGCGAAGGGGTCCATCTTTGGCTGAAACTGCACCACAACGTGTCGCTTCCGTCTGCTGTCACCGCTGCTAAAAGTGTACAGAGACGGAGGAACGACTGGAGAAAGCAGATTTCGGGCGACATTTGGAGTTTGGTAAGACAACAACCAGAGAGGGGTAATTTCACTTGCATTATCTTCATTTTACCGGCACGTTACGATTGGTACGGTAAATAAACTAGTGACGAGGGTGGCTTGTAATCATAGAATACCTTGCGTGTCTGCCTTGCTGTTTGCCTCGCCCAGTACTGTGACGGTTCGCAACCTTTGGGTAGTGAGTCTTCGGTGCATCGCTGACACCCGATTTATCTGGATGTCTCCTATCGACAGCGGAAGCATTGCTTTTACCAATCCATGTCGTATTGTATTGGCCAAGGAGAATTGAATCGGACTGACCCCCTGGAAACTTTACTCCACCGGTAAAATGTCGGGGTAGATATATTGCCTGTGCTGCAAAGTTAGAACCCACGTGACTGACGATGTTGCCTAATTGGCCGATATCATAAGTCTTGGGATAACCTTAGTCGACACGGGTTCGTCTAGTATCCAACACTCATCTTGCACTTTTACCGTCGGAAACAGCTGTGATCCACCATGTCCTCGCACACACCAAGCCGCTTATTGAATTTCCCAACCGAGATCTTGAGCGAGATTTGCAGCCAGCTTGCTGACCGCGACATTAAGACCCTTCGACTCATATGCTCTCGCTTGACGGCATTGGTGCCGCTACGTCTCGATCGCGTCTTTCTTTCAGCCAATCCGCGAGACGTGGAAGTGTTCAACGCCATCGCGGCTCACGATGTCCTCCGCCAGCAGGTGGTCGAGATGGTCTGGGATGACGCGCTTTTTGTGGACAAAGGCAATCTTGCAGCAGACGACAGTCACACCTCGGACGGCGAGGAGACTTTTCCCGGGTGGTACGGCTCTAAATGCATGAGAAGCCTCTTAGATATCACATCGTCAGAACATGCGGTTCGTAGAGAGCTACCGGCTTGGACGAAAGTCCCGCTCCTCCCCATTTCCGAAGGCTGGGCCTATTACAAACAACTCATCCGGCAACAGCGCGAGACGCTGCAATCGGGGGCGCACAAACACGCATTCGAAAATGCCTGGCGACTACGCCTGTTCCCCAACGTCCGCACAATCATCATTACGCCCGCTGTTCACGGTCGCTTGTTCCACCCGCTGTTCACAACGCCCATGATCCGCGCCTTTCCACCGGGCTTCGTATACCCCATTCCGCGGGGCTGGCCGACGAACGAGCAGTTTGCTTACGACGCTGCTGAGTGGGAGGATGATGGCACCAATAATTTCGCTCATAACGGTTATGGTTGGCAAGGATTCCGTACCGTGACTTCTGTCCTCGCGCGCTACCCCCATGATCTGGCCGAGCTGCGGGTAGACGCCTTCAAGCTTCCAACCGGGCTGAATGCCCGCGTTTTTGAGAAGCCCTGTCGCGCTTTGGCTGACTTTACCACGATCATCACCCGTCCCTCCTTCCAGAAGCTCCACCTGGACCTCCTGGTTCACGGTCAGGATCAGCACGGCTGGCCCGCATTCACTAGCGGCCATCTCGCGCGTGCACTCTCGGCTGCCCAGCTCACATCCCTCAGCATCCGAACAGATGTTGCCGATGGGATGAGTGACACGGGGGAAGACCGCATGCTCCCACTGGAGACCATCTTCCGGCCAGAAAGTCTGGCCCGCCTACACCACTTCTGCGTGTCGGGATTCTTTGTTCGCGAGGACAATCTGATCCAACTCCTAGCCCGCCTACCACATTCGTCGCTCAAGACGGCCGAGGTAAGCTTCCTCCAGTTTGATAGGAAAGGCACTGTCGGTGTTCTTCCCAACGGCAACAAGGAGTACATCAGAGACGAAAGTCTCGGACATCTACTCAACCGGATGCGTGACGAGCTGCCTTGGCAAAACGCCAGTTTGACCATCGGTGCTAATTCCCGCAAATACGAGGGTCGGGCTATATGGGTCAACGTGGATGATTTCCTCTACCGAGGCGGCAAGAACCCGTGCGGCCCAAATGGTTGCGGGGCGTCCATAGAGCCTGGGTTTGGCGTTGAGAAGGATCTATTCGATAGGTCGTACGAACGTCCACACATGGAATTCCCGGCGGAGCTGGGGTACAGGTGGTGGAATTTGCAGTTGCACAACTTCAACTATGATTGGTCCAGGACTGCGGAAGATATAGAAGAATTTCTGTGGGATTAGTGGCTTCTTTTGAGCTTGCATATTTGGGGGTAATCAGCTCGTGTTAAACCTTGATTGTTTCTGTCCAAGCATTTAGTTAAGTAAGGCAGAAAAACCATTTACAGCTTTTGCTGGCTGAAGATAACCAGAGATCGGACGGTCTTAATGCGGCATGAAAGCTGCCATTGGGTTGCGGTGGTACCCCGACCGACAGCTGGTCAGCATTTCCGCGGCGCGCGATGTTGTCGTCGCGTAAATGCCGAAAGCCCATGTTACAGGTTCACCATAACCAGTTAGCCATGTTGGAACGGGAACAAGGAGTTCTGTTTTGAGTTCAATTCATTCAGAAGCTTCCTGCTATCACTGGTGGCTGACTTGGCATTGAAACCAGGTTTCATTAATTAACAATGGCAGGCCAATCAGTCACTTTTGTCGCGTTGGAGAGATTTCAGGGGTACCAACCCCGCGTCCCGGTCACCAGATTCCGCAAGATAATGACGTACATCACGCGGGCCAGGGCAACGCCACGCGAGGCGTCTCGCGGAACCATCGGAAACGTCATATTATTGGGTTTATAGCCTTTATCTGGGCGACACAATGGTCAAAAATAAACAGCGATTGTTTGTCGCGGGCTCGCTTCTCTCACTATTCATCCATAAGGCAACGAGTCCGTCCGCGAGTTGAAGTTTGACGAAACCCCCCAGAACGATGATTGGGAAATATATTTGTTTACCGTCCGTCTTGGCGATCGCGGTTGTCTCGGCACAGCATGCGTGGGACACTGGGATCTACACCGGCGGGGATTTGTCAGGCTGTGGGCGGCCCGTCAACCTCTCGTCATCGCTGCCGCACCTGATAACGAGCAGCGGCATAGTGCGGAGCTACACGGTGCACTTCCCAAGTAACTACTCGGCGTCGCAGCAGTACCCGGTCCTAGTCGGCTACCACGGCCACCCAGGCATCGGGCTGTTCCTGGAAGTGGATACCCGGCTGGACGAGTTCGCGCCCGACAAGATCGTCGTCTACCCGAACGGCGTCGAGCAGGGCTGGGCCGGCGCCAACTACTCACGCGCGACGGTCCCGCAGGACCTGCAGTTCACCGCCGACCTGCTAGCCGACCTGCGCACGCGCTACTGCGTCGACAGCGCCCGGATCTATGCCACCGGCATGTCCAACGGCGGCGGCTTCGTCGACGTCCTGGCCTGCAATGATACGGTCGGTGGCGAGTTCGCGGCCTTCGCGCCCGTTGCCGGTGCTTACTACACCAATGCGAATGGAACCAATGATGGGTGCAAGCCCGCGCGGGACCTGACGCCGATCCTGGAGTTCCACGGCGGCGCTGATGAAAGCGTGCATTACGATGGTGGGCAGGGCGAGGGTGGGTACGAGCCCCCTATTACTGACTGGTGAGCGTTCTCCCATTGCCCCCTTTTCTACATGCGATTCTGTTTGGGCTAGCCATCAGCTAACATATTCGAAGGCTTTCATGGTGGGCGGAACGCAACGGCTGCCAGACGCCACCGGAACAGCAGGATAGCTTCAATAACACGATACACCACCTGACATGGACATGCCGGGGCGTCCGAGGTGTTCTGCAGCACTACAAAGCCGACCCAATGAGTATGCCCACCCAGTATCTCCCTACTTAAAGTAAATAGACACAATTACTGACAGCTCGTTCAAAAAACTAGAACATGACTGGCCATCCACCGAACCCAATTTCTCGCAGGTGGCTGCAGGTGACGTCCCAACGCATATCCAGGCCAGCGCGATCATGCAGGACTTCTTCCGCAATTACACGAGGCCGGAAGCCCCCGGCTCGAAGCAGAATACATCAAGCCCCGAGGCCAGATCAGCAGCTGGTAGTGCTCACTCTCTGGACCCGATGGTCGCGGCGGCGCTTGCTGCTGTTAATGGTGCATTCTTGATAGACTATCTAGTGTAGCGACCTGTTCTCAGGGGATGCGGCCGATTGAAATACGACTGGCTGGGTAATGAATCGTACTTGAACCTAATCTTTTATTGTAATATCCGATATGTTGCCAATCGTTGCCTGCTGTCTATTCAGCGACTGTAAACCCTTCAGTTTCATGTGGAACTACCATTTGCATCTCTCAAATAGTTCTATACGTTCACATGGCCAAGGCTCACCCTGCTTTAAACGAATGACCACCCGACTCGTGCCATATTTAGGAATGTCATTCTGGTCCCATACCACGTGTTGTACCTTTGGACCACAGGGTGCCCCTCGGCTAGAAACAACAGCCAGATGCTCTTGGAATCTCTTTCTTTCTTCTTCTTCTGTTTTTTTTACCCCAATCAGGCAACTGTTCGGATGAAGAGAATTTACACTTGTTTTTGTCGCGTGGGAATTTATTCTCCCGACATTAGCCAAAGAGTCAAAGAACAGAATATTCCCATCGGACCGAAGACACCTGCCAAGATAGTCGTAGGTATAGAACCAGAGTTCATCTGAACCAAGTGCGTCGCATATAGGCCTGCCAAGCCTGAGTAGACTCCAGTGCTTGCAGATACGGAAGTTAAATACACTACTCGCTCTCCAAGAGTCATCATGGGCGGCTAAACCTGCGCAGAGCCCGCGGGAACACCGGGGCGGCATTATGGTGGTTTGGTGCGGGGAATCCCGGGAACGTGCATAAGTGTGTAGCATTCTGTAATCTCGCGGCACCCAGACCCCCTCGACCCCAGCAAAGTTTATCTAAGTAGCGCTTCATGCAGTTGGGGGGCTGGTCGCGATTCGCTCTCCTATCTCGTGGTGATATATTAACCTGCATTTCACTCTTCTGTCATTCAAGGGCTCCCATCTCTACACATCCAACTCCTTGGATCGTGCAAGGACAGGTTGAGAAGCTTGCCATTTGTTAATCCTCCAAGACCAACAGATCACCATGATTGGGGTCAAAACGGCTCTCCGGCTGGCATCCTATGCCGGCCTGATTGGATGCATCGTTCCAAATGCGCTCGCCTCTCCCACAGATGGCCCTGCGCCCCGCGCATTGGCATACCCGAAGCAGCGAGGATCTGACTATGACTACACTGGATTCGAGTCCAGCCAGACAGTTCGCGCCGACGCAGTCGTGGAGATGTTCCGCTTTGCATGGAACGCCTACTACACCCACGCGTTCCCCCACGACTCGCTGCGACCCCTCTATGGCAACTACTCGGACGATCGCAACGGCTGGGGTGCGACGGCCGTCGACGGACTGGATACTGCCATCATCATGGAGCAGACTGACATTGTAAACACCATTCTGGAGTTCATCCCCACTATCGACTTCACCAAGACAAACACACCGGTGCCCAGCGTTGTCAGTCTTTTTGAGACCAACATCAGGTACCTCGGTGGCTTATTGTCTTCGTATGACTTGCTCAAGGGGCCATTTAGCCATTTGAAGGTCAATACCACCCGCGTGGAGACACTGCTAAGCCAGGCCAAGACCTTGGCCGATACTCTGAAGTTTGCCTTCAATACCACCACTGGCATTCCTGTGGGCCAGCTCTTCATCGAAAACCGGACCTTTAGCGATGCCTCCAAAATGGCGAACGGCGCCCAGACGGCCGGCCTGGCTGAGATCGGGACTCTCGTGCTCGAATGGCAACATCTTTCGGACCTTACGGGCGATCCTCAGTACGGCGAGCTAGCCCAGAAGACCGAAAGCTACTGGTTGAAGCCCTCGTCAGAGGTGTGGCCCGGCCTGACGGGCGGCAACTTCAGCGTGGAGACGGGCGAGATCTTGGACCAGTACGGAGGCTGGGTCTCGGGCAACGACTCGGCCTACGAGTACCTCGTCAAGATGTACGTCTACGACCCCGAGAAGTACGCCAACTACGGAGAGCGCTTCGTCAAGGCCGCCGACTCGACCATCGCGCACCTGCTTTCCCACCCGACGTCGCGGCCCGACCTAACCATGGCGACGGCCTTCACCGGCACACAACAAGTCAACTACAGCGAGTCGCTAGCCTGTTTCATCGGCAGCACCTTCATCATGGGTAGCACGGCCCTGAACCGCCCGGACTGGCTGCCGTACGGCCTCAACTTCAGCGAGTGGTGCGCCAACGGGTACCGGCAGACGGCGGCGGGCATCGGGCCGGCGCTGTACAGCTGGGACGTCGAGGCGCTGCACTCGAACCCGAACCTGACCAACCAGACGGCCTTCTACGAGCGCGCCGGCTTCTACCTGCAGGACTACTACACGGCCGCGGGCCAGGCCCCCGAAGCCGTCGAGAGCTGGTACTACGCCTACCAGTGGACGGCGGACGCGTACTGGCGCGACGTGGCCTGGGCCTACACGCTGGCGCAGAACCGCACCATGCGCGTCCCCGGCGGGTTCGGCTCCATCACCAACGTCCTCAAGGAGGACGGCGGCGGCATCCGCGGCGGCATCATGCAGAGCTTCATGCTCGCCGAGACGCTCAAGTACCAGTACCTCATCCAGTCGGAGAAGAAGGGCGAGTGGGACGTCGGCGCCGGCACGCCCGGGAGCGGCGACAACAAGAACTACTTTGTGTACAACACCGAGGCCCACCCGTTCAAGGTCATGGCCAAGACGCCGGTCTAGGGAATATTCTTGTCTTTAGGTGTCGGTGAAGCTACGATTAATGGACTCATGTATGGCTAGAGAGTAGAACATAGGCCGAATCAACTATAAATTCTAATGAGGTGGGAATGAGATGATTTCTATCCGTACTTGACTCGCACTTGGAAAACTTCGTGACGGCTAACATCTGACATATGCCCATATGATCCTGGCTGCAATCTCAGGACTAACCTTGACTTGACGATGCTGATTCCGATGGATTCGTCTGGGCCGGTTACCAGCCTTGGCATGCACTTCTATCTTGGCCACCATGAAGTCCACAACAAACCAGCGGTGTTAATAATGAATAATCAGGTAGTTCTTAAATAGCAAGCAAATTGACTGTACATTGGAATAGCTGGAGTAATAGTCACATAACCAAGAGAATGAAGTACATTTGTCGGCATAATTGCGGTTGTTTCCTGGATCAGTGACATCCTTCTGGGAGTCGCTTTGATGCCGCGCTCAGTACCATACATATAATGATCCTGGAAGAAAAGAATTGCCGATCGGGAGAAACTATGGCGGAAGTGGCGGATTGGGTATACCCCTATCACGCCATGCCCGCAGAAGAGGATTAGTTAATCCTCCGCCTCCGCGTCATGGCCGTAAGAACATTTTCGCCTCGAGTGTGTTATTATGTTATCGGAAATACTGACTGCTATCATAGTCAAGGTCCTCGACCGAGAACCTCCAAGGAATCCTCCGGGCCAGCCCTATTCTTATGTTCTTCTGCTTATGTCCGCGTACTCCCCCGGCCCCTGGTCGCCCCTTATTAAAGAAAAAGAATCGAACCAAAACTTTACAGAAATGTCGCAACCAAAGAAAACCCTAAATTTGTGAAAAGTAATCACTAAAAAACAACAGCGTTACAGTCGATTTATTGTCCTCCCTCTGAGATCTAAGCTTTTCAAGCTTTCCGGCTATTCGTTGGAGCCCTAGGTACTTACTGAGGCCAGTCCGCCTGATAATAACTTGAACGCAAGGCCATAGGTAAGGTAGTACTAGGTTCGAATCTAGTGTCGTCAACTATAATAACGTAACTCAAAGCTAGAATTCTTCGTCAATTTCCTCGACATTACCGAGTATCCCCTCGAGGGTCGCATCGATGTCAACCCCTTCGATGTCGAGGCCTTGGACACCAAACCCATTTATAATGTTCTCCTCATGCATGAAACCCCATTCTTCGAAGTGTGGATGATACTGGTGCAAGATTCCTCGGTGAGGGTAGCACCTCCAGCAAAGATTGTAGGTGCCCCTATGGTGGTAGTCATGAGGGCCAGTCGGCACATGGATGCACTTCCAGCGTATGCCACGACATTCCTGTATGATGAATTGGATCAGCATGATACGACCAAATTGACGACAAGAGGGCCTACCAAGAAGCAGCCATCACAGATAACGCCTCGGGAAATATACCCCATCTCCGATTCGTGGATCCCATCATCCCAAATATCAACAAACTTATCACCATGGCGTCTTTCCCTTGTTCTCTCCGATGGCTTCAAGCGGCGCACCTCGTCGTCTGAATAGCAGCCTTGAAAGCGTGCTAGCTTGAGTGGAGTCCAAATCGTCCTGTCGATCGCTGCTTTGACCCAAAGGTCGGCACCACGCTCATCTATCAGTTGGGTCATGATTTCGTGAAAGAACTCGGGACGCCGTTGTTGAACTGCCCACATGAGGGGCGACCATCCATCGACATCCACGTCGTTGACGTCGACTCCTGGGAAAGCAGCCACGCATCTAATATCGCTTGGGAGCCCCAGCGCGGCGGCGTAATGCAGCGCGGAGCGTCCAAGACGGTCACGGGCGCTGAGGTCTGCCTTAAGCTCTTGAAATATGCCCCATGGGACAGTTGGACTTAAGGATGATAAAGCGACATGCACAGCTCGTCGTCCAGCATCATCTGCAGCGTCTATATCGGCCCCATGTCTGTGAAGGAGTCGGATATTGTTATGGATTCTGGCCACACGCTGCTTCTTCTCGCTGTAGTCTTCGCAGTCGTCGACCTGGCATGTGAAGGCTTTGATGATGGGGTATTTGAACTCGCCACCGGGGCGGCCCACGTCTGCTCCGCAATCTTGCACGAGGAATCTCACAAGGTCGGAATAGGCACCGGGGCCAGTGAACAGGGCATAGAGAGGTGTCTCGCCTGTCACCTTGTCGATTTCGTTCACGTCTGCGCCTGTTTTGACAAGGTGCTCAACCATGGTTTCGTTTCCCACGGCACATGCCAGACGCAACGGGGATATGGCTGGGTCATCTCGGGGCCTGGCGGCCAAGTACTCATACACCTCGATGTTTCCTGAGACAACTGCTCTCTCCAGGGGCGTATGGCCACGGTTATCCGATACATCGGTCGAGGCACCGGCGTTGACCAGTGCCGCCACCAATGAGACTGGTGTGGCCTTGCTGATCAAATGGAGGGCTGTACGTCCAAGCGCGTCCACCTCATTCAGGTCCAGCCGCGAGCCGTATAAAAGTAAAGTGAGCAAAGGCCAGTGGGGATCGGGCCCCTTCTCGACTGTAAACCCGAAGCAGATATGCAAGGGAGTCAGGCCCAATAGGTGGCGCGCCTTGTGCCTGGCATTGGCTCCAGCTTCGAGTAACGCCCGCATGACCCCTGTGTGACCATTTTTACAAGCTGCGCAGAGAGGCGTTAAGCTATCGTCTTCAGAGCCCTTCAATGGGGGTTCAAGCTCAAGGTCTGGCTTGACTTCGCGAGAGAGGAGTGCCTGAACAGTTTCCAGATATCCGTGTTTGGACGCGCGGTACAGCACTGTTCCATAAGCTGAGCGGTAATTGATGTCAGCCTTGTAGTCAAGCAGGGTTTTGACGATGGCCGCGTCAGCGTAGACTTCGTTGAGAGGCGTTGGGTCCCCGGGCTCCCGCGCTCTGTCGTCTGGTTCGGCGCCGTGTTCTAGGAATATCTTGACGTTTTCAAGATGCTTCTCAAATGCCGCAACGTAGAGGGGCGACGCAAACTTGGGGCTGTCATAGTTGACCTGCGCGCCTCGCTGAAGTAGTGTGCGAATAACCTCCTTGTTCTCGCTGCCTGCAGCTATGGTCAAAGCTGTCTCTGTTTTATACCAGCCCTGGTCCACTTGAGCCTCGATGTTGGCCCTGTTGTCGAGAAGCAATTCCACCATTTCCTTGTCCCCATTCTCAACAGCCATAGTGAGAGGGTGTCGGTTATCAGAGGTGATGTTTGGATCTCCACCAGCGGCAATGATCATTTGAGCTAACTGGAGTCGTTTATGTTTGACAGATTCCCCCAAAGCTGTCTTGCCATCGTGTGTTGCGTTGACATCCACATCGCTGCGGAGTAGATGCTCGACACATTTGGTATAGCCTTGGTCGATGGCGTATAGTAGCGGGCTCACAGCGTAGCTCTCTATCAAACTGCTAACATGCCACGACAGATCACGGCTAGCCTTGATCAGAGTCTCGATTGCCCGGAAGCTTGAGCTATTGGCTGCTACCAATAAGAGGTCGTTTTCAGTAGCACAATCCATTTCTCTGACGCTGTGCTCGATCAACAGACGAATGATCTCCGGATCCCCTCGAGAAACAGCCTGTTCCAAAAGTAGCTTCGAGGTATCAGGGGGAAACTCGGTTTCGTGTGCGTCGAGAACAACCTGTACGACTCGGCTGTGACCGAATCTTAAAGCGATTGCAAGACACGAAGTTAACAGTTGTTCCTTAGAGTCAAGCGACCCGACTTCTAGCTTCGTGAGTTCCCGCAGGGATAGTGCAAATTCAGGCTCAAACTTCCAACCCTGGGCGAGGCCAATTCGAAGGAGCTTTTGAACAACGTCGCTGAATCCCAGCCAAGCAGCTCGGTATAAGATACTCTCGGGCCAGTCAAAACTCTCCGATTTAGAACAAAAATCGATCAAGAGGTTAAGACAGGATTTGTCTCCATGAGAAGCTGCCGCAGAGATCGATTCTCTAAGTTCAGCAGAGATAACGAGCAATTCCTTTAATAGGAGGCGTACGACTTCAATGTGGCCTTACGATGCAGCCTCGGTGATGGCGCGAACGCATTCAAGTTGAAAATCTCGAGTGTGACGCTCGTGAAGATCCTTTGGCATTACAGCAACCACCAGATCCACGATCCCTGTCTGAGCAACACACTGTATGATGGACGGATCGATCGGACATGGATTGCAAGCCCTCGAACCACCCAGTGCATTCAAAGCCTGCCACCACCTTTGCCGAGCCTGTGGCACTCTGAAAAAGGAAAGCAAATCCCGGATAGGGACTTCACCCCCGGAAAGATTGTAATGCGCAATCACGTGATTGGCCGCGTACGCGAGGAAGTCTTTGCGGGACTCCGAGGTCTGGATGTGGTCCTCTGTTCTTTCCTCTAGCACATCAGCCACGAGGTTCCAGGCTGTCGCAGATTGCAAAAACCCAAGACACATCGACGTCATTGAAGCATGACGTGAGGATTCTGAGAGGAAAATCTCGGGTTCCTCATACTGCATGATGGAGTCGTGGGCAAAGTGTACCTCGCCGTGTTGAATAGTGAAGGATGCGGGGATGATATGGTGTATTCGCGTAACAAATCGCGCGTGCTCTTCGGCCTGGCCCCTGGAAGATCCAAAAGAAAAAATCTTGAAGAGTAACGCCGAAGCGATTTCCTCAACTGTGAGCGGCCGGAACGAGGTTCTGACAATAATCGAAACTTCTTTAGCAATCTTGAGTTGCTCTAGGGGAATACAATCCTGCGCACTCTTGAAAAGTTCCGGCGGCGAAAAGTGAAGAATGTCTTCTAACTTTTCTTCCCATTCATGTGGAAGATTGACGAGTCGGATGTAGTTCCCTATCCATTGCAGAGCCATGCCAGCCAACTGAGGATCCGAATCGTAGACGTCGAGAACTTTCGGCGCCGCAAGTTCCACACCAGGCCATGAACGGGAGAGCTCTTCCCAATCTCGACGACTGGTAATTGTCTTCCACATCAGTTCATCATGTCTGAGTTGCTGAATGATGGGACAGCCAGAAATATTGAAGTTGGTGAACGTTGCCATCTGCTCCATTATCTTTCCATCACCATTGCTCGTGATAATTATCTGTAACGGAATCTCAAGATGGTTTCCAAGTTGACCGACTTGCTGAATAAACCAGGCGAAGTCCTCGTCAGCGTGCTCGATACCGGAGATGACCAGCCACACATTCATGTCTGCATTACGGGTCCAGATAAGGATAACAAAACATTGATATAAGTCAATGAGAGAGAATGCATGGGGTGGTGCGTCGAAGGGCCAAACGCAGGTCTGGTTGGTCCAGCGCATATGTTGTGTAAGGAAGTACAGTAGCATTGCTCGTGTCGTATTCAGCCGTGAGTCGTGAGGGTGAAACTGAAAGTGCAGTAACTTGACCCAATCTTGGCTTGTCTGTACATACTGGAGGATTTGCTCCGATAGTCCCGGGATCTCCGAAAAGCTATACAGGTGTACTAGCCGGAGCCCTTCGTGATAAGCTCGGAGCCAGCGGTCGAGCTGTTCATGCTCTTTGGACCATTGCTGGAATGGAACCTCTTGCCGTTTGATTACTGGGGGGTCCCGGACGGGCGGACTTTCAGGGAGTAGTGTGTTCCAATTCAAAATCTTGCAAGGGGCCAACTTCCGATTGGGAAACTCCCTCGTTAAAAGGCTTTTTCGTATGAAGTCTCGCATAGCCTCGAGGATAACAGAAGATTCAGGATCAGACTGATGCTGCTTGCCTCGGCCAAGTTGGTTGTGTTCAACCTGAGTCGTATGGCATTCCTCCAAGAGGCACTGAATCATTCCATGACCCTCGTAATTGTATTTACTCGGGCTTGTCTTCTTCAACGTTAGACGATGAGGAAGATAGGGAACCTAGACTTTGGGAATCTCTTGCATACCTGTGTCTCTGGCTTTCCCCAGAGCGTTATGAAATTTTGGACTGGGATTTGCTGCCATAGAAGGGCATGCGAGCAATCTTGGTGGATGCGCTCGATTTCGGCGGCAAGTCTTTTGGCCTTCTGGGCCACGCCATGTATTCCTGTGGGACCGGGGCTACCCAGCAGCCGCAAAACATTGTCTTCAACATCTTCCAAGTCAAAGCTCCGGTGTGGACAGTTGTAAAATATCTGATAGCATGTTCAGCCGATCTTCGATTCCCCCTTGTATTCCTCTTCGTGCTTCTCTAAGGTGTCATCAAAGGAGCATACCACGTACCATTAAGGAGGTGCGGCGCACGATATCGTTACACGTCTTGGGTGATCTGCTGGCGATACATAGAGCCTGTCGGCAAGGTTAGAAGGTCTAGCAATATTTCATAGATGTTTTCTCACTTTCTTTGCAATGAGTCCACCAATGTCGCGTGTAATGAAAAGAAGGTCGCGCTGATGGGATCGTCAGCGATTTCATACCACATGGATGCCACAACATACGTCAATTGAAGGCCCAATAAACGGGCCGTCTTGGTGATTCGGCTTCTTGGTCAAGCCCTCCAGCAGCTTCATTGCTTCCTTCTCAATGCCATTGACGGAGAAGATAGATGCGTCATGGCTGCAGTTGTCGTAGCGAAATTCAGCAATGTTGAAAGGCTCCTTCGCAAATACCTCGGACTTGACCCAGTTTCGATCGCCCTTGTTCCAGACGTCGCCAAGGACATCCCGAACACCATGTATCAATATGACACTAGGTTCAGTATTAGCATTAGACTATGGAGGATTCTAATTAAGCAGCATCTCAAGCCAGACTCAAATCACTTACTCGTACTTTCCAGCTACCCAGAAATCATCAGACCATTCGAGGCCAAAACAGGCGCTGATCCGTTTCCCAGATGGAGTGACGTCTTCTTGCAGGTCATCAACGTTGTCAGAGACTTCGACTGCTTTGGGCCGTTGCGAAGACATCGTAAGTCCGCCTGTCCTGCCTCGAGCAATTGAAAACGAAATGACGGGACCTCTAAACGGTAAGCTTGGTCTTGATGGGTAAGTGACACCTCAATGCACAACTGACCCAAGCCAGGCTCACAACAGAGGAGAGTGTGAGCCAGGCTCGCTGGCTTGCTGTTGGATGCCTGTCGTTGGTGAGGAAGGTTAGTTGGTTGTGTGCACATCACAGTGCAGATGAATGAGTATGTCACGGTGTCAAATACACGAATACACAGCGTGCCACTAGTCTTACCAATACCCCTGATCACAGGACCAGTACCCCTGATCTTTCATGTACGGAATGCAGCAACCTGAACCAACACCAACTCCCAGCAGCCAACAGCCAACAGCCAACAGCTCTGCTTGCCTAGACTTCCCGTCTGCGTAGTGTCACCTTGCACATTCCAACAACCAACAAATGTCGCATCATCTACGAACCCTCCCCTGCCTGACCAAAATGGTGATGCTCCATCCCGGTCTACTTTTAGTCCATGGTGCGAAGTTACTGGAAGCCGTTGTTCGATTCGATAAGCGTAGCTCTCGCTGCACACGACCGTCTGCAGGTTGCAACGAATGAAATAGTTTCCAGAAGCGATATAATGCTGGTTAATTTGATGCTGAATGTGGGTTGTATCAGAGAAAGGTCAGGCAAATTTGCACCACCAACCCCCGTCTGGGTTCTGCTAGAGCATCTTGGAGTACAACTCATCTATCATTGTTGAAAAGCCCTCGATTCGTGGCGCTTACAACAGAAGCCAACAAATTCAAGCTGATTCAAAGTGTACGCCAGAACGATGGACTCCAACACCCCGAATCCGGATGAGAATTGTAACCACAGGGATGAAATGTGTTTCTTGTTCAATCTTGAGCCACTGGGCGACCCGGGGAGCGGGTACCACACAAAGAATGACCCCCGTCCAGGCTATCAGTACCATCGCTACGGCATTACTAAGCAGCACAAAGGTCCTGTGAGCGTCAAATGCAACATGACCGACGTTATTCATGGCGAGATGATTCCATTTTCTAATTTTTTAGCTAATTCTATGCTCGCATGCCTGCTGCCCTGTCTCGCAGTGAATGCTCGAGTCCTATCAGCTAATGATCAGAGTTGATGATACTACCCGATCCAGGACCGGATTCTCGCCTGTCTCATCCATCTAATGCTAGAGCTTGGGGTACGGCTTTTCGGGCAATTATTCCTGCTTGTGATTGAAAACTAATAACTGATAGCTATTACTCAACTCGAATAATCACCCCTCCCCCAACACACTTCCCACTGCCACTCGCACGCCACAATAGCACGATGCCTGGAGCTACCACCCATTCATCCACTGGGCCCCACGTATGTCATAGACTGTATTCTTTAGGTAAGAAGGCGACGAGAAGAGCTGGTCTTTGATAATTTCGATTATCAGAGGCACCATTGAACCATGAAGCGGGATGCTGCGAATCGAGACACGCTTATTACTACAACCCATATGAACCGCGCGGCTAACTTCCGAGACCGCATCGCCTCTTGCGGCCCGAAGAACAAGATAAAGTTGTTGAAAGTCAGTTGGCAATACTATTCTGAAACAATCTTTCAGAATGATGTATTTGGGGGATGCCTTCGAGGTACTATAAATTAACCACTCATTAAATTTTCTCGCGCTTCATGGTCACGTACCAAACTCAAGTGTAGTGGAAGGAGAATATATGTTGGATTCAGAGGTTGAAAATATCCCTATTATCGATTATCCTCTATCGTGCATTCTACTCCGACATCTCCTGCATCGACGCCAATAAGATTGGGATTATGTAAGTATCTGTGAATCTCCACAACACACTCGAGTCCTGTGCATGCCATGCTGCTCCGTTGTAAAATGTATTCCTCTGCCCTTGCAAGCAAAAGAGCTCACTGTAGAACCCGTCTGCGATCTTGTCGTTGGAAACCATGAGATTAAAGGGGGCATGGCTCGAGAACTTCAACCAGTCAGGCTCCGTTATTGTCAGGCCGTTCTTTGCCTGGTATCGCTGCACGGCTTTGACTATGTCGTTTTTGACTTGTTCGTCTGCTAGCACGTTGGGACTGCCATAGTAAACATTGGTGACAGACCTGTTGTCTGGGAGCGGGCTGGGGGGCATGGTGTATATTCCTGGTAGCTCCGGAACTCCGTACGGTTGGCCTGATCTATGGTTGGCGAAAAGTGCACCGGGGCCGAATCCAGTGTTATTTAGAACGCCGGTATAGTACCCGTTGACTATGAACTGGCCGAACAGGTCGGTCTCGTTGGTAGAAAGGTCGTAGCCTGCCAGATTGTCCAGGATTGGGGGAATGCTCGACAGGAGTTTCTTGGCGATGACCAGTTTAGGGCCCTGAGGCGTGGAGACGGCAACGTGAACTTCTTGAGTGAGAGATCTGTCCATGCCTGTCACAGTAGAGTTGAACAGGACATCGGGTCCCAGACTCTCAGCAGCCCGGCGGTAGAGCTCCGTGGCCGAGTGCTGGTCCACGGTAAGGTAGCCATTCTTGAAGGAGTTGACTTGGTCTGAATTGAGGTACTTGAAGATGTACAGCATACTGATGTTCAGGAGCGGCGCAGCGCCTTGATTGAAGAGAAACACCCTAGAAACCAGGCCTTGCAGCTCATACTTGGCCACAAAGTCTCCAAAGGACAACAGTAAGTCAGGATGGACAGGGTAGGTCATGTTGAAGCTGTCTTGGAGCTCCGGATACTGGTTCAGCTGGGCCAAATACCCATCCAAGGCCGCATCGAATGCAGCAATATCTGGATCGGTGAAGTTGGCCTTCTTCCCGGTGTTGAAGTCGACGTACGTGGGGGCAATACTGGCCGACGGCATGGGCGCCAGCGAGAGGTTGAAGCGCGCAAAGTAGTCTACGACCGTGGTCATATTGGCAAAGACGGCAACGCCCATATCGACGGGAGTCCCGGACAACGGGTCGACCCAGGCTTCGGCATGGCCGCCGAGCATAGCTTTCTTTTCGATGATCATGACGGTCTTGCCATGGTCTCTGAGTCGCATCGAGCTGTAAACGCCCGAGGAGCCACCGCCCACAACGACTACATCGCGGTAAATGACGTCCTGAGAATCGTACTTTGCGGGGTCGGTGTTGCTGCTGGCTGTGCTGCCAAGAGCGATGGAAGCGAAGAGGATGATGAGGCTGACGAGACACTTCATTATTGCGGCGGCTGGATGCTAATTTCAATTCCGTAGGCAGTAGATGGCAGTAACACTTCAAAGCGAAAAGTGGAAGTTATATAAGCGCGTCGAGCATTGAATATTGATTACCCCTCTTATCGCACATTTATATGCGCCTTCACCAAACCACACGATGGCACTGCCTGACTCGGGTAGTAGCAGTAGAAGGTAAACTAGCAGATCTACGCTTGTTGCATCCTCTTGACGCCAGGGGGGTGTCGGATGCAGCTGGAAACTTAGAATATGGTGCAGCCGAAACACAAATTCCGATTGGCTGTAGGGCATATTTGGTAATTTAAAGAGCAAATCGATTGAATGTTAATAAAACAGATACGAGTTCTGGGCGAGACTTGATTTGCTGCTAGGCAGGCAGATAGTTCTTCGACTTATCTGGGTCAGCCCGATCAGAAAAGTGATTATATATATGTGTGTGTGTGTGTATACATGTAGTCATATATCATGCCCAACCAGGAAGCCAACACCAATAGAGTGAGAGATCGTGAAGAACCTCAATATTCCCAGCTATGCGTTTCTTGATCGTCACTTACAACTCTCGGGCAAGTCCAAGGATTCTGGTGTTGTCAAAACAAGGCCGATGGCATCACAAATGGTATCTGAAACGGCACCCATGCACATGTGCAAATCGATATGCTGGTCCAAAACATGCAACGGCATGACTTCGATCTTGAGCTTCGCTCGAATGACACCATGGAAAGGTTGAAGTGCGGGTGCCAGCCCACCACCTACACTTGCTTCGCACAGGAAGGAACCTATGAATCCTTTTCAATGTTTGGCATCGGTTTTCCCAACGCTGTGGACATCCATAAGCAGGTGCAGAGGCAAGTACAATGTTTGCACATCCTTCAAAGCAAAAGTAGAAGGCTTCAATGTTCTATCTGCTACCGAGGGAAGGAGCAGCTTGCGGCTACTTGGGACTATGACTCCAATGTCGATGGCAAATCCTTCCGCGGGAAGGCACGCAAGGCAGCAACACGGCTAGTGTCCCATGACCTGAGAAACAAGCAGGGCAGCTTCCTATTCTTTGCGTGGGACTTGCACATGAGGGAACACCCAGAAACAGTTTGTATTCCCCCAAAGCTTTGGAGGAAGTCTTCAAGTCTTCAACCGTTCCCAATGTTCCCATCGAACCATCCATCGTCTGCCACTATATCCACCTCTACCACCCATCTCCAACTCGTTACACTTTCGGTTGCATCTTGCTATTTCTTCCTTCACACTTTCGTATGCCAGCCAGAAACACAGAGCCCCTGTAAAAACCCTGATTGAGACTTACAATGGTGAGATCATCGGCCAACCCATCTGCCCAGACGCATGATTCACGTGCCCGAGAGAGGCCTACCTTCAAGGTGAGTATTTTCGCTCGACCACTTCGTCCTTGCTGCCGATATTCCCATAACTAAGTGGCTGACTCTTCTGTCTAAGCATCCTTCATTTTCAGACGCAGACTCAGACTCTTCCCCAGAGACTGCTGGTCGCAGATCTGGTGACTGGCTTCAATCGCTCAGAGTAGGTTACTTCTCTTCCATCTCCCCACCTTGCTTGCAATTTCCTAACGCTCTTTGTTAGCATTCGTCAGCCAGAGTCACGTCCGATGGCCTCCCAAAATCATTAGATGACGAAAAATCTGTCAAGAACGAAGATTCTGTCAACAACGAAGATTCTGTCAAGGACGAAGAGGCATCGAATGACGAGGAGTTCCTCGCTCCTATTCACACCTCTCACAAGAGACCACGGTCGGATCACCATGCTTCTCGCCCACGAAAGGCTGCCAGAACACTGCCAAAGACATCACCTCCTGGAAATGACTCCATTTCCAGCCGATTACGTTCATCCTCGACCAAGTCTCGGGAGAATTCGTCGCCACAAATCAAGGAAGAGCATACCAATCATCACAAGACGCGAGCTGCCGCCAGAAAGAAGTCTGTTCCCCGAGCTGGACTTGCTTACAAGGCTGGATCTAGTGTTGCCGCCCGGCGTCTAGCTGAACAGAACCTCGAGCATGAAGTTATCTCCATTTCGAGTGACTCTGAGCCCGAGGATGATGTTAGCTCACCAGCAACTACCACCAATGCCCTCGCACTGTCTTCATGTCCCGCTCCCCAGCCCGTTGTTAAAAGCTCAAGCCCATTGGGACATGTTACCGACGAGAACATGTTTCGCGATGCTCTGTTTGTTGAAGACTGGCTCCTTTTGAACAGTCTCTACCTTCCATTCGATGCTTCTGATGACGCCGTCATACCCCGACACTTCCAGAACAGCAGACTTCGGAAAGCGGTGCAGCAGATGAGGAAGCTGAGAATGGAGGAATGGCGGGCAGTAAAAGAGTGCAACAAGGCGAACGGAAACGAGCGTGACAGATACGCCGCCCGCGCCGTTAAAGCAAGTAGGCGGGTTGACGACAGCATCGGTCGTTTGGCTCACTTGGTAGACTGCCGAGTGCGTGGGATGATCAACGATGGCCTGCAACCTGGTTTGAGCGGCAATGATTGGCAAGAAGTGCACCAATTCAGCCGCTTTCTTCACGTGAGCCAGCTACGAGTTTCACGTCCTTCCATCCAGAGCCCATTTGCTCCGTCGACCGGGATACTCGGGCTGGAGCGTATGGGCTATACCCCTGTTCCAGTGCCCACGACACAAGGCGTCATTTTACCTTGTGCACTGTTTCCTCGGGGTGTTCTCCCGAATGCAGGGGTTCGGGGATACTCTTCGCGTTCCAACACACCCATTGAGTCGGGTCGTGTGGCGATTCTCCTATGCAATTCACCGTCACCTGCGCCGCCCCAGGCCGGTAATAGCATTTCTGGGGTAGTCGCTGGATCGCAGCATCGTCCCACTCTGCTTGGTGGCATTGCTTCCAAGGTAGAAAGTTGGCTGGAGAACTCCGTTGGAGATGATGCGCAGGCTAGCAGGGTGGAGGAAATCAAGGATGAGGAAGACTAGAAGGAGACCTTGCACAGCTACGAAGCATTATGATATGCGGACAATGTGTGGAATGTTTCTTGCGCGTTGCAAGCTTTGCTACTTGTATGGCATTTAGGTAGCTACTGGACTCAACGGAACTGCTGTGAGCCGTCATGATCATGAACGGGTGTCTCCAATCTCCAATCCTGAATCCTGGGTCGCGATAATGCAGGCGGATAATGCGCAGAACTTTTGGCGACGACCCCTCCACTCGGCGCTGTGCCACGTGCATGCAGCAGCAGCAGCAGCAGCATTTAGGAGGTGGAGTCTTGGCTAGTGGCTGTGCGAGGAACGAGTCTTGCTACACCGATTATGACTACACCCTCTTGTCGTACTCGTACTATCCTATCAGCCCGCTCAGCTACCATTCCACCAGTGCGGCCGAGCAGGTCGGTAGCCCGGGTACTTGTGGAAATCCATCCATCACACTACCTAACTTTGTTTATTAGCTACAGGGCTTCAACTGCCAAGCTGCTTCCCCCCACCCTGTCACTACGATCCCACACTCTCCGGCAGACTGGGGGGTGGTCTTGTCTCGCTTGCCCATGCCCATGATGCAGGAGCCTGTCGGGGACCGTTGGGCGACGCCGAACCAATGGGAGCGTTACCGAACCACCATCTCCTGGTTGTATCGCCGGAAGACGTTGGGCGAGATTATGCAAATAATGCAGCAGGAGCACGGCTTCTATGCAACGTAAGTATTGAATCAGGGCAGCCGGAGCGTTTGTATCACTTGACTTGACCGCCCGCTTACACATCAGGTTTGCCAGTGCACGCATGTACAAGTTGCGAATCCGCACGTGGGGGCTGCGGAAGAACCTGGGTTTCGAAGAGGCCAAAGGCATCTTGGAACGCATGATTGGCAGGCAACACCCGCCCAACGGCGAATGGAATGTCAGTCTTTCCTACGTCTATTCCTACATTCAGCGCCTCCCGTCGGGCCGACGGGAAGTGCTGATGCAGCTCTACGACCAAGTTGTCGCCGGCTCCGAAACAGCCCTCAGCAAACCCCATTCACCATCGCCGCCGCTGCCACCCCACCTAAACGTAGCCCCAGGGACTGGCTTGCGCGGTGCCGAGGAATGCAACCACCATCTCCGCTCGTACATCTTGGGTGGCTTCAGCAATCGCTGGTGGTCCCAAGACATGATCCCCCAGCCGCACGTCACGGAGCTGTTGATTGAATGGTACCACATCTCGGTCGTGGTCCATGGCGCATTGCAGCGCAAGCAGACGGTCCAAGCCTTCCAGGTGCTCCAGCCCTTTTTCGACCAGCATTCTGTCGTCTTGAAGAGTCGTGACCCGCGTATATTCGGCACCACCATAGCTTTCGTCCTGGTCTTATCTGCTTCGGGTCCCGAAATTGGCACACAGGCCTTGCGCTTCTCTGCCCATCTCACGGGGACGCGCTATGGTGAGCACCATCCATACCGCGCCGCTTTACAGCAGCTGGCGTACATGAGCGCAGAAGAGCACCGCCATTGGCTGCCGACCATCATGGACTGGTACTACCGGTTCCTGGGCGACCAAGCCGAGCCGGGCGGCCCATTCCAGAGCTACATCGACTATTGCCGACGGGCGGCCAAGTCCTTTGTGCGGCGGATCGACTCCTCCACTGGCCATCGCGACGAGTACAGCAACCTCGAGGTCTCGCAAGACCTCGACGAGATATCCCGCACAATGTGCATCGAAGCAGAAGCCAACTCGCCCGAGTCGGATGACGTCAAGACAGAGGAGGGACAATCCGGCGGCGATGGCCAGGACATGCTCGGCGAGGGCGAAGGGCGCCAGCATGTTGCTAAGCAGCACGCGACCGGTCTCCGCGACGACCTCACTCGGTTGTCTGTATTGACGGACTTGGAGCAAGCACTCGCACATAACCCCAACAAGCAAGCGCAGCGGAACAAGGTCCGCCAGGAATTGGATCTTCTGCTCAACACGTATTGTGCCAGGCTTACGAGCTGAACCCAACCACCTGGCGCTATTCTATGCATCGGAGCTTGCTCGGATCGTCATTACAGGCGACAAATGTGACACTTTGATTGACGTGAGAGATCGCGACTGGAGCAAGGGACTATATAGGTTCATGTCAAGGCCCCTGCTAGCTCCCTGGAAACCAAACGGAATCCATGCACCGCGAGTGAAGAAGAAGCCGGGTTTTTGGTCTGGGCAGGGTAAGAATACCTTTATGCCCCCGCGTACAAGCATGCGCAATTTAGCTGACGCTTGCCGGCAAATAGGATTAAGGGCAACCCTCTGATTATAGTCATTTGGGTTGCTTGCCAGTCCTAGAGCCCCAGGATCGAAAGATTTGGCGGCCCCCGCGCGATCGGAAGAAGCCATGCGAAATGCCGACACCTCGGTCCGTGCAAAAAGGGACGAGATAGAGGTTTCGGATTCGACGATGGGGAGATACCAGAGTAGCGGCGCCAGGAATACAGATGTGCAATTGAAAAAAATCCATGCGCCGATCTATATATTAGTGGTTGTCCCGGAGCCGTTGCTGAGACCGAAGCCTCGTGGGCGATTCTGACTTGGGCCGCAGGGAAAGGTTCAGAGCGGGAGAGCATGGCCGACGCGGGAGCCCAGCGACATTGCACCTTAGCCAACGACCCTCGCGCCCTCCTCGGACTGCGGATTTGATCTTGGATAAAAGTTGTCGCGGCTGCTCATGATCAAGGACAGGACAGATGGATTGGAGATCAAATTGATTGGGGGACTTGGACAGGAAAAGGAGAGCGGTGGCGCATGGCTGGGATTGACCTTGGATAGACCCGGGATCATTCAAAGCGCTGTTCCCCCGGCATGCCATGCCTAACGATCCAAACGTTGCGTAAAGAGAAGATTGGTACCCATACAACATATGGCGAGAAACATTAGATGAATGAGGAACATTTTACGCAAATTTATCGCAAGGCACTTTCAATAGCTTGGAGCTCTCGCAGAGGGGGGATGTCCTCCAACATGCCATTTTCCAACCGATCCCACAGGATTCCGCAGGTAGGCTGGACTGCTGCCTCGGCCCGGAGCAGCCTGGACGGGGTCGCGATAATATTGCATACTGTGTCATACATCTCGGGATGCAACTCCTCGTTCAAGACCTGGCAGTCGTGCACCACAGCAGCCGTCATGGTGTCCTGGCTCACGGCCTTCAGAGAATACAGCATACCCCACTCCAGGTCGAAGAAGCCGTGGCCCTTGCCGAAGCGGATGCCGGCGTGGTTGATGGCGCCCGTACCCGTCACCATGAAGCGTATCTGCAAGTCCAAGCCGGCAATCTCGGCCAGCGACACGGGCCGGCCCACCTTCTCCAGCCCGTCGAGAGTCGAGGCGTACTTGTACCGCGCCGGCTCAATGGCGGCGGGGTCGAGCAGCCAGAAGCCGCGGCGGATCCCGTAGGTTGTGATGAGGATTTTGATGCCGGCCTGCAGCGTCTGCTCGCGCAGGTACTCGAGGCAGTTGTCCGGGGTGATGAAGACGGTGGTGCAGCTGCGGTAGTTGGGCAGCGCGAGCAGCTTGTCGGCAGCTATCTCGGAGCCGACAAAATCGGCAATGAAGCTTGAGAAGTCATAGTGGAAGCGTGAATCTGGGTAGGCGACCTTGCGCAGTTCTTGCCAGACCTTGTTCCTCACATCCTCCTTGTGCGAGGACGCCATGTTTGGCTGTTCAATTGACATTCGGCCCACGACCAAGATCAGATGATGGTTACGAGCTTATTTTGACCTTTGAATTATGCCATTAGGTTTCATGTGAACGTGGCATTTTGCTTTGACATGACGCCGTCCCATCTGTGGTGTCTTTGCCATCAGTTACGGGGTATTTTGCATCTAGCGAGGGAGCGGAGGGGCTTCCGCGATTTTGGGCAAAGCAGCAGACAAGCCTAATGCGCACCCACCTCTGGCTCACCCTCGCTCTCTCTCTCTCTCTCTCTTCAAACCAATCACTTGGAATTCAATAACAAAGTCGAAATTCCCAGCTTTAATCGAATTAGCACCAAGCAATCGTCTTTCAATTGCACAGATCCAATATTTCTTACGACTGGTGGGCGAGGCAGCATGGCGCCGCCGAAGCGCAAGCGAGTGCACGACGAAAATCCAGCCGAGGCCGAATCCGCAACGCGACGGACCACCCGTCATTCCCATCCCTCGACTCTCCTGCCCGAGCATGAGCCCGAACCAGAGCACGAAAAACAGCTGAGAAGTCGCCGTGTACGTTCCGACACCCTCGAAGCGCCGCCAGACCCCATTTTACCAACGTCTGCCGCGGCTCCGATTACGAAGACGTACGTGACGAGACCACGCGACACCACCACCACTAAGACATTGGACCCTGACTCGGCCGCCCCACGGCCCAAGGTCGCAAATGCCACCAACGCCGTCCGACGAACCAAAAGGCACAGCGCGACAGAAGAACATGTCGACCCTGCAGACCGCGCAATAATATCCGGCCAGGCTGATGGCAAGGAGAATCTTCAGCCTGCGCGCCATGCCGAACCAAAAGGTGTTGCTGTCACTGCACCGCCGCCCCAACGCTCTCCTAACCCGCCCCACTCACGACGAAGAGCATCCGGCCCCAACTCGCCTGCGAGTCCTGACAATCCCGCCGCGGCATTCCGAGGAACAGCTTCCATCATTACGCCGAAGCGCCGCCTGTCTATCCAACCCCAGAAGCCGCCGCCCACACCACGATCTGATCGGAACATCGACAGGGTGGTGCTGGGAGACATCTCGTTCCGCGCCTGGTACCCGTCATACTATGGAAAGGATGTACTGGGCGATGCGTCCGTTACCTCGGGCGGCAAGGCCAACCCAGGCGGCGGCGGTGCCAAGATTGGAGGTGGGAAGAAGGACAAGGAGGTTCTGCTGGACCGGCTCTTCGTTTGCCCTTCCTGTTTCAAGTACTCCAAAGAGGAACCCAAGTGGCGCAAACACATAGGTGCTTGCTTGCCCAAGGCCTGGGTGCCTGGCAACAAAATCTACGTGCATCCCAAGGAGAGCAGGCTCCCCCACGGCGCGAATGGCTCCGAACCTAAGCGTAACCGCAAGCTAAAGAAAGAAGATGGCTCTGCTCATGTCATGGAAGGCGAGTGGAGTGTGTGGGAAGTGGATGGCGAGAATGAACCAGTAAGTCAGCATTTCATGGTACCCATCCCTACGATACTGATTCTTCTGCCAGTTATTCTGTCAGAATTTGTCGCTGTTCGCCAAGCTCTTCCTGGATAACAAGTCGGTGTTCTTCGACGTTGCTGGGTTCAACTACTTTCTCCTGGTTTACACCCCACCTCCTGCAGCGACGCCATCTGAGCAGGACATGGAACATCCGCCAGCGGAGGTGCCCCGATCTCGGCGGCCACAGGTTGTTGGCTTCTTCTCCAAGGAGAAGCTTTCCTGGGACAACAATAACCTGGCATGTATCCTCGTGTTCCCCCCCTGGCAGCGAAAGGGCCTGGGTGCTTTACTCATGGGCATTTCATACGAGATTTCGCGTCGCGAGAAGGTACTCGGCGGACCAGAGAAGCCCATCTCGGAACTGGGAAAGAAGGGCTACAGGAGATTCTGGGCGGGCGAAATATGCCGTTGGCTGTTGAGCTTGGAACTACAGAATAGTGACGGTCATAGAGGCGAGAAGGAAATCATAGTCGACGCCGACGAGTGCAGCAAATCTACGTGGATCACACCTGAGGACTGCCTGGTCGTTATTCGCGACATGGGCATCATGGTCGAAGACGGGATGGGGCCCGCCAAGAGAGCTCACGGTAGTCCAACCGAGGAGAAGGGGGGAGAAGATGCGGAGGATGTGGCGGAAATCAAGCAGGTGTCGCGAGTCAAGATCAACAAGGACGATGTGCGGAAATGGGTCAAGGACAACCGCATCGATCTGGAGAGGGCCTGTGACCCTGACGGCTTTGTGGAGGGATACGCGATCAAGTCGGTAGAAACAGAGGAGGGCGAGGAGGAAGAGGAAGAGGAGTAGCCGATCCGGCTGTTTTGCTGCATGTTTGTCATGAGATAGCTTGTCGGAGCAATATTTTTAACGCCAATGATACCCCATCTATTTATCTTCAGTCTGTCACATTATTTATTACTTTTCCATCAAAAAATTTCACCAACGCACCTCACTACACAATGAATGACATTGAATATATTCGACGGCGCGGTCGGTGGTGGATTTGAGGATGCCCGCAGCGCAATTCGCAGCTCTCCCGATCTTGGCCCCACTTGGTTGTGGCTGACTCAGCGGGCGCGGAGCCACTGTGGTGCCGAATTTGCAGGGAGCTCTGGCATGGTACAGCGCCATTGCATCTGAACCCGAAAAAGTTCACGGTAGAGGCAATTGATGGGCAGCTTGATCGTGTCAAGCTTCAACCGTCATTCGCATCCGTCACTATGATTATCAGGGAGTTTGGTGTTCGCCATGGTAAGTGCATCTTCTGGCTGATCAATTGCTGCCAATGCTCCCAATTCTCGTCAACCATTCTAACCTGCCCTCTTGGGGATTCTAGGCCGCAAGGTGCTGGCAGCGCCTCTTCGCCGAGGACAGCAATGCCTGAGATCTCTGTCGACAGAAACCTCTGGAACCCCCGTCGCGACTGCCGATCCCGCCGTCGAAGCCGCCATCCAGTCCAACCCCGAGAATCCCACAGTCCCCTCCCTCTTCGCTAGGGCAGCCAAGCCCACTCGCCGCCGGCCTGTCGTCCCCGATACCACCAAAGCCGACTGGGAGACGGCCCAGCAGCTGAAGCGCGACTTGAACAAGGTCGGAGCCCATGTCGAACACCGATACAGCCCCTTCGATGTCTTCCGAAACCCGCCCGGCCCCAAGGATGTCACCCTCGAGCTCCTCATGGCCTCGCAGGCGCACATGGGCCACCACGCCTCCGTCTGGAACCCCGCCAACGCCCGCTACATCTACGGTATCCGCCAGGGCATCCACATCATCTCCCTCGAGCAGACGGCCGCCCACCTGCGTCGCGCCGCCCGCGTGGTCGAAGAGGTCGCCTACCACGGCGGCCTGATCCTGTTCGTCGGCACCCGGCCCGGCCAGACCCAGATCGTCACCCAGGCCGCGCGCCTTGCCAAGGCCTGCCACCTCTTCACCAAGTGGACGCCCGGCACCATCACCAACAGCGACAAGATTCTGCCCGGCATCCCCGTCGAGATTGTCAACGAGTTCGATCAACCCATCCAGGGCTTCAACCAGCATCTGATGGACCGGCGGGCGCTGGTCCCCGACTTAGTCGTCTGCCTGAACCCGCTCGAGAACTTTACCATGCTGCGCGAGTGCAGTCAGGCCAACGTCCCCACCATTGGTATCGTCGACACCAACACCGAGCCCACATGGGTGACTTATGCCATTCCGGCCAACGATGACAGGTAAGTGACCCGTTCCCAAGGCTTTTCATTAGGTATTTTGGCTATGTACGCATACTGACTACTGCCTCTAGTTTACGCTGCTTGGCCGTCATTGGAAGCGTTTTGGGCCGTGCGGGAGAAGCCGGTCAGAAGCGCCGCATGGAGGATGCCAAGAACGGCAAGGTGACGTGGGATACGCCGTCCGAGATCAAGCAGTTCATGGACATCCAGAAGAAGCGCGGCGAATGGTCGAAGCGCGCTGCGGCAGAAGAGGCGGCTGCCAAGGGCGAGGGTCTCGGCGGCAACCAGCCTGGCCCCTCGGCGCCGAAGAGCGAAGCCATGGATGAGGTCATGGCCGAGTTGCAGATGGAGGTGGACGCGGCCGAGGCCGATGATGTCAGCCCGCAGCTGCGGAAGATGTCGCGCCGGACGGAGTAGATAGAGTAAGAGCAAGCAGGCCAAGGTGATGATGGTTGCTTTGCTTCTTGGGCTATCTCCCGCTGATCCCATGTTCCATGGCGGCGCCAATCGAGTGATACCCGTGTCAAGGTGGGCTACTGTACGATGTGTATAATCTAGATGTACAAAATAGATCTGGAATACCAACTGTATCATGGCGATTCTGGTTTCTGATGATTGAACGGTCTGTTGGAGCGCTGGACGAGAGGTGCAGCTTCTCGGCGCACCCTGCATGGCACATCCTGCGATCATGTCTTTGCTGTACATTGAGATGCAGCGGCTCAAACAGATCAGGGTAATGTTTGCTCCTACCCGCAGAATTCGGCCATTCGAAGCATGAGTTCAGTTAGATAATGTGAGTGACGGGTTATGAAGTGCATGCCAAGAGTTGTTTTACGAGTTGTTGTTAGTCTACCTACTTACACAGTAGGAGACTCCGTATTACTTCGCACCCATCTCAAGATATGTCAGACGCGCAACCGAGGCCGCATTAGAGTGAACATATGTGGAGGGAGCCAACTCCTCACCAGCCTTGTCGATACTTATTTGCCCTATACAGTCGCAACAGACTCGCGGTGGGCATGCAGAGGACTTTGCTGGCTGTCCGTTTTGGGATGATGCCAGCTGAGCCGGGGTCCTTCATTCGGGCCTGGACCAATCGTTTTCAAAGGA
Source organism: Apiospora arundinis (assembly GCA_039105305.1). Classification (NCBI taxonomy): domain Eukaryota; kingdom Fungi; phylum Ascomycota; class Sordariomycetes; order Amphisphaeriales; family Apiosporaceae; genus Apiospora; species Apiospora arundinis. Next base: position 10,152,633 of record JAPCWZ010000003.1, read on the forward strand.
CAGCCGCAGTCACAGATGCCAAGCTCGTCAGCTCGTTCTTCGCCGTAGGGCTGACTGCATGGATGGCTGGGTTGCGCTTAGCTCAGCAACATGCTTGAGTGAAGATGGCTGTGTGCTAATTGGCTGGTCGAGCGATTGAAAGAAAGCTCGATAAAGCATCATGCGCATCCATCCAAAGCCATATGCTGCCTCTGGCTCCTCTATATCTACGGGTCCCCCGTCATGATACTGGATTCTCTGTTGGTCCCGGCCAATTCGCAACGAGGATAGCTCACCAGCCATGGCCTCTGACCGGTTCGTCCTCATGCGGTGTCTGCTTGCTCTCTGGGCGGCGGCAATCGCGGCCAATGCCGGCGCCATCACGACGTTCCACGGAGACCAGCGGCCGCCTGGGGTCATGATGCAAGACGACAAGTCGGGCGAGGTGCTCTACAGCTACTGCAACAGCACCAAAGACGAGCCCGTCTGGGACCCCTACAACCCGCCCGCCCTCAACTTTGGCGACGATCCCGACCTGAAGCCGAAAAAGAATACCAGCCTGGCCGCCACGGGTTGGACATCCAAAGGCGTTTACAAGGTAAGTAGGTAACTTGTCTCTCTCGCTCAAACTCATGGGAGGGGGGAAGGGAGGAAGAAAGGGGGCGGTGGCACCCCAACAGCGAATTAACATCATACTCAACAGAGTTCTGTTTTCTACCAAGACGTCAACGGCCGTGTCACCAATGCCGTCTTCTTCTGCAACAACCAGACGGGCTTGTACGAGCGCCAGAGCCTGAACCTGGTGGTGGAGTCGCCCACGGCCGTCCACCCGGACACCGTCATCGGGGCGGCGCTCGTCAGTGCGGATGATGGGTACCGCGTCTTCTATTACGACCGGGACTGGGCGCTGCAGGTGGCGAGGTATGATCCCAAGGCAAACAAGGCAAGTGTTTTTCCCTGGCGCTCTCCATGTGTCACCATTATCCCCAGCAGTGTATTCAACTAGCACTTCGAGTCATGTCTTCTGTTTCGCGCCAATCCAACTAACCACAGAACCTGAAGTGGTATATGGATGGCATCATGTCCCCGTCCTCCTCTCGGAAACCTTCCTCGGCGATTGGGCTTAACCTAGTCCCCAAGCAGGTGGTTACCGTAGCTACCCCCAAGGACTCGCAAAGCCTCGAGATATTCCAAGGCTTGAGCAACGGGAGCTGGTCTCTAGGTATGCATTTTCCAACCCCTCCGACCATACCAACCCAAGAAAATTGGGGTAAGTTTATTGACAGTAGTCGCAGCGACGACGGGTAACTTGACCCTCCCCGCCTGGGACGGCGCCGCCCGGGGCATTGACCTGCTCCACGACAATCTCACACTCCCCTTGCGCAGCATCTGGTACATCGGCGCCGACCGCCGCCTGCACCGGATCCGCGAGGTCGACAAGCCAGGCAACTGGCAGGTCGCGCCCGAGCAAAACGAGACGGTCTGGCCCCTGGCCGACGCGCCCAACAGCGAGCTGGCGCTCACCAACGCCGGCAGCTCGAACCGCATGTGGATCTACTACGTGGCCGAGGGCGGACACGTGGTCAAGACGCGCACGTCGGGCAAGGATGTTTGGGAGCCCGCGCGGAGGCTGGACCAGAACCGGTTCCCCGTCGTCCCCTCCACGGCAGATACTCTTCCTCCTTCCCCGAAGGAAACCTCAACGACTGGTGGCGGCCTGTCGAGGCAGGCGAGAAGCGCCGTCATCGCCGCGGGCGTCGTGGCGGGCGCGGCGTTGCTTCTCAGTGCCGGTGTTTGGCTTGCATGTCGTATGATCAGTGTAAAGAAGCGGCGGCAGATTGCCAAGCCTCGGGGTGACCCGGAGGGCGGAAACACAGAGCAGCCCAAGACACCCACAGGCCTGCAAGCTTCCTCGTCGTCGTCGTCAGATTTCAGCAGCCCCATCGACGGCCCCGTGTATGAACTCGACTTGAACGAGAAGCTGGAGCTGGCCACGCCACAGAACAACCACGAGCTGGAGCAGCCCGTCTACAGTCACGAGATGGAGAACCCGGTCTACAGCCACGAGCTGGAGGGGCACGGAAATCGCCACGAGTTGGGTAGTAGCAACAGCAGCAGTAGCAGTAGCAGCCGCTATGCTAGGTCTGTACAGGATGAAAAGACGGCCGCGTCGGTGGAGCAGCAGGTTTCGAGGCGTTCGCGGATCCGTCACTGGAGCTGGTGACGGGTTTCTTCGAGGGTTCTTCGTGAGTTATGGGCGACTTATAAACACCAACGTAATCTCCAAATCGGTTTGTAATTATGTCTCATTTTCCTGATGAATGATTCTTTAATAGTTCCTTACAAGAGCACACATCTGCATAAATCATGGTCGTTCCTTGATTTCAAGCCCATCAATATGAACACCACCACCTTCCTTTGGCAGAGATCACATCGTTATTGTCGAGGTCGCGTTTGCGGTGATGAGGGAAGTGGCTCACAAATGCGAGTTGGTCAACCATCGCGGGTTCATGAGCGATTGTGTCTCCTATCAAAGTTACCAAAAAGAAAGGTAAGGTTTTCTACTCAGGGGTTGAACCAACTCTCGCAACAACTTTCTATATTTGTCCTCTATATAAAGCTGGAGACAGTGTGTAAACTCTTTTTCCGATTCCCAATAAGAGTGATTTTAATTTACTTGTCATCAGGGTTCCTCGCGGCTTTTTCTTTTCTCGCTCAGGACTATTCACAATAAAGGAGTCCATTGACACCATCAATCACGACTAAGTCGAGTCTCAAGACATCCGAGAAAGTTTGAAAATGTCATCTGAAGTATCGTTTCCCCAATTTACACAGCTCCCGGTCGAGCTCCAGCTACAAATATTGGGCCACTATCACGACAACTCGCGCCGACGGTATCACTATTTCCAACTCGATACATTCTTACCGAATTCCGACTTAGGTCTCTACTACGAAGAAAACTGGTATCACTGCACGAGCGTTTCAACAGGACAATATATCGACAATATTGCCACAAGTGAAGATGAGCCCGCCCAGGCCCAGGCTGATTGCATCTACGTTAATGACGGCTTGTCGAGCGAAAAGATAGGATTCTACACTCCCCACCGCGATTATAATATCACGCACGCTTGGGCCAACCCGGCGGCCGACATTTTCTCCTTCCGGCAGGTGAACATTGACTTTCGCCAGTCCGGCTCGTTCCTGGGCTCCCTGAAGTTCGACCCCGACATCAGGCGCGTGGATCACTGGTTCTCGCGTGTCCGAAAGCTGGCGCTCGAGGTGGATGAGGCAACTGTGTTGTCTGGTCACGCCCTCACCACCTTCGACGAGCATATGCTGGACCGCGCCCATGCGCTGAGAATAATCTACGTCGTGGTCGACCCGCGCTATCGTGGCTTATGCGACTGCGAGGTCGAGGATCCGCCAACCCTCGTGGATAGTTTCGTGGCTCCCAAAGACTATCTCGCGGAAGCCGATACAGAATGCGAGACCGCCTCGTTGACCGATTCCTTGCACAGCCTCTTACATTTCGCCACACGGGTCAAAGGCGAACTGGACTCCGTTTTGCGTAAAAGAGCAGGTGGCCGACCAGTCGAAGTCGTCACTGTGTTCAGGAACCCCGATTTTGAAAGCTCTTCCATCTTATAGGGATGATATAGGGATTTTGCTTGCGAGGGATATTGCAGAGATGACGGCAACTGTCTTGCGGAGGTCTGCTATTGATCGGTTTAGTTATATAATGTAATGTTTCTAGTATGTAGGTATATACATACTGTTCCTAGTAGTAAATCCTAATTCGAAATCAGGAACGTATGTCTGTGCGATGTAACCTCGCCGATATAACACCTGCACTTTCATGTTGTTCAGCAGCGGAAGTCATGCGCCCTATTATTCAGCGGCGGCGGCCACTATCCCGATAGGGATAGCGTCCGCCAGCACTGTTAAGCTAGCCTAGCTGACGGCAAGACACCTTTGGATGTTGGCATCGGACGGCAACTCATTCCTCGAAGCTGGGAGGGCTGCATCAATACCAGGGACGAATGATCCTTGCGGTTCATTTCCTATAGCGGATGCCATAACGAGCCCACCCAGATGTCTCAACCATTGGCAGCAGCTTGCACGGCATGTGCCAAGGCGAAGCGCAAGTGTGGAAAGCAGAAGCCTGCCTGTCTGAGATGCCATAAGCGAGGAACAAGATGCATCTACCCACCAGAGAAACCCAGTGCTTTCATCCTCGTCGCCGAGAGTGCGTCAATTCCACAAAGCACTTCTGTCGCCATTTCCCCTACATACGCCCCTCCGTCATGCCAACACGCTAACTTCGAATTCTTCTTCGGACCCTTGGCATATCAGGGACCCAGCGCCGCAGTGCAGGGTGCAGGCCTGGAGATCTCGTCCTCGTTTCTTGACAGCGAAACCGAGTTCCTGGTCGCCACGAACTGGTTTGCCGGGCCTGACACGTGGTCGGCTTGCCAGATGCCGCCGGCCGCGGCGCATGCCTACAGTACCGCCGATCTGAAGTCCTATGCCAGAACCACGCTGGACTGGCTGCGGACTTGGATTGACACGGGATCGAACCCCTTCATCCACTCCCATCTATACAGGACGCGGTACCCGCCATGCGTCCAGGATGCCTATCTAGCGGCGACGGCTTACCTGCAACTCCGAGACGGCCCTGTCACGCCCGCCCGGAAGCAGATGGTCCATCGCATCATCGAGGAAAAGATGCTGTCGCTCCTCGAGAGGAACGCAGTCCCGTCGGATTGGTCCTCTCCCCAAGATCTCGCCGCTAGCTTCGGCTTACCAAACGACCCCCTCGACCACATCGCCAGGGTGCATGCTCTCATGGTCTACCAGCTCATCGGCCTCTTTGAGCGGGAGGACACGCGACTGCACCACCTCGCCGAACGCCACATACCCGTCCTGTATCTGTGGATGCGGTGCATGGTGCACTGCGCCAGCAAGGCCGCATTCCTAGGCGAGTGCCTCACCAGCCCTCCTCGTGCGCGGCCACCGGCGACGGACGCCGCCGCCGCATCGATGCTCGCCCGGCCTGGCTGCGACGACCTGATCTGGCAGACCTGGATCGCAGCCGAGTGCATGCGGCGCACCTGGGTTATCATCTCGGGCATCCAGGCCGTCTATCTCATGGTGCGACATCAAGACGCATTCATCCCCTGCATGGGCGGCATGATGGTGACAACGCGGAAAGGGCCCTGGGAGGCGGCTTCGGCCCAGGAGTGGCTCCGGATCTGCTCCGAGGTCAATGTCGGGCTGGTACAGCTGGCCGAGGCGCATACCCTCTTCTCGTCTCCGACAGCAGCAATGGGCGCAGCGAAAAACCCGGACGAGTTCATCAAATTTGCTCTCCTCGTGGGCCATGGCGAGCGCCGGCTCTCGGAATGGGACCTCTCGATGTGATTTCCCAGCCGCCATCCGGACTGCTTCTGCTGCCTCTGATTTGCCTATCGAATTGCACTTCCACTTTCACGTTCACCCGGGACTCATATCATTGGACAGTCTGAATTCGGTGGAAAAGCTGGTGATCCTGAACAGGAATCTACCAGAAGGTTAAAGTTTTTACACTAAGGCAGCCAGGTGCTATATACAGGGGAACCAGTAGCCCATTTGAAGAAATGAAGTTTGAATCCGCAACCAGCGTCGTCGGGGGTCTGTGTGCCCCCTTTCTCTTTCATGCCCATACAGCCCCAGCAGAGTTCCTTGCCCGCTTTAATTACTGCATGCTGTCGTCGTCGTTGTTGCTCCAGGCCCTTTGAAATGTCTCTCTCTCTCTCTCTTGTCATTCATCATGCCCATCAACACCATGTGTCTTTCTCATCTAGCCAACCACTCGCTTAAGAGACGGTGATGGAGGCGGAGCCGGAGCTGAAGTAGCCCTCGGTGGCGACGATCTGGTAGTCGAAGGTACCCAGGTTCATGCCGTGCTGCTTCCAGGCGTTGAAGTGGCAGGCCGTGTTGACGCTGCCGCTGGAGCGCTTGCTGGTGCGGACGGACCAGTACTGCTGGAAGTTCTTGTTGTTGCCCTCGATCGAGGGGGCGTTGGTGCGCGTGCTCTGCAGGATGTCGTAGTTGGAGCCGTCGCACGTGACGGAACCCTTCTTCTGCGCGCCCGACGACGGGTTGTAGGTGCCGAAGTTCTCGACAATGTAGTACTCGACGAGCGGGTTCTTGGACCAACCGTAGATGGACAGGTAGCTGTTGCCGTTGGGCGTGTAGCTGCCCGAGTAGTTGATGGTTCTGGGAGACCGTTAGCATATGGGCTCTTTCATATTTCTTTTTCATAGAGTCTGCTTACCTGGCGGAACCGGGGTTGAAACCCTTGCCGGCGACAAAGTTACCCTTGTTGCCGCTCCACTTGACGCTGTACTGGCCCTTGGCGCCGTTGGTGTACTGGATCTGGCCCTGGCCGTCGGTCCAGAAGGAGTAGTAGAAGCCGTTGTTCGTGCCGGTCTGGCTGGTGGTGATGGTCTGACGCTCGACGAGGTCGCGGGACTCGACCTCGGTGGCAGGGGCAGCCAGGGCGCCGGCAGCGGCCGAGACGGCACAGACGAAGGTGGTGAAGGAGACCATTTTGACGGTTTGATTGGTTGGTTGTTTTGTAGTAGAGACGGGTGGTTTAAAAGAGGTAGCAGTGAAGAATGAAACGAAAGTGTATGATCGACAACGGGTGATCGACGGAAAGCTTGGTTGGGATGCTGTTGGTGGGATGGGACGAAAGAGAAGGTGTAAGCGGACGGGGAGACAGCCGTGGTTAAATATTCGGGCTCGGCGACGTCTCAAGACGTCCCGAATGATCTCATCAGAGTCGTGCCAGCCCATGACTCGATGCGACTTTGCTACCCTCTGCTGTTCAATTCCCGCGGCCAGAGCCCCGGGGTGGATTCGCATATACCTCAAACCAGCTAAGTGGGATGAACCAATCCGGCACAAGGGGGGCAAGGCGAACCGCAATAGGAAATGCGTGGATGGGTCCGCATCGTCGGACCGCTGGGGCAGGCGGGCAGGCCTGGGCAAGCGAGCAGCTGGTTGGTGGAAAGGACTCACAAGCAAGACTGGAGGAAGAATACATAATAGTGCAGGGGTTATTCTATCTGAGGCGCTCTACAGAGTACTGGAGCAAGGGCTACAAGGAGAGTCGAGGAGGGACTGCCAGGTCTATGATTCGTGCCATGCAGCCTCATGACCTGGATCGATCGAGGATGGTACCATGGACAGCCAACGCAGACGGAGATATTCTGCCGTCGATAGTGTTTTCTTTTCTAGCTATTGTTGCGTTGTCTTTGGCACATAGTTGGCAGACAGTCTGTGGTAACATAACAGTCGATGATGGCCATCCCGTGCGGATCATGCCGAGCAGTAGCAGTAGCAGTAGCAACAGTAGCAGCAACTTGGCGTCCAATTGATAATAGGTGGGAATCTTGGAATCACAGCTGGAATACTAACCTAGGATACTGAGCTGGGGGCCCTTGGGGCCCTAACAAGTTTAGCCGGCGCACGATGCAACCCGACGAACCCACAGTCGGTTCCAAGGTTTCATTGCCATTCCCCAACTACCGAAAGCGTGCACAGTGTCGGCCAACGGCCCATCTGGATTGGGCTGGTGATCGGATCTGCTAAGTATGTAGAAGTCGATTAGATTTACCACTGGTCGTTGAGCCTACTAATCTACTAGGTTACCAGAGTCTAATGGTAAAGAGGCTCTACGACTAGTTGCATGGCGGCTAAAGACTGAGTATTATTATCCGGCGGTGATCAGTATTACCCGGAACTTCCTTCAGACCGCCAGTGCGGATAGTATAGTCAGCTGTATTGTATGATTGCATGATTGATGGACGCCGAGTTGAGTTGAGCTGAGCTGAGCTGAGCTGAACTGGGCGAAACAAACTTGGCTGCATGCCGTTGGGCGTTGCCTTTTTCAGCCTCTGTCGGGAATTGATGAATGCCAATGCCACTACGCAAAAATGTACCGACATGCAATCTGCCGAGCTGCATACCCCAAAAGCTTCAGTCGACGACGAGCCACAAGCTGACAACCCACTTTTGGGGATCCATATGAGGCAGGAGGAGATGATGAGGATGATGATGAAGATGATGATGGCGATGATGGCTATGCATGGGTTTCGCATCGTCCCCTTTCATTTGCCCAGGCAATACTGGGCAATACTGTGCAGTAGGTACTACACTCACTCCATTCTCTCGCCATGTCATCTTATCTTGCAGGCAACCTGTGCAGACCGATGGCGCATCTGAAACGGCTGGGTGGAAAAGGGAACATGCTAACCCCGATGCGTCGAGCAAAACGAAATTGCAGAGGGCCAGAAAAGGACAAGACAACAAACCCATGAGGTGGATCGGGCGACCGCCCCGTGAACGTGAACATGATTTTCCCACCTGTCAAACTCCCCGAGAGGCACAGAGGGCCCCAGAGCCCCCTTGTGGACGGCCATTCTAGCCTTCTATCCTTCTAGTAGCTGTCTGGTAGCATCGCCAATGGACCAGCTATATCCCTGCTTCTCATCCCCCACCCCGCCCGGGGCCCGAGCCCAGCGGCAATTAATCCAGGGGAGACAGGGAGCCATAGTGCCACTTCACTCATTCAGCACTGCCCACGGTCGCAGACTTGCAAGTTGCTGCAGACCGTTGTCACCTTCTTCACCTTCAATTCAAGGAGGTATCTATTCTATCCCCTTAACGCCGCCGCAACCGCCAGAGGGAAAAGGGGATAGCTCATTGGCCGTTCGGGCAGTGTCCCGAGAAGACGAGACCATGCTACTTCTTTAGCTTCCTTTACTACAGAGAAGTCGCCCTATGCTGATTGGGAAAGCATTGCGAGAGTGCATTGATTGTCATCGTCATGTTCATTTGACCACCGTCATTACCCAATTAACTGTAACGCTCGCTTTTATACGTGCATGCATACAGCAAACACACTCCCGGCCCTTCGCCACGACTTTCCGACGACGAAAATTACTACGGTAAGCAGGTAGGTAGTAGGTAGGTAGGTCCGGCATCGACTAGACAAGAACTGTACTCTTGCTGGCGCCGTCCGGCATCCTCGCGCGCAGGATCAGGCCCGGGTGCACGCGGCCGTCCACTCCGTCGTTCCAGTTGGGCTGGTACGGCAGCTGGTTGATGGTCATGTACAGGTATCCGTCCCATCCCACATTCGCCGAGTCGGGCCAGATGATGCGCGGGTCTCTCACGAAGGGCACAGTTTGGCCCAGCGTCGAACTATTATGGCGCAAGTCCCAGTCTCAGCCAGCGAACAAAGCAGAGCAAAGTAGCTCGAGGCGGGATCGGGAGCACCACTTACTTGTAGATGAAGATACCATTGTGCTCCGGCATGAGCATGTACACATTGCCCAGGCTGTCGCCGGTAAAGCCGTTGGCGTTGCCTCCTCTCTGCCCAAGGCTCTTGACGTTGTCGAAGGCCGCCTTGAGGGCCTGGGGGTCTTTGTTGGGGTTCGCCTGTAGGTACTTGGTTTCAATCGAGTAGAGGTTGTCCGAAGTCAGCGGCGAGTAGTACATGACCTGCGATGTGGCTTTCGATCAGCTCGCGGGCTCCTGTGTGTGTGTGTGCGCGCGCGCGCGGATTTAGGAATTTATCGCCATGAGCATGCTATCCAAAGAAGGCTTAGAACAGGAAGCACTTACATCGCCATACAGACTCAGCTCGGCCCCATCGAGGCCCTCTTGCTGGAAGTTGACCGCCCGACCCTTCCGGCGCAGGTAGAACGGCAAGCCCTGGTAGCTTGGCACCGCCTCCGCGACCTTGAGCGTGCTCGGGTGCTGGTCCAACTGCCGCCAGCTCTCGCCTGTGCCCAGGTCCAGCACGATGAACCCGTTGCGCCCTTCGTCAGAGCTGTCGACAATGTACGCGATGCCGCCCCCGCTCTCGGTGACGTTGCGCCGGAGGTCGAAGCGGAGGTCGTTCATGTACGAGTCCGGGTAGTGCACGTCGACGGGGAACGTGTACGTCCGCGCCACCGTGTCGGTCGCGAGGTCGATGGCCACCAGCTTCGGCCCGCCGGGCGCCGCGTACGGCATGGCCGGCGACGACGTCGATGCGTTGACTGTCGGTCGGCCCGTGTCCAGAATCCACAGCGTGTCGTCAGGCGTCACGTAGAGCGCCTGCACGCTGATGAAGTGCGTCGAGTCGATGCTTCCGAACGGGACCCCAGCCACGCCGCCCTCACCACTTCCTCCTCCCAGTACGAGTCCCCCAGGCGGGGTATTGAACTCCAGGCTGGGGTACGGCGCCTCGGCGGTCTGGTTGACAACCTCGCCGAGCGTGTAGGCGTAGTCGCCCCGGGTGTAGCAGGTGAAGACGCGCCCCTTTTGCGACACGGCCAGGCCGATGGGCCACTGGTCGTAAAAGTAGTGGTACTCCTCGACGGGCGGGCCGTACGTTCCCGAGTCGATGCGGACATTGTGAGCTCCCGTCGTGGCAAAGGTGCTGTTGAGGGCGACCGGGAAGCCTGAGGGTTGCGGCTGCGCCAAGCTTACGCCTGCTAACAGCGAGATCCAGTGGATTGCTTTCATGATGTTGCCGAGATGTAGTTGGTGCAGGTCTAAACAATGACAGGCAGTAGTGTTGTTTATAATTGCGCCTTTTACTGATCTCGTCCGGCTAAGCTCTCTCTATATGTCAGGGCGCATGTAAGTCTCCAATCCGACAGTGGGCGAAGATGCAGGATGATTGCATTCCCCCACTTACGGGACATCTACAGACCGATGCAGGATGCGCACAAAATTGGCCAGCAATCGGCATTGCATCTGCATCTGCAGAGTGATGATTACCACATCTGACGGACATGACCATCATGGTGTGCATCGACCCGGGATCAATGACGTGCGGGCTCGTATGCGCCCGCAGAGTGTTTACCATGGTGCTTCGCGGTGTCCCTACTAATAACGGATCGTCGCATCGCTGTAACACCCCCCGCCCCCTCCCCAAATCCCTCCAGCTCCAGCGCATGACATAGCCGGCAGAGGCTCATAACTATTTCGTCAACGGTAGATTGTCGACCGAGAAAGCCCTTACTCAGTCTCTATTGCATTTGAGTCATGGCGATCCTCACGAAAGTCCCGCTCAGGTCCTATTTCTCAATGCAACCTTCGGCCTGAAATCTTCGAAGCCAATCTCTTGAAGCTTGTCCCTGTCGACGCTTTGATCCCAGTTGACGCAATTCAGGGCTAGTAGTTCTTCTATTTGATATATCGGTCGTAGCATCGTGGCGACCTGTAATTTGGTCAATTGCCGTACTTCATGGCTTGGGTTGGTAACTTACCTCACAATAACATTTCTCAGAAAGCCGTCGAGACCCAGGGCATCGATGCCCCCTCTCAGTTTGAGCATGCGAGCATGGGCGTCCAGGTGGACTTTCCATTCCTCCAGGTTACCAAGTACATACTAATAATGCCGATGCGAAATACCATCGTCAGTTTCTAATTCCACTTTGTCATGGTTGTGTTCGTTCAAGAGGGAACGGTCTTCTTACCGACTCGGTCAGTAACACCATGACCATAGCAATAGAGGCATCGCTAGCCCTTCGATGCTCATACGACACGCATTCATTGACCCACCGGAGGCACTGTTGCTTGTAGGTAGCGTACATGTCGCCGTAGCTTCCGAGCCTGTCAAGACTCTCCAGGCTCCGACAGGACTGGAGGAGTAGTGCTGCAAGAAGCCCAGGGTCGGCCAGGGCGAATGGTAGCCAGCACTTGAGCTGCATACTGGTGAACCAAGGCTGAGCACTGATGCCGGCCTTGTGACAGCGCCCCTTGTTGGCTAGGATAACATGATTGATATCTGAGAGCATGTGTCAGGCTGGATGCTCCAAATCGAGGTCAGGCCAACGAGGATGGCGGGATTGGGTGAAAGAGGCATACAATGATCGAGTAGCTTGATTTCCCGGGCGGAGAGGGTCCGGACTGGGTTCCATTGCGGTTCTACAGCGGAGAAGGATTGGTCAGGCAATATTGGAGGTAGAAGGGCCGTTTCACACCTCTTCTCGGCATCTTCCCCTCCTTGCGTTTGACATCGGCTCGACTTTATGGAGCTATTGGTGGTCTGTTTGCGCTGGCGAACTCGGTACTGGGCCTTTGCATCAGCTGTTAGGCGAGTCCTGGCCGCCCGAGCACGATTCTCTTTGGCAACATGTGACCTGATTCGGCTAAGACTTCTGGGGGTTGAGGCCTCGCTTGGATGGGCTGTGTTGAGAAACAGGAACTCGACGGGATGAATTTCTGGGTGCGTCATGATGGTTGTGCTTTATTCATTGTCCCTGTAGGTGTAGGGACGTCCTGCTGGGAAGGGTTTCCCGAAAAGAGCATTTGCTGACTCGAAAGCGTGGAGGTTAGGCTTAGTAAAGACCAGGTCAAATCGAGGACGCCATGCCATTGGATCCCTTCATCCCCGAGCAAATTCCTAAACCGGACTAGTCGGCCTGCCGCAAAGGAGCCGCCCCCCTTTTAAGCCCGAAATCTACACTACCAGTATGTATAAGGCCCACTGTTAGACAACGTACTAGGGAATCCATCTATGTCTTGCAATCCTATAAGTAGATATTCTCACACACGCTTCGTTCCTTTGGAGTCGTTTTCATTCTCCCAAATCAGCTGTAATCCAGAGACAACAGAGCAACTTCCAAGACTTCGATTAACCGCCATGGCTAATAATAACCATCCTACCGCAATTCCAGCGGGTTCTCTAGTTCTCATCACTGGAATTACATCATATGTTGCTTCGTACACAGCCAAGGACCTACTCGAGCGCGGCCACCGTGTCCGCGGCATCGTTCGCAGTCTCCCCCAGGCCGCGTGGCTCACCGAAGAGGTGTTTCCCTCCTTCGCCGCGAGCGGCGCCTTTGATCTCGTGGAAATACCAGATCTGGCTGCTCCAAAAGCCTTCGACAAGGTCCTCCTCAACAGCCAGCCCAGCGCCGTCATCCACATCGCCATGCTGATGAGCTTCGACGCGGACCCCAACAAGGTCGTCACGCCCACTGTCCAGACCATGTCAAATCTCCTGCGGGCGGCCGCCCTCGTGCCCAGCGTCAGGAGGTTCGTCTACACGTCCTCGATCGGTGCTGCTTATTCTCCTCGGGTCGGGGTCCCCGCCACGTTGACAAGGGACTCGTGGAACGAGGCGGCGGTGGAGGCCGCTTGGGCTCCGCCGCCGTACAAGCCGGAACGAGGCGGTAAAGTGTATGCCGCTGCTAAAGTCACGGCCGAGCGGACCATGTTCCAGTTCGTGGAGGACACCAAACCCGGGTTGACGGTCACATCGGTAGCGCCTTTCTTCGTCATGGGGCCGGTATTGCATAGACGCCATCTGGAGGGTTCAGCGGGCTGGGTTCGTAACGTGTTTGCCGGCGAACCAAAAGTGTCCGGAGTCATACCCTTTGGTCAGTGAAATTGCAAAACTTAACTACTAGAACAGGATGGATCAGGTACTAATATTTCCCTCTCATTATAGGATGTCAAATCAACGTCCAAGATGTGGCCACCCTGCACGTTGCTGCAGTGTTGGATCCGGGAGTCAAAGGGGACAGACTGATCGCCGCCGCCGAGCCCTTCAACATAAACGTGGTGTTAGCAATTCTGCGTCGTCAGTATCCAGATCGGCAATTTATGGATGACCTGCCGTCTCAGGGTGAGCTTTGCTTGGCTACCATAGAGGATGAAGACCGCCAGCTAGGTCTTTTGAAGAAGTGGTCAGGCCGGAACAAATGGATTTCCTTGGAGAAGGGAGTACAGGAAGCCTTGGAAGTTATTCCTTAAATGTAGCTTGAAATACAAGCTACTCTTATAATGCAAGTACATGGTCACAGCACCAAGAAACTTAGGGGGGAAGTTTCACGATAGGCAACAAGAGGTTGTGGTACAGCTTCATCAGTGACACTAGCTGAATAGTTATACACTTAACTCCCAAAGATACCACTCTTTTTCGGCGATGCAGATGCCCCGTTCACCGTTCGGTCTCCGTATTGCCCCGTCCGTTCCCCGTATTTCTCGAAGCACCGCGCGCAGACCGAACTGATGCGGAGAATAGACCGGCAAACCACCGAAATAAAAAACATCGCGAATAAACTCAACGCCGACTCCTTCATAACTGTGACCGAATACCATGTAGCCGTAACCGAAAACTCCATAACTTATACTCCGATGTCCGAAGTTACCCTGTACCCGAAACCAAGTATATCCCTTGCTTCCAGCTTACGTAAGCACATCCCTGGGTAGTGCTCAAGTGTTGGTGACCCAGATCCAGACGACGGGCTTCTCGCCGGCGCGGCCGGAGCGCTTGGGGTCCCAGCCCACGTCCTTGAGGGTGAGGGCCATCTTGTCGCGGTCATCGCCGGTCCAGGTGACGCCCTTGTACCAGCCGCCGTTACCGCCCGGATTGACCTCGGTGATCCGGTTTTTCTTGGCGTCCGCGTTGGTGGCCCCGAAGCCCTTCATGATGTCGCCCAGCGTCGTGTTGCAGGGTACGTGGTACGCGCCGAAGTGCATCGACATGCCCGCGGCCAGGCGCCAGGGGGGGTCTCGCGACTTGATCACGTGGATTTTGGTGTGCTGCGCGGGAAAGTAGTAGTTGTAGCCGGGTTCACAGCCCACGCCGCCAGTAGAATTCTGGAAATTAGCTGCGGCGCTTTCTAGGGCCACGACTGGGTGCGGATGGGGGAAAGACGGGCCCTGCTCTTGGAAGACAGGGACAGGGTGCTGATAACCGTTGGCGGGCATCGAGTAGATGGGACCTTGGGCGAAGGGTTGACCGGGCATGGTGACCTGCGGGTAGCCGTACATGGGAACAGCGTTGACCGGGTTATAGCCGTGGGGAAGAGAAATGCCGTTGTTGAGGATGGGGATGCCGTTGCTGGGGACAGGGGCGCCGCCGGAGTTTCCGCGGCTGCCATGATTGCCGTTGCCGGAGTCCCAGCCAGCACGAGGGTTCCAGCCACCAGACATCGTGATGAAGCGGTTGCTGTAGTTGGTGTACGGGGCTTGAGGGAGATAGGGGTAGTTGGTGTTGTAATTGCTGAGAGCAGGAGGGAATGCCTGATAGGGCAAGTTGGCGAGAGCTCTGGAGGTTTGCTGAGTCTGAGAGTTGAGAATAGCAGCTGCCTCTTGCGGACGGGGAAGGCTGATGGTGTTGTTCTCGTTGTTGGGGTCAGGGATGGTGAAAGTATCAGGATCGATGACGTTGGTATTGTTGCGGTGGATTCTGCCGTGTGCCGGGGACAAGACAACAGTGTTGTCAGAGTCAGGGTCGTCTGAATTGAGTAAGCTGATTAGTATGTATCCCCTGGAGTGTTGATTCTTGGTGAAGAAAAAAAGAAAAGAGGTTTGAGTGGGAGGGAGAGGTGGTAGATATTTAAACAAAGCCCGAAAGATTGGACGACTCAATATAAGTCATTGTCCAGTGCACAGGACGACTCACTGCGTCACCACTGGGGAAGTGAAAAGGGAAAGTAGTGTGTATTCATACGCCTTGGGAATATTCCCGAAGACGAGTGAACGAAGACGCTTTTGTGGTGCAATATGTAGTCATAGTGACAAGGGCAGAGGGGAGAAGGGTGAAGGGTATGGTGGAGGGGTAAGATCGTCCACAAATGCTAGTCTCTGGGAATATTGCTGGATCCCAAGAGATTTATGAAGAAATCATTTCGAGACAAGTGTTGTGCCAAGTGTGATACTCTTGGGATTGTGCCATGGGAAATAGAGTATAGAAATAAGGGTAAGATAGCGATATACGCAGCTGCTCTGTTGAAGAGACGGAATAGCTTTGTGTGATGGGGGCAAACATGCGGCGGAAAAACAAATTAATACTTACCAGAATTCAAAAGAGCCTCAAGAGCTTCAAGTTGACGGATCTCTGCCAAGTAGGGAAACGAGCCGATAAGGATCTCTGTGTGCCAGAGCTCGTTGTCGTCAGCGTCGTAGAAGGAGGCACAAAGGAATCCAGCCCAAGAGCGTGTATCGGGGATGTAGGCACCGGTCTGAGCGACGACTAGGCGGACAGCAGGATAGGGAAGCTCAATGGTAACAGAATTATCGTTGCCTTGAGCCTGAGTGTTGTTTTCGGAACGAGTAGGGGAATCCACCTTGATGAATTTCAGAGTCTGTTGACTAGTTGAACAACTAGCCACAGACAAAGGGAGATGAAGGGGTTGGTTGCTGGATATTGGGGAGTATTGGGTTGGAGTGTGGGAAAGAAGTGCAGAATATGCAGAGACTTTTCGAGGGTTATGCGAAGAAGCTCGGCGACTAGTTACCTGGCACGCAAAGAAACTTGTCTGAAGAGCAAAGACTTCCGTCTGAATAGAAGAGACACGTCCGAGCTAGTGGATATACTCGTCTGAGGCCGTGCGAATATATCGTCCGAGGTCGTGGGGTATATTAAGTCCGAAGTTGGTATAGATGAAGTGTTGTGAAAAAGACGGAAGAGCCGTCTGAAATAGCGGTAATTCTGTCCGAGGCTGTGCAAATATTCGTCCGAGATGTGTTACTGGCTGAGAGGTGGGCGGTCGCAAGAAGTTGTGGGAGAGGAAGTTCGTCTGGAGGCGGGAAGGTGTTATGAAAAATCAGACGATTCGTCCGAGACAGCAGTGTTTCCGTCCGAGGCTGTGGGACTATTCGTCCGAGATGTGCTCCTGGCTGAGAGGTTGGCGGTTGCGAGAAGTTGTGGGAGAGGAGGTTCGTCTGGAGGCGGGAATCGTCCGAATATTTATACCACAAGCGGTCGATTCAATGCATTCAGGTCAGTGAATGCAGGCCTGGGATGCAATATCTGGACGACACCGTATTAGTCGCCGGAACTTGAACGCACCCCCAAACTTGGATACATCAGGCCTTTCTGGTGGGGGAAGAAAAGGGGACCGGGGAAAAGATCAATAAGCACAGAAAAGTGATACTTATGGCATCACAGATCGGTATTTCGACTTACGGAGGGGCAACAATGCAGATCTTCAGATGATCCCAGGAATGACAAAGACAAATCTGCCAACAGGAAAGTTCTCTAGGGACGAGAACTAGAGAATTGTTGATATATATCGACGTCGGACGAGGATCTATTTGCTGGTGCGTGACCGCAATGGTGTGCTATATCGCCTTTCAGACGAAAGATGTTGCATATACCGGTGGCTGCATGTATGAGGATGTGGTGGTGGGAGAAGCACCAAGTATTGAATATTCTTTAATTCCATCTGAATCGGCGACATGCTGCTGTCATTTGTGCAAGTACCTGTCGCCAGATTCGCCCAGGCAGGGCTAGGAAAAGGGGCTTATGGATGACTGACGCAGGATAAGTCACAGTGAATACTTCAGATGGTCATGCAGGCCTGCGCATCATTCACAGCCTACAGAAGAGTTTTGCAAAATGATCGGGTGAATGCAAGTGATCAGAGGAAAGAAAGCTGGCATTGAATTTCCTAGGTGACTCGAGGTGTTGGCCTGCGTGCAAATGATGGTAATGTTTAGTCATGTGCCATGGGGATTCTATCTCCAGGCGGTCGCTGGGCTGCCTTCAATGAACTCCAGGCAGAAGATATGATCATTGCTGCTCTGATGCACAGCCACAGGTCCATGCCTGTAATGTTACCAATCGCGGAAGCAGCACGCAGGCGCGGGATTTAGGAGATATCGCAGTTCACGATAGGTGGTCTGAGAGGAGGAGAACTCTCGATGTGAACAACCAAGTGTATTTGGATATAGTGCCTGACTGGACCAATTGCTAGCAGAAACGCTGTAGGCGGTGACCAACTGCATACTTGGTTTCTTCATCGCCTTGTAAGGGAAGTGTCGATAACACGAAGGACACTCGAGTCACAGCCATGTGTTGCCCAAGTAGCAAAGGGCCACCGGTACACCAAGTTGCGGACCACATTCTCAGGTCTTGATTGCCTCGACTCAGCAGTAAGTTCCTGTTACTCGAGCGCGTCCCCAAAAGATGCCAGTGCGCTTGGACAAGAAGTCACCAGCTGGTCGTTATTCATGATTCGCCCGTCATGGTTTGCCCGCACCGAGTTGCTTGTGACGTAGACAATCACTGCTGCCTTGTACATGACAAACCCGGCAACATGACGAGGGGCAGAGCAGCAAGACACTTTGGGCACCTGAGTCTGCTAGGCATTGGGTCATCAACCAATGTTAAGGCTTGCGATTTAAAATGCCAATCATTTGGTCATTGAACGAAACGTTGAGCCCCTGTTTGATTCCAGCCGCTTACTGCCAGCTGGCCTATGGCCAGTTTCCATCCATTTCTGATGTTTGGTGGGTCGTTCGTTATCTTCGATTGGAGATGTAGTGCGATCAGAGCTGCGGTCGGGGTGCTGTCCAACCAACCAACCAACCAACGATTGAGTTTGGGATCATGATCCATCCTGCATGACCATACGGACAGCGCCTGCTTTCCGGGGATCGGAAACCCTGGAGAAGTCGGAAGCCCCGCTCCCAGCACGTCTTCTACTCTCGACATCGGCCGTGAGGCTCTTCAGGTAGACCTCGGCCTGGACCGTGGCGCTGTAGTTGACGGCCCTCCAGTCCCAGGCGTTCGCTCTGTTGGCATCGGCACCAGCTGCCAAGAGCGTTCCCAGGACGAGGAGGTTGCCGTTGCTGCTGGCGAAATGCAAGGCCGTGTTCCCATCGGCGTCGGCCGACTGGAGGGCAGTTTGAGCGCCGGCTGGGGCGTAGGTCAACAAGATCTGAACGGCCGTGTCGTGGCCGCCAAGACTGGCCTCCATGATGGCATCGCGGCCACGGACGTCTTGTCGGGCAATGATGGATGGGTCGTTCTCGCTGAGGAAATGGACGACCTCGGAGTGGCCAGCGCTGGCGGCGAGCATGAGGGCGGTCTGGTGGTGCTCGTTGAGGGCGGGGGTGGGATCCTCATGGCCCATGGAGACGAGTACCTTGCATATCTGTAGGTGGCCGAGGCTGGCGGCCAGATGGAGATTGGAGTTGGAGAGGCCAAGGGGCGAGGTGTCGGGGTTGTGGATCAGCTTGGGGTGCGACTTGAGGATGCGTTGGACGAGGAGAGCGTCGTTGGCACACACGGCGCGGCGAAGGCGGAGGGACGGTTCGATCCTGGATGAGGCATGAGTGGTTAGCGGACGGAGGTACTGGCAGAGAAACAGCAGAACACAAGCACAAGAGTAGAACATCCATGGTAAGGTACCTAAGTAGGTATGTGCTTACATGTCGCTGAAGCTTGGAGGATCGCCGCCAGGTACCCTGTTGTATGTATGCTATTTCCAGCACCAGCAATTGAGGCGAGAGATGTCGCCGAGGTAGAACAAGTCCGATATGTTGCTGCCGTATTGCCTTGTGTGGAATACAGTATGTCCTTTAGGAAAGAGACGACGGAATTGGCCAGGAGCAGAAAAAGATGCGACGGAATTGACGAAGGGGTTTGGTCTGTTGTTCACGACGTAATGGCATGCTGCATGCTGCTGCTGATGTTGCTGATATCAAGGAAATGCTTATCGGGAAGACATTGGCCTCGTACCACCTGCGGTATTGCGCAGTTTAGATGCGACAGCGCTAGCAGGTGGTGGGGTTAGAGGGGCCGTCCACTAACGGTCGGCCTATTGGTGGGGGAGCAGGGACCTTCAGGGCTTCTGTTCAGGGGACCTTGAGGGATAGATCCCACTGATACTGCTCATTGATTGCACTTGAAGATGTGCATGTGATATGGATTGACTGGAATGTGAGGTATTGCTTGCTTCTCGACGAATAACCCAGCCGGATCTTCCATTGTCATTGTTCCATGGAACAGAGTGCTTTCAGCTTTCAGCCAGCAAGCATTTTGGCTGGCCTTCCTTTCTCCTCCCGTCTGCATTTACTCACTTAGTATCCTGCCTGTCCTCCTGTCCTCCTGTCCTCCTGTCCCCCTAATATTTGTGATCCGGCATCTTGAGCGTGGACTTTGTCCAGGAAGTGATATGAGCATATTGTTAAAATACAGACGTCATATTTTCCATCGCACGTGTCATGATCGACTACTACGATGGCGGATACACATGTAGCATGGAAGTTCTTCATGACATGCACAGCACTTCAACACACTCGCAAGTCGTTGCTATACCGCCAGTAGCAAAAAGTTCCCAGCCCTTCCCATCGCCGAGAAATTGCAGAATTGATGTCTTAAGTAGCCATTCTTTGTGCAGCAGTACAGTAGGTATGTTTTTGTGCAAACGCCTTGAATGACCAATTAGTGCAAAGAAAAGTCCCGAGCAGCGGGAACGCTATTTTGGGGTCTGCATGCACGAGGCACGAGGCCGATGCTCAGGCACTGAACCCTGGATCCCGGTAGGCGCATGTCCGGGGAGATTCCTGGTAGTGGTGGTGGTGGTGGTGGTGGGCGGGCATCGGCGGTATTTGGGTACCTACCTAGGTAGGTATTCTGAAATCCAAGCGGCCAGCAACGGCAGAAAACTATCGAGAAGTGCTCTACATCGATGCTGCAAACACCAACATGACGATGAAGCTTGACGGGAATGGTCAGACGGAAGATTTTGGATACGATACACGGCAACCAACAAACACCCAATTGTAAACACAGTTTTACTGGGTGAAGCTACTAGAAAGCCGCCGCGGATGATTCTAACTCAAGTCCCTCGCTTGCGCACTTTTGCGATCCGCTGCAGATTCCGGCCAAATGCCCTGACCTTGGCTCACCTCACTAACAGCCCTGGCTCTGCTTCTGCTGCTGCTGCTGCTGCTACTGCTTCATATGCCACCCTGACCAGCGGAAAACCAGCAGCACGCAAAAACATTCTTCTCAAATCAGAACTCACAACCGTCACCCCAACGGCACAGAAGCTAGTGGACACCGGATTATGGAAGCACAGAACTGGGAAAGCCCCCGGTGAAGGGCCTGAAGGTGAAGATGGCGACGACCAGCCCAAAAAACCAAAGAAGCCCAGGGCCAAGAAGGGCCCCAAGGGCGACAAGAACAGGGTCAACATCGTGAGCGAGGAGCTGTGCGATGATATCATTTCCTATATTGGTTCCTCCCTCAAGCGCCACAAGGGTTGCGACATCCTCGACCTGTACCCTGGCGCTGGCCTTTGGAGCCGGAAACTCAACGACTACCTCAAACCGCGTTCTCACATCCTCATGGAACCCGACGCCGAATTTTATACGCCATTCTTGCAGGATCTCATAGACCGGCCCGGCACTCGGCTGGTCCCCCAATCGGGCATCTTGTGGAAGGAGCTGAGCTCCGTCTTGAACCCGGAATTCCTGCCGCACCAGCAGCTTGCGCCCCAGTCGCACCGGAACGACACCCTGCTGGTGACGGGCAACATCGCCCTCCACCCCAAGAAGCGCTTCATGGGCTTCAGTTCCATCGCCCGCCTCGTCCAGCACCAGTTCGTCGACGCCATCCGGGCCGGCCAGATCTTCCACCGCTACGGTCAGGTCCGCCTGCTGCTGTGGACCCGCCGCGACGACGAGGGCAGCCTCCTCTCCCGCAGCATGCAGCGCCGCAAGCGCAGCGCCATCGAGGCCGAGCTGTACTGTGAGCACATCCACGAGGTCTGCGGCAAGCCCGGCTCCGACTCCGTCTGGTACGTCCGCGACGCCAACCTCGACCGCTACAGCGCCCAGCTCACGGCCCAGCGCATGAAGGCCAGCAAAATGACCATGCCCAAGCGGCGCACCCCGCAGCACCACAAGGACGCGCTGGTCGAGTTGAAGAAGAAGAGTACTCGGATCGTGCCCGGAACTTTGCCGCCCACGTTTGTGCGGCCCTACCACGAGACCCTGGCCAACCTGCAGGAAAATAACGAGACCAACGAGTACGAGAAGGACTCGGAGGAGCGCATGCTCATGCGGAAGCTGAATTGGCGCGGAAATTCCGACATTGCGCGGTTCGATTCCATCTTCCAGCGCCAGCAGGCCTATGACGCTATCGTGGCCCTGCGCAAGGACGGCAAGACGAGCGAGGAGGAGATCCGCAAGCTCGAGATGGAGTGGGACGACGAATTCAGCCGGCTGCCCGACAGCAAGCGCGGCGACTACCTCGCGTGCTCCGACAACCTGCATCTCGTCCGCCAGGACCCGCCCGTCCTGGCCTGGGACCAGCGCCAGTACGAGCCCCTCGAGACGTCGGAGCTCGACTTCTTCCCCAACGTCGACGTGAGCTTGCTCGACATCCAGCCCAAGACGATCCACCCGCTCCTGACCCAGACGGGGCCCGGCTCGAACCGCGCGGCCGACATCTTCGAACTGCTGACGCGGGCCCTGCTCATGTCGTCGGCCTCGTCGCTGCACAAGCTGCTCGACGGCATCTGGCCCGGCGCGGCCGACTGGATCATCCCGCGGTGCAAGAGCCTGCATGACCCGGCGCTCGGGGGCAAGGCGCTCAAGTGCCAGTACTCGTCCATGTCGCCGCGCATACTGAATCAGCAGCAGTGGGAGGAGCTGCTGGAGCTCTGGATGGAGTGGCCGTTCCGGCCCAGCTACCAGGAGCTCCTGGCCCGGTCCCAAGACGACAGCATTGCCGACGACCACGAGTCAGACGAGGTTTAGGAGAGATAGCTAGTTGTAGGATCACGTGTAGATAGATAAAGCAGTTGATAATGTACATATACTTGATATCCCCAATATCTTGCTCTAGTTCTGCAGCCGATTCTGCTTGGCTGTACAACTCTGTGTTATGGTCCTTAATGAACAGCCCTTCTTGAACTACCAGAGCTTTAGATACAGGATGCCAGAATTCCAGGTTTTGCTTTCCAAAACACTGCCGACACCAATTTATAATCAGTTTGAATGTGAGGCGGTTTTTGACTGGCTCGTCTCCTGCCCCTTTTGAGGCTGCTTTTCTAAAATAGGAGGTTCGCGAAAGTTTCGCACTACAAACCTCACAGGAAATCGATCCCGCCTGTTTGTCAGTTCTGTTGCACGACAGCCCGTCCTGCGGCAATCCGCCCTACGTCACACCATGCGTTATGCACACTTACGTACTGACAGGGTTATGTCCTTGTCGAGAATGGGAGAGCGACCGGGCCACAATGCCAATGCCTACCATCTGGTGTGGATGAATGCCGAAGAAGAAGACATAGGTTGAGTCGTTACACCCCGACTGCAGTGGATTTGAGAGGGCCGAGCCAAGATGTCTAGATATCCCCTCTACCTACATTGTCTCTGGAAAAGCTCAAAAGTGTGGTAGTTGGGATGGGACATTCGTCGTGGGGGGTTCGCTGCCGAAGTTCCGTTGCCAAGGCCGGCCGTGAGCGGAATCTCAAACACAAGACACGCAATTGGGGCCTGAACATGTGCTTGCTGGACGACGAATCGTCCGGACACGGATTTTGGACAGACAGGCAGACAGACAGGCAGACAGACAGGCAGACAGACAGGCAGACAGACAGGCAGACAGACAGGCAGACAGACAGGCAGACAGACAAGCAGGCTTGTTGCAGCTGCAGCACAAGTCATACATACCTACATATCTGTCTGCCGACAAAGTCAAATCGAGGTTAGACAGAGACAGCCAGATTGCGGACATTGATCTAGACCGTCAATTTCTTCGCTTGTGCAGTTGGCCCCAGTCGGGACTTCGCGAAAGAAGCCCTCTCCTTCTTCGAATGACAAATAACAGAACTCAAACTGATGCAGTCTGCTGGTGCCAGTTGTCCATGAAGATGATGCGGGAGGCGGCTGGTTTCGTTCTCGAACACAGCTTGGAGATGAAAGGGGCACGGTAAAAGCCGCCCTGTCAAGCCAATCGTAGGGCGCGCGCGCGCGATGTGGCTGTGAACCGAACCCGGGTTGTTGGGGTCATGATATGCCCAGGGCATCGCAGATCTGAATTTGGATATGATAATGATCTTGATGATTTCTTGGCTACCCAAGCCCGCGATCCATATTCCAGAAGGAAAAATCGCACGGCCATCTGCATGGCGTCGCATCTGCAGCATAGAGGCGCGAAGAGGGTGCATGCATATAATGTATGTACTTAAGTCAGTCAGTCCCGTTGCCCTTGGGGCTAACCAAGCCGGCCAAAAGCCTCGCACTGTTATTATGTAGTGATACCACAGCAACACGTTTCCGCCAACTGGTTTGTATCAAGCTTTTCTTTTTCCTTTTGGATCAAACCTGCCCGCTACAGCATCGTGTATTTTAGCCGCATGCCCAGACAACCCGGCGACCCAAAGGAACGGAAAGCTGAAAAAGAAACCCCAGCAGCGTGGGAGATTGGATCTTCCTCCACACTTTCCTCTTTGAGCCCCAGCGGCGGGGTCTCTGGTCTTCTTTAGCCCATTTTCCATTTCTACTGTACTTGTAGGCACTTCCATGTTCCCCTCGTTGATGACTTGCAGCAAGACTATCAATGGAGAGCGGCTGAAATTGCGATGCGCCGCCCCATGATGTTTGTATGATAAGATGAGGGAATTCTGTGGAGGGATACCTACATACCTACATACATACGTGTTCAGACGCACGTAATCAAATGGGGTGATGGATGGGGATGGGGCGGCTACACAGACAGACAGAGCTCGAAGCGTCATTTACATCAGGTATGTACAGAGTATGTATGCACCTATCAGTCTCAGTGTCTCACTTGTCAGTCAACGCGCAAAAAGGTATTCTAAGATAATCCAATGATGGGAGGACAGGTGATGGATGGGGTTGCAGCTTGGCAGGTCGCAAGCCGTGCAACGGTCTGCTCTTGTAACAGGCATTCGGATCCATTGTCGCTTATCTACCTGCCACAATTCCCATAGGATCAGTATACTAGTCCGGGAGGAGCAGGTAAGCAGTCAAAACCGACGAGAATAGCACATGTATACGCCGTAAAAAATAGAAGAAAAAAAAAATAGCGGCGGTTATACGGAATAGTTACGCGCATGAAGCGAGGGGCATTTGGCTTTCTTTCGGCGTTGCATTCCCATCCAAAGGCCGAAGCATCCTCACGTTCCAACCGTCAAGTTAAGCAAGCTCCCACTCCCCGCCTTGATCCAACGTGTTCCCCCACTAAAGAAGGCCAGAGACCGTGTGTACGGATTTGCGGGCATTTCACGTCACTGATGAAGACGAGAGTGTATGTGCGTAGCTAGAGGATGTGGTGTAATCGGCCGTAAGTTCACCGACTTGTCGTGGGGAGGATGCAGCGCGGGATCCAGGCCCAAAGTCATGGCGTGATGCCCCAAGTACGGCGTAGCAGCAGCAGGTAGCGAGAAGTAGACTGTAAGCTTGTTGTCGACGATCCGTTTTGGATTAGAGCCATATAGGAGTATAAGTCTATACCTAGGTCAGGTCAGACGCAATAGAAAGGAATCCAAGCCTGCAAGCCGTTGGATAATAGTATTAGGTTGCATGTGGCAGTCAGCAAGCGACGGCGACCCCTGCTTGCCAAGGCCAGGATTAATCTAATTGATCGCCAGCGGTGGCATGGATTCCATTCCTCTTCCATTTTTTACCCACACCACCCAGCGCGCCCCAGGAACAAGGACAGGAACACCAGTCAGCGCAATAAGCACCTTGGCAGCTTGGACTGTAGCACGCCAGCTGTACGTGAGATGGACTAGCCGATTTGGTGCAGTGTCTGGACTCTGGAGCAGAACTGGAGGTTGCACTGACCGGCCTATTTACATAGATCTGCGTCCGTCCTTATATATATCCATCCAATGACTAAGGTTAAGTACTTTTCATGTTGGAGCAATTCCTAGAAAATACCACGCGGCCTTTCTATTTTGTTTTTCGTTGGCGATTCATTCGGCAGAAGAGGCGGAGAGACGAAGAAACGACAAGACGATCATGCAAATGCAAATTGCAGCTTCGAGTTACATCGTCAATTGGCCCGTCCTGGCCCGTCCAGTGGATTGACTACCTGGAATTGATTGAAACAAGCAGCACTTGAACTTTAGGTGCTTGGCTAAATGAACAACCATTGGTACTAGCTCGCCTCTACTTGGAGCAGGCCATTACCACAGGCACTAAGCAACCACCACCACCACCACCAGACCACCTTACCTTTAACCAGCAACTTGGAACAATCGCACACTCATCAATCACACTCCTTTGGGCCTCTCTCTTCCACTAACTGCCCCAGCTGCAATTCGATTCTATGTACCATTACTACCACCACCACCACTACTACTGAGCCAATACTATTCAAGTTCTTGTCGTTGTTGTCTTGTTGTTCTTTACTTCAGTACCTTGGGTCTGGCCTCTCGCCGCTCGCCTCTCTCTCTCTGTTCCGCCCACTAGCTTGGACGCGCCATCCCGAAACCAAGCAAACGCTCGGTCTCAACCTGGCCCGACGCAATCTACGATACATCGCAAACCACCCCAGCGACCCAGTCTACTCTACCTACCTACCTTAGGTAGTCGTCCGGCGCCCATTGCACAACCAAACAATATCACGCCCGACGCCCGACCCAGTGGATATTGCGCTGCACCAGCCCGATCGTTGGCTCTGGTCTCTTCCACCTGTTCGACATCGTTCCGCTTCTTTCCCTCCGCCCTTCCTTGCATCGACAAGACCACCCACCACCCCCCTGTCGAATCCGCTGCAGCCAGCCTGTCGCCAGCTCTAAAAACGCATTCGCATCTCTGAGAGACCTTTGCGCTGCATGATTGTTTGGGTTGGCTTGGTTTGCGCATTATCGGAACAATACTACTGCTGGGAGCGTCCTACCCGCTGCGACGAAGGGTGAATTCCTTCGGTTCCGACCGCCTCACCTACAGTCTCCGCCAGAACGACCAAAACGACCCAAGGTGACCGACAACGTGGCGGCCCTCAAAGACTCCCTGCTTTGTCCCATCATGCGCTCCCCGGCGTTCCCCCCGCGGCGGCCTTCCCACCTCATACGCTATCTCTTGCCAGGCGCCTTGCTATGCTGTCTGTTGTACTACTACTCCCAGCAGCAGGTCGAGGTCCCGGTGACGTACGTCCTGCCCGGAAACAACCCGGCTCATGACAACTTCTACTTCCCGGACAATGGCAAACCGCCCTCGTCGCCCCCAAGCGATGCCCCGGAGCAGCCCCTCGTCGACGAAAAGGCCTCCACCATCCCTCCCACCGACCCGGGCGCCGGCCACCCCATCGACTCCCTCATCAAGGTCGCCCATACCCAGTTCGACGAGGCCATGGCCAAAGAGTCTCATACCCTCGAAGAGGCTGCCAAGGCGTACCGCGCACGCCGCGGTCGCCACCCCCCTCCCGGCTTCAAGGCCTGGTACGAGTTCGCCAAGAAGAAGAACGCCATCATTGTCGAAGACTTCTGGGACCAGATCTACCACGACCTCAACCCCTTCTGGGGCCTCGATGCTAGGCGCATCCGGAAAGAGGCCTGGGACTACGAGATGACTATCAACATCCGCAATGGCAACGCCAGCGCCGAGAGTGACTGGTTCTGGACCCAGATCTGGCTGTCCATGATCAAGACCATCGAGGAGTACTTGCCCGACATGGATATCGCCCTGAACCCCATGGACGAGCCCCGCTTGGTCGTGCCCTGGGAGGATATCAACCGCTATGTGCAGAAAGAGCAGGAGACTCGCTTCATGGCCCCGCCCAAGGACGTCGTCACCGACTTCATGCCGCGCCCCAAGCCGGGCACTGACAGAAGACCCTCCACTCGTAACAAGAAGTGGGAGTCGACAGGTAAAGCACAAGAATAACCCCTTTGCAATTTTTTGACATGTGACTGACTTGAAAAATACAGAGCCTTACTGGTTGATTGCGCGCCGAGGCTGCCACCCCCAGAGCCCGGCCCGGATGGCGGGCACGATCCGGTCCTTCGACAAGACCCCCGCCTTCGTGCCGGCCAATGCCAGTCCTCACCAGTACCGTGGCTACACGTCCAATTTCAGTCTGTCCACCGAGTTCTGCCACCAGCCCGACCTTCAAGGCCTCCAGGGCATCTTCATCAAGCCGCTCTCCACCTCGGCCACCAAGGTGCTCTTCCCCATGTTTGGCGGCAGCAAGCTGGCCGTCAACAACGAGATCCTGCTGCCGGCGCCCATGTACTGGAAGGAAGAAGAGCGCTTCACCGGCGACGGCTACCAGGGCGGTCCCTGGAGCGACAAGATGGACGGCGTCATATGGCGCGGCGTGGCCACGGGCGGACGCAACAAGGAGAACAACTGGAAGAGCTTCCAGCGGCACCGCTTCGTCTCGATGAACAACGGCACCAAGCTCGCCCGCGCCGAGGCCGACGTCGAGGCCCCTATCAACTTCGCCATGCCGCTGCCCGAGTACAACCTCGCCGCCCAGAAGGAGGCCAAGTTGGGCCAGTGGGTGCGGGAAACCACCGACGTGGCCTTTACTGAGCTCATGTGCGATGACAAGCTCGAGAAGAACAAGGAATGGGGCCACTGCGTCTACACCGACCCGTACTTTGAGATCGAGCTGGGCCAGCCGCTCTCGTACCAGTTCGACTTCAAGTACCTTCCCGATATCGACGGGAACAGCTTCTCGGGTCGCTACTTGGGATTCCTGCGCAGCACAAGCCTGCCCATCAAGAGCACGCTCTTCCGCGAGTGGCACGACAGCCGCCTGTTTGCCTGGAAGCACTTTGTGCCCATGGATGCCCGCTTCGGCGACTACTACGGTATTCTGGAGTACTTTATGGGCTACGGCGACAAGGTGAAGGCGCACGATGCCGAGGCCGAGAAGATTGCCACGGCGGGTAAGGAATGGGCCGAGAAGGTGCTGCGCAAGGAGGATATGCAGGTCTACGTGCTGCGGTTGCTACTCGAGTACGCCCGCGTCTCGGACGACCGCCGCGAGACGATGGGATGGGTCGAAGACCTGGTATGAGAAACGCCTCGACGGGGGAAAACTATTTGATATGACGCCACGATGTAACAAGCACCACTATGTATATACTCGACATGGACTGGGCGCTCGAACGCGCCTACGTTGTACATATGATTGTAAGTATAGATATACTGGCCTCGACGAGGAGGATTCCGAGGAATCCGAGGTCAAGTGGACGAGGGACGATAGTTGGAGGATATCGCTGCATGACGGACACCTGAGCCATGAGCTTCAGGTTTGGAGTTTTGCGAAAGTCGGCCCGCGGAGTGCTACGGCTTGACCGCTCATCGAGGGCCAGATGCAGGCGGTGCCTGGGAGGCTCTGGAGGGAGGGCATTCCATTACGTATTCCCATGGCAACAAGGTGAAGGAAGGACAAGGGGGAGGGCAGTTCGAAACGTGCCCATGGGGGAGGAGATACCCATTATAGCAGACAAACGGCGCCGGGGAGTTTGACATTCACCAATGGCATGTTTTTAGTTTTCGGCATTTGGTCATTGGTCATTGGTCAGGTTAAGCATCATCATCAAACATAGCATTGAATTTACTGCCATCATGCGCTTTACGCAACGCAGATCGAGCCGCTGCAGTAGTTGGGGGCTTCACACATACGAGGGCAGACACAAGCCATTACCTGGTAGTAGGGGGTATGTGCCTTTCACTTTGGCTTATGCACGACGAGTCTAAACGGCGTACCACACAAGCCGGGGCAACTATCATATGCAAAAATCTGGGGGAGAGAAGCTTGGTTCCCCCAGACCCTGCTTTTAGGTGGCATTGATGATCGAATCAGGACTCGCGAGCCGCAGCAAATCATGCCACCACGAAAGCTCGTGGTCGAGGAGACTCCGCTTATGGTTATGACGTCAGTGGTAGTCTCAGCTACACTCCGGGCTGCGGGCGTTGAGAGTATCGTCCTACCTAGTCTCCTTGTCTCCTAGTCTCGTCTCAGCCAGGATTGCGGGAAGTAAGCGCATGCCTTTAGTAGGGGTTGCATTGTTCGACACCAAAAGCTTGGAACCCAGGACCAATGGGCAGTAGCCGCCAATAGAGGGGAGACTAGGTAGGAAACAAACAATGAATCGCAAATAGAGGGAGCCGATGACGTACGTATCGCCGGGTCCTGCTGCAAACAGCAGGCAAGGCAACCTACCACCAGACTACAATACAGGCTTAACATAGCCTAGCTTCGATCTGTCTATCTCGCAAGCGTTTATATAAGTTCTCTTCGAAGCCGCTTCAACTGAGGGGCATTAGATTCACTATCCAACAACATCATCTTCCAATCTATCTCACTACATTTCCAATACCCAAACAATCAACATGGATTTCCTCAAGAAGGCTTCCGGCGGTGGCAGCAGCGGCACCACCCAGCAGCCCGCTGGCGGTGCCCCTCAGCAGGACTATGGTGACAAAGGTACGTCGTCGTCAACCCCTCCCTTGGTGGTGTACGTTCCCTGGAGAAGACCCAAAACTAATGTTCCTTTTCCATCAGCCGCCGGCATGCTCGACAAGAAGTACAACGGTGGCAAGCTCGGCGAGGCCAAGCTCGAGAAGATCACCGACGGTCTGCGTACCGGATACGAGAAGGCCACTGGGTAAGTTCTACAAGTCTCTCGACAAACATGATTATATAGCTCACCAGCTAACCATTTATCTTCCACGGTTGCAGTAACAAGGTCAACCCCAAGATCTCCAACTAGACGTAGTTAGTGGCATCATGACCTACATGATATGGGGATAGCGAATGGCGTTATATTGGAGGGACTATACTCTGGTCTTTGATGATTGGGATTCGCGCTCAAATGGCGCATGATTTAATACAAAAAACAATTACTAGCACATCCATGCTCGAGCTGCTCGCTATGTTCCCTCGTTTGCCAAGATAAATCTTCACACCGTCGTGTTCGTGCTGTTGGACCAAGTGTGTGACGGCAAATCCACTTTGGACAGCATCGTCCTTGTTCACATCCCATGTCCAAATCCCATCCGAAGAAAAACAAACCGAGACCGAAAAACTCCAGGAAATGCATCTAAAGACATGATCATGGTATCCCAACGCTATACTCTTTTTGGGGGTCGCAACTCTTCATCATTATCGTACTCAAGTGGTGGTATTCCCCAGTATATCCAACATTTCGTTTCGTACACGCATTACGACAAGGGTTTTTGTTCGTTCATTCCATCTACTACGAATCCTCGTAGAAGACTTGTATCGCCATGACCATGATCCAGAGAAGGAAAATGCAGCCGACGAGGGCGAACGCGAAGACGGCTTGCCAAGATTGACCTATTCCCCTACATGTTAGCCACCTTATCTTGAGAATGCCGTGACAATGCTCAAGAACGCCTGTTCCCCTTTTGAAGCACACGGAACAACTTTGTGAAAAGAAAAGAAGGGGGGAAAAAGATCCCCCGGGAAAGATGGAAGTAAGTACTCACATATGCTCTTCTGTTGCAACCAGGCCAAGTTGGCGATGCTATTGGCAGGCGCGGGCATCCGGTCAAAGACCAACAGGTTGCAATTGTTGCTCACGGAGCCCACGGGACCCCAAAGCTCGATGCTGACGACGATGAGGCCGACCATCCACAGGACGAAAAAGATAAAGGCGCCCACGATGACAATGGCCGGGAGCAACCGCCGCTGGGAAATGAGCCACAGCAGGCCGCCGATGAAGACGATGGTCAGGCTGCCGACGGTGATGAAGTAGGGGAAGTACCTATCGAGGACATTATTAGTTTTTTTTTTTTTTACCCGCTTTCTCCTTGTGCTTTTTACTTCATCAGAGGCAGGAGGCAGAACGGTAAACAAACGTACCAGGGAATGTTCAAGGCCAGCTGCTGCTGGACGCCGATAAAGGTGGCAAAGACGCCGATGATGAGGCAGGAGGCGACCAGCATGATGATCATCCAGACGTTGAGCTGGACGGCGGGCCAGTGGTACCGGTGGATGCGGGCGACGCGGCGCTCGTAGACGAGCGAGCCGCTCGCCGTTGTGGTCGAGGCCATTGGGCGATGTGGTGTGATAGTAGCAGTAGTTGCTCGTAATAGTAGGTGTAGTAGTAGGCGGATATGGCCTAGTCGCGTATATCGTCTCTCGTCTCCCTTCGGTATGCGTACCTAATGCAGGTGTGCCAATTGGAGTTTTTTCCCTTATGTTTCTTTTCCCTCTTTCGTCCTCTGTCCCACTGCTGCTAGACCCGGCGCAAGAGAGATTGGGCGAGGATGATATTTCGAGGGTGTGATGTTGGAATCAATCGAGAATTATCGGGGTTCTCGGTGTCGAATGGCAGCGGTTGCGTCCAATTGGCGAAAAGGCCAATGCGATGTCGTTGGTGTAGGAGTTTGGTCCGACGCGATTATCGTGACCTCGGGACGATAACGTATTACTCCCCGTCGTTGGTGGGCTTTATAGCGGTAAAGAAGGGATGGGGATTGATACCCTGTGTGTATGTGCTGTGTATCGAAGCCCGAAAGGCGGCGAGAGTGGTGAAGTAAGTGTGACTTGACTGCCAGCTCGCGCACTCGAAGTCGTGCTCGACGATGATTGGATTGGGCTTCAATGCGATGCGCGCGAAGATGCAGGATTGCAACGTGCCGGAACGTACATACAACCAGGCCAGCATTTGCATATGATACTGATACCACTACAACGCGCGCGCGCCCGTCGGTCAGTTCAGTGGGCAGTGACCAGTGGCCAGTGGGAGGGTCTGCGATCTGGCTCTGGCCGTGCTGGCGTACCTCTTTGGGCCCGTAGCTGCCGGGCGATTTTAGGCTCAGCAGGACCCAGCGAGGTCCAGCCAACAGCAAGTAAAAAGAGCCCGGCGGGTTGAACAACTCAGTGGATGGTGGAGTCACGGCGGACAGGGGCAGGCTGGACAGCTTTTTAGGTGCATGCAGGTCTGATCTGATACCTATCGACTCGGACCCTTCTTCCAAGGTTGCCTCACAGTGTTGGGCTGCTTTTCATTCCGTTTACACGTCTACGAACAAGCAGGGGGGCGGTTGATGATGATGTGAGTTGGTTCGTCCAAGGTGAGAAATACTTTAGTTGTGCTGACGGACAGCGACGATTTACCTGGTCTGGAATTTGGTCCTCCACTTGACTGCGAACATTATCTCTCTCCGGTCGCGCCCGCGTCTGCTCGCACATTAAGTAAGTAAGTAGATGGGCAAAGACAGGTCTTGGCGAAGGGGGAGCTGGCCGTTGAATTACCAGACCATGCAACATATTGCAACCACCAACAAACAATCAGACTTTCAGCGATTCAGCAACCGACTCAACAAAGTATAAAAAAGAGACCATCTCCAAATTTCAAAGAACTGTCATGCACCCCAATACAAAGTCTTAAGAGTGACCAGACCATCTCGCTTGGTCTTCTTCTCCCCAAGATCATTGAAGCGCCAGAGCCACATGAGAGAGAGAGGCAGGCACAGAGACAGACCTAAGGTTAGAGATCAGTAAAAGAGATCGGATCTGCTGTGCCAGTGGATCTGTCAACTGGCACTGTCACCCACACCCACTGTCACCCACTGACTGTCACCCACTGTAATATGAGAGAGGCTGGGATTGCCCACTGCCCATTGCCCATTGCATGTACATCTCGGAATGTCCCGAATCGGCCTCGGTCTCGATCCCGGTTCAACTTGCAGTTCCAACTTCGAGGGGCAGCGGCAGCATTGAACAATCATGCCGAGTTGATGGCGTCTAGTGTGTTTGCCATACGGATACATACTACAACTATCGTCACTTTTCTTTTTGGAGCAAACGCCAGTAACTGGATTTGACTTGTATTTTTCTACGAGGCTCCAAGCATGGTTCAATGTTGGCTGGTAGTAGACCGCAAAGTAGCAAAGCAGCAAAGCCTAAATAGGATGGCCTGAGACCATTAAAGCTGTGTTCCCTTTGGGTGGTGGCCCCAACCTTCACTCTTCTATTGGTGTAAGTACAGAGTAGCGGCCCGAGCCTTAGGAGAGACCGCAAGTAAAATATGTACGGTACTCATACTTCTCCGTAGTAGCAGCAGTAAAAAAAATGCCATCGTCACCCATCAATTTACAGCAACGACTCGCCCAGCGCGCACCGCACCAACGAGCACCCCGCCCGCACCGTCTCGTGTGCCCCCGTGTCGATCTCGGGCGCCAGGCTCGGGTTCACCTCAACCAGGTCCATCGCCACCAGGCTGCCCGTCTCGTGCACGCACTCGCAGATGTAGTCGCCCTCGCGCAGCGTCAGGCCCCCGCGCACCGGTGTCCCCGTCGAAGGCGCCCACATCGGATCCAGTGCGTCCACGTCGAACGACAGGTGAATCGGCGTGTCCGACCCGATGTGCGCCAGCGCCATTTCCATGACCCGACCGATGCCGTGTCTGTTTCGACCGAGAGTCACGATCCCTGAGTTAGCCGAGTTTCGAGTAGTAGTAGTAGGGTCCGAAAGAAAGAAAGAAAGAAGAAGATAGAGTACGAAACAAACAGAGAGGCAGAAAAAACATACCGGTCAATGTCAAACATGCTGAACGCCTTGATGCCGTTCTCGCGCAGAATCTTCTTCTCGCCCGGGTCGACATCCCGCAGCCCAATGTAGACGAGCTTCTTGAGGTTCAGCATGTTGTCCTCCTTCAGCCACCCAAAGTAGTCCGGGTTGTCCTCCTTGGTCAGGCCCGAGACGAAGCTGACCGGCATGCCGTGGATGTTGCCCGAGTCGCTCGACTCGGGCGTGTTGATGTCGGCGTGCGCGTCCACCCAGATGACGGCAATCTCCCGGCCCAGGCGCTCGCGGATCGCCTTGGCCGTGCCCGCAATGGTGCCGATGGCGATCGAGTGGTCCCCGCCCAGCGTCAGCACCATCCGGCCCTCGCGCGCCTGCGTGTATACCTGCTCGCACAGCCGCTGCGTCACGGCGCTGACCCGCTTCGGGTTCTTCATGTTGCGGTACGGTTCGTCCGTCTCGGGCGTCAGGTCCGCGTACGAATGCACCGTGTCGTCGCCATGGAGCTTGTAGTTGAGCTCCTCGCGCAGCTGCCGCAGCAGGCCCGACTCGATCAGCGCCGAAGGGGCCGCGTCGACACCTTGCTTGCCCTGCGCGTGTGTAAAACATGTTGTTGTCAGCCTCCCTTCCGCAATCCAGGTAAGAATGTAGTATATATATAGTATGATGCAGTGGCTGCCGTGAAGACAAGACAGCCCGCAAACCCCACCACCACCTGTCTTACACCGTAGGTTCAACGTACCTGGCCACCAGAGAAGCCAACCGCCACCACGCCCAGGTTGTCGGGGTGGGAGAGGAACTTGGACTCAATCATCGAGGTGTTCATGCTTAGCTAGCTAGCTGTGTCTTATAATGTCGGGTTCGATCACGAAGGAAGAGACGGTAGGTAGGTAGGTAGATGGACGAAGTTGCAATACAGCAATAGCTATGCCGAAGGGGGGTACGGACCAAGGTTGAAAGAACGGGTGCTAGTGGTCTTTTATCAACTAGGTAGGTAGTCGCTCGTCGGGTCTACAGGCGGGCTCTTACTTGGTCATATGAGGACAAGGGATCTAAGGGAAGCAAGCATGCAGGGAACGACAAAGAAAGGGAACAAATCTAAGTTATAACGTAACCAGCGGTGGAAGAGAGGGTAATAAGTCAAGGGAGTGGGAGAGACACGACACACATATATTTTTCGTCGGCCGTCCGCTAACAACCCCACACCCCTAAGAGCCTACAAACCTACGAGCCGACAAGAAACCTGACCTGACCTGACTAAACCGCCAGCGCAACACAGCACAGGCACAGTGGCACATGAAGATTGTGGTTTTCTTTGCCCTCTTTTTTAGTCAAGCCGAGAAAGATGATGGAGGGGCAGCTTATCGATCAATGCCCCTCGTGGGTGGTGGGGTCTTTCTTGACATGCTTTTGCCGCATCACTATTATGTAGCAGTAATACTACTACCAGCATATTACCTACTTTAGGTAGGTTCCCCAATACTACCTTAGGTGCTTATTAGCTGCATGTACGCTTGATTACTACGAATATGCGGCAAAGCTCTAACGTAGTGGTAGCTATCTCCAAACCCGACACGAGTCGTCCAACGTCCAATCATCCATCCCGGGCCGGCTTTCTTTGTCGTGGTATTTGGCATTTACCTGCTGGAAAACGGCATTGTCGGCAGATCTGCTGCCCTCAACTCAAACTCGCCAACCCTAAGTACATCCATCCATGAATGGCATCTGACTAGCGCCTGCAGCTGGATGGCGAACCGCCGGGCGTGGGTGAAACGAACTGCTGGGGCTTACTTAGCTGCGATTCCGCATCCCTCGTGGCCTCGTGATGCATGTCGCATTTCTCTCACATAATCCCGCCGAGGAACCAACGGCAAAGCCGAGCGCAGCCGATCATGGCCTTGCAGTAGCCCACTGTTCCGAAGTGAAGTTGATGGATAAACGATGTGTATGTTCCCAGTCACATACCGCTAACGCCCGGAGTTGTCGGTCATGATCCACTTTGTCGCTTCGTCCTCGGCGACTTGCCTTGTTCAGCTGCTGCGATATATTATCAAATCATTACTTGCTGCTTGCTGGCTGGCTGCTGGGCTGCACGCTCACCATTGGGTGCGGCATTTATTCCTTGGAAGAAAGTCCCTTGGGTCTTGACCGCCAATGAGAATAGGCGAGCCCAAGCAAATCTAAGATTGGGTGCATCCAAAGGCAGCCAAGGAAGGTCGAAAACCAAGAGCCGGCCGAAGCTGGCTGAATAGGAAGGTGGTCAGCTGGGGGCTCCTGGGGGCTCCTGGGGGGGTCAAGGGGTGAAGCTCGGTGTCAGGGCGGCTCCACGAGGCTACATGCGGGCACTGCTCATGGGGAATCATGTTCATGCCGAGTGTCGATCTCTTTTCGGAGTCCGGCTGGTGGCCTTTGGGGGGCCTTTGAACGGTTCATGCCGCAAGCGGAGTCGTCGGTCGGCCTTTTGAAATTTACACCTGCAACTGTTTACAGCCAGCCAGCCACCTTAGCAGGTCGATGCTTGAACCGATTCTCATTTTAGGTCATCATCCTTGCTGTGTTTGTTCCGTGTTCACTTTGATTTATCGCATTTCAGCTCTCGCTCTTCAATCCCTCCCTCAAAACCAACCAACCAACCGCCAATTGACTGACTTGTGCTCGGCCATCTTGTGACTCTTCGGAGCTCTCCGGCCTCGCATATCTACTGTGAAATGCCCGAGGCCGGAGTCACGGGGCGTGTGACGGCTTCATGCCCGCCGCCAAGCTTAGCAGACCAGCCGTGGATGTCGGCCATGCCCCCGCTCAAAGAGCCATCAGACGCCGGCTTTTTCCAATATTCTCTACGCATCTCTTACATACAGGCTGCCGCCGTGGATTCGCTCTCATGACCTCGCGTGTGTTTCTCAAAAGGGCCAGAGCTACTAAGCTCGAATTATCTCTCTTGGGTTTTCTGTCTATTATCTGTCTATTTATTTGGATTACATGTGCACCTGTGCACCTGTGCAATTGATGTCCATTCGCAAATGGCAAGAGCCAGGCCTCTGACGCGCGAAAGCCTGTTGTGCGCCTCGGATACCAAAATGCTGCTTAGTAGGTGTAGCAAAGAAGGTCATTCTGGGTCGTCATGACCTGAGACATTTTGATGTCGGCCGCCAGGCCCATGAACGGCATGACGTCCTCCAGAGTAGCCTTGGTGCCATCCGCCGGGTTGACCTTCTCATCCGCGACGTCCTTCTCGCGGACCTCGGGGTTGCCCTGCTGCCAGAGGTACCAGAGACGATCGATCTGGGTGTGGTGCAAGAAGAACAGAGGGTCTTGGAGCAGCATCCGTCAGTATGTGATACTTTCAAAGTGGACAGAAGATTGGATGGGTGCGTAGGAATACATACCGTTGGGCGAGGTGCTGGGCTTCATGTCACCCTTCTGGCCACCCACAGCACTGTGGATCGATCCATGGGGGATGCTCTCCAAGTACAGGCGGAAGTCGGCGTACGTATCCTGCCCGTTGATGAACTTGATCTCCTCGGCGTTGTAGGCCGACCCGCGCATGTTGCCGGGTCTGGTCTTGCCGTCGAAGAAGTCGCGCGAGAGACAGTGGGGGGCGTATTCCTTCTCGTTGTAGGCCGGCCGCAGGTCCTTGAAGGGCCCATCGGTTAGGCACATCCACTCCTGGGTCCCCGTCTTCTCGATCTTATCGGTGCCGCCGTTGCCGCCGAGGACCTTCCAGATGGAAGAGCTGGCCGGATCGGCTGCGTCCAGGGTCCAGTCCCAGTACCTGTCATGGGGTCTGTGTAAGTTGGTGATTGGCAGGAGAGAAAACGACTGGGAACTTACGCCATGGGGCCAGTGTAACCGCATTCGCGGAGCTGGGCGTGATAGAGCTGCACGAAGTATCGGTGCCAGGGGAGAAACATGGAGCAGAAGTGGACTGCTCCGGAACCCGTAGTTAGCAACTGCACTCTGCGAATCCCAAGTATGCATACAAAACAGAGTTACATACTGATCTGGTTCAGATGGGTGTGGACGTAGCTGAAGTCGTCGTACAGCGTCGTGTTCAGCTTGAGGCCGCTAAGTCTGGAAGGCTTCGTGGCCAGGCACATGACAGCATCGGTGTACTGCTTCTGGGAGGCGGCATCCAGACTGCGGAACTCGACGCGTTTCTCAGGGTTGGCGCATCCCGAGCTGGCTTGGCGAGGCTGGACCAGAACGGCGGCCGAGGCCAGGCTGGACAAGGACAGGAGGTGAAGCAACTGCATAGTGAAAGGTGTGTTGGTACTGGCCTTGAGTAGTGAGTAATGAGTGTAGTTGGAAGTATGGAATGAACGGATACCCTTTTCCGAAGGATGGCTGTAAAGACTGTAAGTTTGGTGAGTTGTATTATGTTGTTCAATCCTCACAGCCGGGAAACTTACTTATATACTGTCACCATCCATAATTTGAAGTTCTCTCTTGCTCTTGACCCCTTTACCTAGTGCTACTAGACTTCGGAGCTTCGATATAGCCTCACTCAGTCCATTTACAAGGCTTGTCCCCGTTTTTTTCAGTTACTAGATCATTTCAGAGTCCTTTTTTGCTGTCATGTTTCAGAAACGCAGACTGCCGCAGTGCGGGCAACCCCCAAAAGCAGAGCTGTCGCCCGGGTTGACTCTATTTTAAGACTTCCGTGGTGGATATGGTCCACCCTGTCCACTTTGCGGCTCGTGTAGGCGTGTAATTACACTATAGCATGACCGAAGCCCATCGCAATGGGCTATGTGGTTTGTGGGGATCACTT
The DNA here is from genome assembly GCA_039105305.1 of Apiospora arundinis. NCBI lineage: Eukaryota > Fungi > Ascomycota > Sordariomycetes > Amphisphaeriales > Apiosporaceae > Apiospora > Apiospora arundinis. The sequence goes on from JAPCWZ010000003.1 coordinate 10,191,668, forward strand.
TATGCGGCCCACTACTTTGTTAAAACCCAGAACATACTTATATCGGCAGAAACAAAATGTTCTATACCAAAGCACTGTTTTTAGCAAGACCCGATGGCATGGTGAGAAGCACGGCCCTTTGGCTCCGTAATGGGACCGACTTATATTTTATCGTTAATCTTGTCGTGGTACTATTTCTGGACTTATCGTACCCCTGGATCAGGGGGTATATGTTGGACGACCCAACAGCGAGAATGCTTTTTCAGAAACTCTTCACCTATCCTCAGATGTCTGCTGTTCCGCCTCCCGTTCCGCCTCCCTCTGTTTTGCTCTTCTAAGTCTTTCATACCCCAGACAATGCTCTTGAAGATCTGCCAATGCACCGCAGAAGCCCGAGACGTAATGAGTTTCGTTGACTTGACTCACACAAATATCCAAGTCACGGAGCCATGTGCCCTCGGGCTCAGATGAATGGTCATATCCAGTCCCCCTTCTAACAAGATCGGAGAGAGCGGACTGTACTTGGCGCGAGAGGTTATCGTCGCCCTCGTCGCTGTCCATGTTCCTCTCCAGATTACGTAAGATCTCTTCAGCCATTGTAACCAAATGACTAATCTCTCTTGCCAGTAGATAACTGTAACCGACTGTGAAACCAACAGGGTTCAGGTTAGTTGAGAGCGCAACAGGATGCTGATGGCTGCTGTTGATCCTAGTCCATGTGAAAATACCATCTTCTGTTGTTGTACTTTTGCGAGCAGGGAATAGCTCATCCAGAACAATATTGCAGTGGATGTGTCCAAAAAGTATATCGTCATTACTTGACATGTCGACGAGCCCTCTAGGCGAGGACGCCTGTCTGGGTCTGTACTCCTGCTTCCTGGCGGCTGAGCTGAGAACCTGGGCTTCTTCCCACAGCTTTGACCTGAATTTGACATTCAGCCGGAATCGGGAGCGCGTACCATGAGTCTTCGGGCTTATCCGTGTTCGATCAGGTTTGTCACTTGCAAGCGGATCGGGAAACCCAGAGACAGAAGGTACGGCCCGGAACGTGACGCTCACGTCGAAGCGAACCTCTAGTTTCAGCATTTCGTAAAGAGTCTCAAAGTTAAAGATATAAGAGACGCTGTAAATTGCCATCCCAGCTTTGAAGATGGGCTCAGGCGACTTTTTAAATATTTTCAAGGGGCCTTCATCAACAGCATCATGAAGTTTGGAGACAAAGAGGAGCTGAATCAACGTTGTTGTTAGCCACGTCACAGCCCACATCAGGAATTTGCAGCAGTGAGTCTTAGAGCGATGCTGAGTTGTACTTGTTTTACACCTGAGAGTCCTAAATGAGTTAATTTGAACGAAAAAACCGAGCAACCATTTCCTTCGCTATGAGTTCTTCTCCTTTGTCTTTTTCTCGACAATGACTGCAACAATTAAATTTCCACTAATCCCCTTGCCAACAGAACGCTTCTAAGACCAATCTGGAGTGAAGCATCACATCGACACGGGAAGATTTGGCAAGCGTGGCATACCAGGGTCTCATGATATGGGCTTGACCACTTGGAGAGCTACGCGCCAGGATATGAGGGATAGCCTTTCGAAGAGGATGAGCTCTGAATACGGAGTATGGTTCTGACTGTCAAATATTGTGAAAGTTATCTAGCAATGGCAATATATCAAACTTTCGTAGAGGGTGTAATCATGATTTTCCACCTACAGCCATGGATGGGGGGCGTCGCTGTCTTGGGTCTTGGCGCCTATAGCCAACTGGGAACGGTGGGAACGGCGGTATAGAGAGGCGCTAGCGTGGCTCGGCAATCTTTGTGTCCCAGTATATTAGGTATGCTTCTCTGCTTCTTCCCCTCAAACCACCTACATGCGTATACGGCACAGTACATTAGGCTAGGCTGTTTTGTCTGGGCAGCAGGCAGCATTGGCGCGGATATTTGGTATTTGGGGCTGGTTTGCTTTTTGCGTAAGGGTAGTACCAGAGTTGCCAGAGGTTGGTTGCAATGGGCACGCACGACGCGACGGGACCCCTGTCGACCCCAATACCGCTAACATGCTTATGTTCTATCCCCACATGATGGCACGGAGCCGCTGGATCCGTGACTCGGAGCGGCACAAGCGGCGCGTTGGGGTCACATTACTAGGGAAATGGCCTGCTGCCGTCTCTGTCTGTGGTGGAATAATCTTGCCATGCTATAAACAGGGCGTGGCGATGGAGGATTCATTTTCTCCGTCGACTAGCCATGCCGGCCTGGTCATTCAGTTTTTCCCTTCTCGCTGGCCCTCCGATTGACGGGATCGCTCCCAGGATACCGTCTGCCACCCGGCGTCCTCGTTCCGGGGCTGGGGCCTAAATTGCGTTCGACCATCAGCCAAACATCGACCAAGCATCGAATCATACGCGTAAGTTGGCCGCACCTACATATATCTCGGGGTTTCCCCTATTTTTCGTGTGCCGATTCCTTCTTCTTCTGTCCAGCACCCCTTCACCCCACACTGACTCCCTTTCGCTCACATTGACGAGAAAGATATATCACTGCTGTTGTCATCATGAGACTGTCGAACTCGGACATGAGCCCGGCGGCCGTTTTGGCCGCCCTGCTGGCTTCAGCAGCGGTGGTGTCGGCGCAGTGCAACCTGCCGTCCAGCTACAAGTGGAAGGACCACGGCGGCCCGCTGGCCCAGCCCAAGAACGGGTGGGCCTCGCTCAAGGACTTCACGGTGGCGCCCTACAACGGCAAGCACCTCGTCTACGCCTCGTACAACAAGGGCGGCACCTACGGGTCCATGAACTTTGGCACCTTCTCCGACTGGTCCCAGATGAGCTCGGCGGCCCAGAACGGCATGAACGGCGCCACCGTCGCCCCGACGCTCTTCTACTTCCAGCCCAAGGACGTTTGGGTGCTGGCCTACCAGTGGGGCGCCACCCCCTTCTCCTACAAGACGTCCAAGGACCCCACCAACGCCAACGGGTGGTCCGGCGCGCAGCCTCTGTTCTCGGGCTCCATCAGCGGCAGCGGCACCGGCCCCATCGACCAGACTCTCATCGGCGACGGCACGAACATGTACCTCTTCTTCTGCGGCGACAACGGCAAGATCTACCGCGCTAGCATGCCTATCGGCCAGTTCCCCGGCAACTTCGGCTCTAACTACCAGACCATCCTGAGCGACAGCCAGGCCAACCTCTTCGAGGCCGTCCAGGTCTACAAGCTCAAGGGCCAGAACAAGTGGTTCATGATGGTCGAAGCCATGGGCTCCCAGGGCCGCTTCTTCCGCTCCTTCACCGCTACCAGCCTCGGCGGCAGCTGGACCCCCCAGGCCGCCACCGAAAGCAACCCCTTTGCCGGCAAGGCCAACAGCGGTGCCTCCTGGACCAACGACATCAGCCACGGTGAGCTGATCCGGAGCACTAACGACCAGACCTTTGAGATCGACCCGTGCAACCTTCAGCGTGAGTGACTGGCCTTGATTTTGTTGATCTTCCGGGGAGTTTGCTCTTACTGTTACTGTTACTAACTTGGCTTTGTTCGGCGGCAGTGCTCTACCAGGGTCGCGACCCCAAGGCCAACACCGACTACAACCTCCTCCCCTACCGTCCCGGTCTGTTGACCCTGACGAACCCCGCCGGAAGCCCGGCACCCGATCAGGGAGGCAGCCAGCCTACCACGACGGCGGCCCAGCAGCCCCCGACCAACACGGGCAACCCAGGCAACGGCGGCGGCGGTGCCTGCGCTTCCCAGTACCAGCAGTGCGGCGGTAACGGCTACTCTGGTCCCACCTGCTGCTCGCAGGGGACATGCCAGGTCTCTAACGAATGTAAGTAACCACCAGTAACCACCAGTAACCGAACCGGGCTTGCACCGCAGCCATTCTCCATCACGCAAAACGAAATTGGGCATCAATACTAACACGCAGTGCAGGGTACTCGCAGTGTGTGTAGATGACGCGTAGGAGAGCTTTCGCTTCTGCCAATCGGCGAGTCTTAATCCATGTAAATAGCACAGAGATCGTTGACAAGGCATATATATATATTTACCCAGGCGCTGCCTTCCAGGCAAGCGTGTTACTTTGGACTAAATCAAAGGGAATATTTTGTTGGATAACTTGCATGCCACCTCCGTGATTTAGTTGTCCTTCTGGAAGGGGGATTCTAATGGTTGAATCCTGTTCTGCAAACGTAATTATCGTTGCAAGTCTCGGATTCTGCATTGTTATTAAATTCTGAGAAATGAGAATAAGAAGGTAGAAAAAGAAGGAAAAGGAACAATCCATACATGAGCAAAAGCCTTCTTTTCCCAGGATTCGATTCCTTAACTTGATTAGATCCACGTGGACTCTTGAAGCAGAATGAGGTCTCATCGGTTCCTAGGAGTTGTCAAAAGCCAATTTGAGGTGCGCAGGTCGTGGGCATGGCGTAGGCATATCCGAGTACATCGGCTTGCTACCATGAAGCCGAGTGTGAGCAGCATATAATACGTAGCTGCCATTGAAGAAATTCTTTTGGGGGGCTTAGCCATTAGCAAAGGAAGAGACTACCTTATCTGCCCAGTCAAGAAACAATATAAAACTTCGTGAAGCCCAATATCTGTGCATGCGCAACAAAGATTCCGTATGTGTGCGTTCATTTCCAATCTACATTTAGATCTACATAACCACCACAACTACTACTTCTTCTTCCCCTTGGTCTTATCCACAACGTCGACCCACCGAGAATCGATGCCGCGACGGGCGAGCACGTCATTAACAATAATCTTGCGCTGATCGCCCTGCACCACTACCTCGAGCAGGCCTGGCCGCCCGCCCGTGAGCTGGCCCACGCTCGCCGAGCCGGCGCACTTCTTCTGCAGCTCCGGCGCCACGAGCTGCGGGTCGATGAAGAAGGGCTCGAGGTTGGTCATCTTGGTCACCACCTTGGTGCCCGTACGCTTCTCGATGGTGAGGTGGATCTGGGGCGGTGGTCCCGATTTGGGCTTCTGCTGTTGTTGTTGTTGTTGTTGATCCGAGGGGTCACCGCGCACCACCAAGTGGAACGGCTGGCAGAGATTGGAGTCATCGACCACGCGGCGCTGGAGCACGCCGCGCATGATGCGGCCGGCGGCGAGGGCGCGCTGGTCGTCGGGGGTCGGGTTTGAGCCCAGGATGTTGTTGGCGAGGAAGGGGTCGAGCTTGATGCTCGAGGCCCCCTGACCTCCCAGGTCGGGATGCTGCTCGATGTACGCCTTGACCGCGGCGGCGATCTGGGCTCCGCTGTAGAAGTCCGTCTTGGAAGGCAGCAGGGTGGGCACCAGTTTAGCAGAAACGCGATACAGGATCTGAATCGAGATCTTCTGTCCGACAGATGGATCCGTGCTGGAGGACGAGCCGGCGTCGGGCGCGGATGACTTGGCTTCGCTTGCTGCAAGCTTGGGCTTCGGAAGTGTGTACGGCCTAAAGTTGACGACTTGGGCGTCGTCGAAGTCGATGTCGAGAATGACAGTCTCCCCTCCGCTCCGGTCCTTGGACTTGAGCAGGCGCAGCTTGTCCAAGTGTTTGATGAACTTTTTGGCGTTCTTCCACGAAGTCTTTTTGATGTTGTAGTGCGGGCTCTGGTGCCGGAGATGCGGCTGAATCATGCTGGAGATGAGATGCGACGGCTGAATGGGGAAGTCGAAGCCGTAGTGCGGGCCCGAGTTGTCCGCCTTGGCCTTGTGTAGCGCGAACAAGAAAGCCTGGACGAATGCATCGTCGACTTCCTTAGTTGTCGGCTCCGGAACGTCCACCACCTCGGTCAAATCGTCTCTCCCTCTAGACTGCGGATCCTCGGTGGTCTTGTTGCTGCTCAAAGCCACGCCTCCCCCGTCGTCCGCGTCGGCATCGGCCTCCTCGTCTTCCAGCTTCATGTCCTTGATCGCGCCTGTCATGTCCTCAGTGAGACCTTGCCAGCCCTCGAGTGCTTCAGGCGCCTCCCGGCCTCCGCTCCCCAGCGGCCTCCAGCTCCAGACCTCATCGCCTGCCCAATGCAGCCCCTTGACGGCGACGCCCTTCTGGCCGCGGAGGTCGTTGCCAAGCTTGCACACCTCGACGTCGCAGGTGCCCACCCACATGGGGACCGTGTCCTTCTGCAGCCCTGCGACGGCGACGACGGCGCCCTTCTTGGCCCGCGCATCCCAGGCCGCGCCCCTGGACTTGACGAGGCCCGGGATCATCAAGTCAGAGCCGTGCGACAGCTTCTGGTCGACGACAAAGTCGGGCGTGTGCAGCAAGGGCACAATGTTGGGATTCTGCCAGAGTGTGTAGACGGTGGGGATCATCTTGGGCGCCTTGCCCACTTGGAACCAGAGGATCCTCTCATCCTGTCCGGGATGGGAGCCGACGTAGATGGTGCCAACCAGCAATGCCTGGTTCGGCCCCGACGTGGTGGTGAAGCGGGCGCTAGATGTGGAGTCGGGAAGCAAAGAGTTGCGGAGTGATGACAGGGTTGGCGGTTGTGATGCTGCTGCTGCTGATGGCGATGATGATGAGGCATCTTCTACCGGGGCGGACTCGGACGAAGAGGGGACCGGGATGTCGTAGTCCTTGATGATTTGGTCTGCCAGCTTGCGGCGGTCCGACGACCGCAAGGGCGACAGGTTCTTGATCTCGGGTCTTTTCTTGAACATTTTGACCTCGATTCCCTATTTTGTAGGAGCTGTCGCGTTTGTCCAGTTCGAGTTGTTTTTACTTTTCTTGGTCGACGGCTTTATATCACCATCAAAGCTTATGACGGCCTGCTGTCCAGGACTCCAGGCCAGTAAATTGGCCGCTTTGGGCAAGCGGGGTAGCTGGGAAAAAGCCAAGTCCTGCTTCTTCTGGTTAGACTTAGCTGAATAATATGTTAATGCCCAAGAAGCCAAGGGAGGAAACACAACAATCATCAGTCTGCTCTGAGTCACCAACAGACTGAGGCGAAGTCAATGAATCATAATGATTTTCTGTGTTGCTATGACTGATTTCTTGAGGATACAAGTAACGAACTACGTAGTAAGGCTACCAGGTTTTGTTATTCAATGCAACTCAACAGGGATGTCCAATTCCCATAGCAAGTCCACTACCACCACACCACTCCAGACGAAAGCAGAGCTGCATGTGGTTCATTATAGGGCCGATGGCTCGTGGGCTTTCGAAACGATGTGGGTATTGTAGTTAAAGTATGAGGTATGTATGCATGCTCGCCGCAATCCAGACCGTGTGCCGCAATAAGAGCTCTCGGAAGTGAAGATTGTTTCTATACGTGCCCGTCCTCCGTCCCTCCGTCCGTCCCCTCCGGTACATGGATATCTACAGGCCCAACACTTGCTACGCAATACAACCAACCGCCTGTTCCAAGCTAAGACAAACGCATCTACTCCCGCCGCAGAACAGACGCAGGCTTCACTCAAAAACATCAGACGCAAGGGAGAACAGAAAATTCAACCCGCCAAACTCCAGACCATGATGCAAATCAACAAGTGGCTGTCTCTTAACGGCTGCCGATTCTAGAGATCGCGAAGACGCCGACAATAACGACCGCCAACGTGACAATAGCACCAGGCAGCAGGAGCTCGTTCGGAACCCCCGCAATCACCTCCTTCTCCGCCGCCGCATGATGGTGGCTGTTCTTGCTCTTCCTCCTCCGCACCGTGGCCATGTCGTCGTCCTCGCTCTCATCCTCGTCGCTGTAGTGGTGACGACGGCGCCGGGCACCCTCGCCGCTGATAGCCGAGCTGGCCGGGGGCGTCGGCATTTCCGGAACGGGCTGGGGCGCGGCGACCGTGACGGGCGGCTGGTTGGGATCGTGCACGAACAGGTCGACCTTTTCGCGGTGGTGCTGGCGGGCCAACAGGATGGCCTCGAGCAAATCTTGGTCGGTGGTAATGGAGACGGTATCGCCCTCGTCGTCGAGGTACGAAAGTGCGTAGCCGCTGACGCCCACACGACCATCCTCGACTTCGGGAGCGCCACCAATGGCCTCGACCTCGGAACCCAGCTTCGAGTTCACGTTGGCCACAAATGTAGAGATGCCGTGGCTGGCAATGACCTGGAGCCGGTGCACGCGGCCACTGGGGGCCTTGAATTTGAAGGCAAAGGGGACCTCGGAAGGCGCCTGCTCGGGGTTACCGGTGACTTGGGAGTGCGAGGGCGAGTCGATGCCGACGTGCGAAGCCGAGTCGCCGGGCGCCACCGAGTCGTTGATGCGATCGCGTTCGCGCTGCATGTTGTGGGACACCATGGAATGCGACGCCATGCCCGTGTGCATGTGCGAGTGCGACCCGTCGCCCGAGACCATCGACTCGGTCTCGTTGTCCATGGAAAGCCAGAACTTGTTCCAAGCGGGACCCTCACTATCGCCCGTGGACATGGTGTTGACTTGCTCGAGGGTGGCGTACGTCAGCTTGAGCACATCCACCATGCCGACGATCTCGCCCTGGTCGTTCATGACCGGAAGGTTGAGGTAGTGGCCATCTAGACAATATTGACATTAGCATCTGTTGACTCAATTACAGGGAAATTCATGGCGGCAAGAACAAAACGACATACCGTGCATCTTGCGGAGAGCGGCCTGGATGCTCATGTCCATGGGCGCAAAGTCCGGGTGGGGGGTCATGACACGCACGACGCTGCAGGTGGCCGGGTCCAGGCCGGGCGCAATGACGCGGAGGACGACGTCCTTGCTCGTGAAGATACCCGTAATGGAACCCTGGTCCTGCACCAAGACGGCAGTGGTGTGGTTCTCCTTCATGAGCTGGGCCGCTTCCTTGACCGAGGTGCGCACGCTGACCGTCGTCGGCGGCATGCCGTTCAGCACCGACTCGAGCGTCGGGCCCGACATCTTGGATCGCAGCGCCTCGACGTACTGGATGATCTGCTGGGGCTGGCTGGTGCCGAGCTCCGACTGAACGCCCTCGAGGGCGGCGTACAGCTTGGTGGAGGACGAGTAGGCGCGCTCGAGCTTCTCCATGGCGTCGTAGAAGCACTTGGTGATGTCGAGGATACCCGAGATGTCCTGGTTCTCGTCCATGACGGGCAGGTGGCGGAAGCCCTTGCGGACCATGAGGTCGAGGGCATCGGTGGCGCTGGTGTCGGTGCGGGCGCACAGGGGGTTCTTGGTCATGATCTCGGCAATGGTGACCTTGGTGGCCAGCAGGCCGTTGCCGACGACGCGGAAGGCCAAGTCCTTGGCGGTGAAGATGCCGGCGATGCGGTCGTCGTCGTCGGTAACCAAAACGCAGTCCTCCCTCTTGGCAGCCATCAGCTGGGCGGCTTCGGAGACGGTGGTGCTGGGCTTGATCTGCAGGGCCGGGCTCGGCTTGAGGGCGAGGACGGTGCCTGGCGGGGCCTTGCGGGACATGCGAGCGCGGCCGCTGGCCGGGTGCTTCTTCTTGTTGAGGTCATTCTCGAGCTTGCGGCGGATGGCCTGGCGGTAGTAGTCAGTTTCCATGATTAGTAGTGTGGTGGGTGAGGTGTATTCGTATTCGGGACAAGATTCAGGAACTCAATCAATTGACAATGGGCAAGACAAGGGGAAGGGGGGACGATAACAAAGAAACATACCTCGTCTCGCTTGGACTGCTTTTGTCTGCTGGCGCTCACGCCCGAAATAGCATCACTCGGGGCAGGCGTGGCGGATTGGTGCTGGATGTCGAGGACAGGGCGAGGGATGTTGGAGTTGGCGGGCGGGTTGGCGGCCGGGCTGGAGCCATTGAAGGGATTGCCGCCTCTATTCTGGCCTCGACTGGGAGTGCCTCTCATGGTGCTGCCCGACATGTTCTCTCTTGCATGAACTGGGCGGAGCGGCGGTTGATTAACGTGATTTCGAGACGGAAGGGGGTTGTTTATGCGAAAGGGAGGCTTGGGGCCTCGAGGATGAGGGAGAAATTTTTAGTGGTTGCTGCAGGTGGTGATTGGCAGCGCACTTGCAGGCAGTGATCAATCGGAGGGATGTTGCGGGATTTGACCCCAGCACCCGAGCATCGGTAGCAGCAAGATTGATAACAAGTACTTAGTGAATCAATCAATCAATCAGCCTGGTTGCCTGGCCACGTAGTCAAGCAAAGCAAAAGAAGAGGAAGAAGAAGAATATTGTCTGTTGTCTGTTGTGACCAACTGACTGTATCGGAATTGCAATTGCAATTGCAATCTGAATCCTTCAACTTCCGCTGACATTTGATGGTCCCGGTTTTGCACCCGGGAAATATCGATTTCCCCAAAATGAGTGCTGGCGGGGCGCCATCCAAAGTTTGGGGTGGTTCAGCCAGACTCTCAGTGGTCCAGTCATCCAGCCATCCAGTCAGCAGTGGCTGTTGCTAGGTGACGGGGCATCACGGGGGGTTCTAATTGGCGGGCGTAGGTACCGCTTGCTGCATATTTCGCTGCCAACTGTACTTGGTCACGTTTTCTCTCTCGGGTGCCCTGCCTTCTAGCCTGCAGATTGATTCGGTTGATTCCTAACCTTAGGCACATGTACAAGGGTCAGGGTGCTACACTTCAAAGTTCAAGGCACCTTTCCCCCACTAAATAACGACCAAGCCCACTAAAACCCTAGGCTATTGACTGGCTTCAGCAGCTGCATCCGATAGCTTCCGCGGGGGATCAAGGCATCGAGGTCACGTCACACCTTACGATCCAAGACAAAACACCACAAACTATCATCGGATCCAATGTTCTTCAGTAACGCGATCCTCAATTTGTGCAGCGCAAGAGTCCTCTAGACCAGGCGCTCTGAACATTTACGATCCTCTTTTTTCTTGATTAGCTGTCTTTATAGACGAAGAGGACCAGGGTACTGATGCCAGACGGAAATGGAATAACTGCAGAAATCCGGCTGTCAGGTAAACAGGAGTTCTATAAAGAGCCTGAGGAATCGAGACTGAGGCCACGATGACTCCAGCATGTATTGATGTGCTTTCGAGATGTACTTTCGAGAGTGGTGTTGTGGCCAAAATTCCCACGAGTACACCCTTTCCAAAAGACAGTATACCTCAGCAAAGTTACTCAAGATATATTCCGCGTTGGTTCGACATGAATAAAGCTGGAGCTCAAGGGCTGAGACTTAGCAAACCATCTCTCCATGGCTAGAAGAGCGGTGCGCATTTTCAAGAAAGCAGCCTCTGCGATCTTCTCTTCAACAAGACGTTAGTTCTCGGCTGAGCCCATCACAAGCCGACTGCTTTGTCCGTCTTCTCGTTCACCTTCGGTTCATGTCGACAGAAGCTGATGAAAGATCATTGGAAATTTTGCGGTACAACCTCATTTATATATTGAAAACATGGGTAAAATCGAGCAACGGCAACCTGTGGGCATGCCTGGCTGATGACTTTTAGTACCAGGAGCTTATGTTCCGCCGCCGAATCCCCATCTCGCACTCGGAATCCCTCTGAATGGCTGAGTTCGTCCTTATACCCAGCCCTACAGTAGAAACCGGACGGGACGGGACAGGCAGGGTAAAAAGAAATGCAGGGTGCAGTGGAAGGCGCAACAAAGCCTCACAGAAGAGTCCAGAACTTACACAGCTTGATCCAAATTGCCAACCTCAAAGCCCGAGCTGAAAAGTCTGCAGTCCTCAACTCCATCATTGATACTGCAGGGAGTCGATATATATATCGTTGCTCCAGCATCCCGCCGAGCAGCTGAACCGTCTTATCGTCGTGAATGTCGAGCATAAGCGCGTCTACTGGCGAGGGACGGGTTGCAATATCCCGTTTCTCGCACGCATGTTGGACGGGGTCCCAGAGGCTTAATAGAGGCTTAACAGATCGTAGGTAGATGACACGACCATCCATGACGTTGGAGGCGGGAGAGTAGAGGTCAGTCTTGCGCCACCGCCCGTCCGACGAATAAACGGCCCTGATGAGCTCTGGTAAGTTCAGGTCCAGATTGCTGGGTCATGCTTTCACCACCAGCCCGTACTTGTGGCGAGGAACAGAAGAAAACATGGTGCTTGAAAATGCACTGGCGAAGAACGGCCCGGGGAATTGGTGACAAGACACTCTAGCCAACACGGGTGGCTGGTAACAGGTAAGAAGTGCATTGTTGCCGATGAGGTGAGACGGCATATCGAAAGCAGGTTTTGTCTTACGGAACAAGTATTGACTCGCTGTCGTCAAGTTGCAGTCTGCAGTTTAGTTGCTGGATCGGGACGCGAATTATCAACGTCTCGAAGGGCAGGGTGTTTCGGGAAGTTATACGGGCGGGAATTGACGAGATCAATCCATGTCAGCATCTCGGGTTCTGGGCTTGGATCGCCCGCATTCGTTGCTTATTCTCGCTGTTCATGTGTGTCTCTCATCGTGCATCGCCAGGTCGAGGTCGCATCCCGTCCGCTCACTGCTCACACCCCTGCCCTCGGGAACGTCCCCGTGGTTTCGCCAAGGCCCAGCCCCATTGCTCCGAAGCTTGACAGCCCAGGGGCGTCATTACATACTCACCTTTGCCGCGTCCTCCGCACGGGACGACGTGAGCTGCGTGGCCAATGGAGACTTCCATGCCACGCAGCTGGGTTTTGGCGCTGTCTCTTAACTTGTATAGACTCGTGACCAACTGATATGTGACAGATGTCCCCAGAACAAACAAAACTTATCTGCAGCCTTCCCTGAGGCGGCACGGGAACTCGTTTTGACTTTGTTTATTAGCCCGCCGGCTCTAGGTTCGACGCAATGCTCCTCACCGTCCTTCCTATCTTCACACCGGATCGTCAGTCGCGATGGCCGTTACCCCGATAGGCACTATCGGCGGCGAGGGGCATTGGCTGCTCGCCATCTCGTGGGCCACTACAGGCGCTGCTGCGGTCTGCTTCCTTCTTCGGCTCTATACACGGCTTGCAGTAGTCAAGTCCTACGGCTGGGACGATACCATCTACAATGCTTCTTTTGTAAGTAAAGACTCGGGCCTCAAAGCCTCCAGCCCTGCTGACAGCCACGCTATCATCCCGGTACAGGTTTTGCTGCTTGTCTGCACCATCATGGTGCATGTGTCCACCCTGTACGGTCTGGGGCAGAGTCAAGATGCCATCTGGGAGGACAGCCACGAGCGGCTGACAAAATGCCTCCTGTACCTCGTCATCGCCCAAATCTTTGGCGTCTCCACCATGGGCACAGCCAAAGTGTCCCTTGGCCTCTTATTGCTGCGTCTCGTCACCAAGCGCTGGCACCGCTGGACCATCTGGACCGCCATCGCCCTCCTCTTCGTGGACACGGCCATCTGCGCCCTCGCCTTTGCCTTCCAATGCACCCCGCCCGCCTTCCTGTGGGACAAGACGATCTCGGGCGGGCGATGCTCACTGCCCATCACGCCTTTCGCTATCGCCCTGGGCACGGGCTGTGTGGCGGCGGATCTGTTCTTCGCCATCTTCCCGTGGTTCTTCGTCTGGCAGCTCAACCGGCCCTTCCAGGAGCGCCTCATCATCGCTATCGCCATGAGCCTGGGCCTCGCGGCAGCAGCCTGTGGCGTCAAGCGCACCATCGGTCTCGGGGGTCTACAGAGCGCCAACTATACTACGGATGCCGTCCCCACGTGCGCCTGGTCTATTGCCGAGCTCGCCATCACGCTCGTCTGCATCGCTATTCCCGTCTGCCTGCCGTTGTTCAAGAAGCTGCACGGCCACGCGGCCTTCCCGGCGACAAGCAGCGCCGTCGGGTCCGGCCGGGAAAAGGCTGGGCCTGGTGGCGTCTTTGCCTTGCGCACCTTTGGGGGTAGTAGTATGCCGAAGTCCGATCCAAGCAAGAGTTGGCCTCGCAACAGCCAGACCCGGGATGTTACCGGAAATGAGCTTTTACTTGGGAGATTTCCAAGCGAGGATATTGACAACATTGCTTGTCAAAGAAATAATCGACCAAAGTCTAGATCACAAGAATGCCACGGCAGCGACGACATTGAGAGGCAGATACCAGTAGGGTCTGTTGGCAGGTAGACAGCTTCCTCATCTCCATCTTGCTTGAAGGTTAGAAATTCTAAAACTCTAGAAACTTAATGACAATAAGTAATTTCGGCGATTTGTTTGGGATTGCGCCTTGGACCTACTTGCAGGAGTAGAGGTACATCAGTAGAATTGCGGTAGCGTTCATTGTGGTGTGTAGCTGAATGCCCCTGAAACCGCAAACCACCTGAGTGTGACACTCGTGTAATCGCAATACTCTTATTGATACTGCGAACTGCGACGGTTCGATAACACAGTCATTCTGATACGGGAGCGCAGAGTATACATAAGGCAATTAGTTGGCACGGCGCAGCAGCCCGGAAGTGCATGTGATTGTGTTCCATTGCGTCAGGTAGCTATCTTTATCTCCTGCGACAACTGCCCATCTCGCTGGTATCATCATCCTTCTCATCCACATAAAACCCTTGACGCCGTTCAAACTATGTACAAAGCCAGAAACGCCAGATGTAAAGCAATCATGATGAACTTGTCTCGTCTAGTGTCCTCTTCCATTGGCGGCCGCTCGACAAAAGCCTAGGCTCCGCGCGGCTTGGCCTTCTGCTTGGCCTTCTCTTTCTTCTCCTCCTTGACCTTCTTCTTCTTGGCCTCGTTCTGTTCCTCCAGCTTGCGCTTGTGGGCCGTCTTCTCAGCCTCGGTCTTGGGGATGGGCTTGAAGAATCCTTCGAGTCGGGCCTGTTGCGAGCTCTTGGAGCTCTTCTCGAGGCGGGACGCGCCACCACGTACGCGGTCCTCAGAGAAGCCCTTCTCTGTGACGAGGAAATTGACCAGACCCTCGACATCCGGCTTCTCCCACTTGAAGTCGCAGAGCGGGTCGTCGGCTTGACGGACGTCAGGGTGGAAGAACAGTTCGCGGGCATCGGCAAAGGGCCAGTCCTCGGGGATTGTGTATTTTCCGGATTCCTTCATCCACTCGACAATCTTCTCGAGGGTGCCGTGTTCGCGGATGAGTTTAAGGGCGGTCGAGGGGCCGACCTTGGGGACCGGGTCGAGGTAATCGCAGCCGAGGAGGATGCAGAGATCGACAAACTAGAGGGTGTTAGTGTTTGCACAAAAAACGGAGGCATGGCGGGCGGTGACTGACCTGCTTGCGCTCCATTCCGAGGCCCTCGAGCACCCGCTCCAGGTGAATCTCCTGAACGGGCTCCTTTCTCTGCTCGCTGTATGTCATATGGCGGAGGAGGATGGGGCTGTCGAAGCAGAGGGTGTCCATGTCTTCACTGGCAGCTGCATACACCTTGCCGGCTCGGGCAAGCACGGCGCACTGGGCCTCGGCTTCGGTGGGTGCGATGATGTAGGGAATGCCCATGAGCTTGAGCAGGCGCTGGCACTCTTCGTTGTGCTCTCGGGTGACACGAACGGTGCGTCGCGAGAACTTCTCGACATCTTCGGCAGTACCCGTCTCCTTGGCCTCTTCCATGCCCTCGTTGGCCTCGGCCTTGCGCTGGAATCGCTTGGCGAGCTCGCCCGACTTGAGCTTGGGGGGCTTTCCGTCGAAGACGTAGAGCGGCTTGATACCGTTGTCAACCATGCGCAGAGTGCGGTAGAACATGCCCATGAGATGTGATGTGGTCTGGCCCTCCTCGTTCATGAGCTGCTGGCCCTCGGATCGGACGGCGATGAGGAAACTGTAGATGCTCATCGATCTGTGTATTGGGTCGGTTAGTTGGAAGCAGGAGGAGACAGTTAAGGAGCACGAAGGCGTCAAGGGGATACGAACGCGTCCTGGACTCTTGTTAGCTACGACATGGTTTGAGGAGCGAGGAGCGAATGGCATGGTACGTACAATGGCAACCTTGCGTCCGAACTGGTTCTTGATATCGCCCTCCTTGATGGCGTCGGGGGCCTCATCTTTGATGATGGAGAACAGCTGCTTGATACCCATCTTGGCGGAAGGACGGTGGTCAAAGGTGAGATGTTCGGTTTGAGGATGGCGTCCAACTATGGCAGCAGTTGGTGAAGAAGCTGGAAGAGGAAGAGGGTGATGTCACGAATGCAAACAGGCAGACACGCGCTAAGTTCAATTAAAAGTTGGAGGGAGACGCGCCTCGGACGCGAAGTGGGATGGAGCTGTGGCTGGGCACGGGCCAGGCTGTGTCGGCTGGCAGGCACGCAGGTTGGTTCAGATCGTGTTGGCATCCATGGCTCTTATCTTATCAGTATCTGATTGATCTTATCAGTAATCGGTACCTGCATGTCAGTACATGCATTTTACCCTGCTTGAGGAGGTCCACGGGTGTCAACGCCAATACTTCCATCTCTTTGAGATAGCATTCATGGTGCGCCAATTGATCAATTGGTCCGTCATCTTCCCACCTACCTACCTACCTAAAATGCTCAAGTAACCTGAAACTCGGATTGATATATATGTGCCCTGGACCTTCCATTAAGAGATCTATCGTTCAGGTTCATCCCGGATGTTTCTGTCTGCCCGCTCGGAGGAATACTCCAGGTATGCGGGCTCTGTTGCCCATGTTTGATAGGAACAGTTTTAGCCAGTTCAGTCCAATGAGGTCCAGCAGTCCAGCGCCAAGTTGTTCGCGCCATTCAATAAGTGTTCGCAGGCCAGGTTTCTCTTAACCGCACAGTGAAGTTGATGGATGACCTCATACACGTTGAAAATACCAATACATAGAGCTACCAAGGCAAGATCTACTTGCTTACGCCAAGGCAAGCTGATCGTCTTGTATTCGTGCGGAGAAGAATTGTTCTAGATGCTTGGCCAAACAACTGCCGGAGCCCGTGACCCCGAGATCCGATACCTCATGGGAACCAATTGATGATTGAAATGTTTACGAACTACCAGACCCAAGGCGGAGAGATCGCCGACTCAGTGCGGGATTCCACGAACCCTTTTGCTTACTCGCAGCGTTCCGTCTGATTACTATGCTGAGATCTATGCTTAATATGTAGTCTAATTTCCAATGCAACTCCAAGCGCGATGTTACACCGTCTTGATCGTGCGAACCTGGTCTCTCACTCGACAATTCGACCTGATGAACATACGAGCAAGTCACGAGGCTGCCAGTTACCTTGGAACGGCGGACTTCATTTTCCTATTCGAGCTATCTGGCATGGTATCTGACTCAGTCAGCTAGGCCGTTAGTGGATGTCGTAATTCCACCCCCCTAGCAACCTGAGTGGATCGTTCCTCTGACCGACCTCGGAATACCACACATAAACTGCGCAGTTGCAACGAACTGAAAAGAAGCATAGGGTTCCGTGATGCCAAGCTTCTAACCGAAACTCTATTCTCTTTGTTCTACGGGGAATCGACAGGGGTGTCATGGTCGCCAGCGGACTTGACGATCAAGATGGGTTTAGACTCGACCGTTCAGCAGCTGAAGTGCCGCCCGCTATGGCTTTGCTGCCCGGCTCTCGCCAGTTCAGAGAGCTCACTCGAGCCTGGATCGTGAGGGCCTCCGCAGGTACTTCCGCAGCCACCTCCGCAGGCGCCTCCGCAAATACTTAGGGGAGCGGCCATGGTGTATAAATCAGGGCGCTGCCGCCGTCTGCCATGGTTTCCAGCAGGACTCTTGCCCACGCGCTTCTGTCTCTCTTTATCAAGCCATCTACCGCCATGCTCCGCTCTCTCTTGACCGCCTCGGCCCTTCTCGCCGGTCAGGCTTTGGCCTATGACCAGGCCCTCGGCTTCAACGGCGCCGCCGTTGTCGAGACTCGCCCGCTCGACGAGATCTACAAGGCCGCCCTGGCCGAAGGCGGCGTCGTCACCATGTGGCTGGGCGGCGACGAGCGCACCGACGAGGACGCGCTCAAGAAGGAGTTCGAGGGCCGCTTCCCCGGCATGACGCTCAACCTCACGACCGACCTGTCCAAGTACCACAGCGTGCGCTTCGACGAGCAGCTGGCCTCCGGCCACGTCCACGTCGACAGCATCGCCTTCCAGACCGTCCACGACTTTCCTCGCCTGGACGCTGAGGGCGCCCTGCTCCACTATGCCCCCGTCGGCTTCGACAAGCTTTACCCGCCCATGCGCGATGTCCGGGCCGCCTTTTACGGCATCTTGACTGTGGGCTGGGCGGGCAAGTGGAACACCGAGAAGCTGCCCGGCATTGAAGCTCCGATCGAGTGGGAGGACTGGCTGCGTCCGGAGTTCAAGGACAAGCTCGTCCTGACCTACCCCAACGACGATGATGCCGTGTTGTATGCATTTGACCTCATGTAAGTTCCCAGCTCGTCGATCAACAGCGTGATCCACTCGAAGATGCTAACACTGGAATCAGCATGCAACAGTACGGCACGTCGTGGTTCGATCGCCTCCTTACCCAAAACCCCCGCTGGGTCCGAGGCACGCGCAGCCCCGACACCATCATGGCCGACCCCAAGAGCACCTGGGCGGCCTCGTTCACATCGGACGGCCTCTTCCCCACCAGCAACATCAACGTTTCGCACCCGGTGCAGGGCTCTTTCGTGACGTGGTTCCAGCTCGCTGCCATCCCCAAGGACGCACCGCACCCCGAGGCGGCCAAGCTGCTGCACAACTACATGTTGACCCCGGAGTGGCAGTCCACGCGCGGCTCCTGGCCTGTTCGCAGCGATGTCCCTCCTCCTGCCGGGTATCCTAGCATTGTAGAGATGCCGGGCACCAACATTACTTACTTCCGCGAGTGGATGTCGGACCGTCCCCGCCTCGAGCGTCTTCGAACCTGGTTCGAGGACAAGCTGGGCTCTGCGCAGGGCCTTAGTCCTTTGATTGACGATATTTAGTCGATGGAAGTGTAATGTGTAATGCAAAGAGATGCTCATGATGGTTACGTCCGTATAATTTCTAATACCCACAATATACGCAATACACATCTCAAATACCGCAGCTGCTTCTTTGTGCTTGTTTGTCCAGTGATGGTCGTGATGCTCGTCCCCTCGAAACAAGTATAGAGGCCGCCCTAAATGACCCGAAGAAAGAAAACATGAGAAAAGCAAGCAATAGCTTCTGGCCAAAAGCAGAAAGCAGGATTTCCCGGACTAATCGTTTGATGAATCTACATCGTACGTTTCCTGTACCAGCCAGTATAGATATCGAACACAGCACTGGAGATCTGACACCTGGACCGGAGTAGAGTACCAAAGAGGTAGAAAACACGACCCCTCAGCCCCCTCTTGGTCAAAGTGTTCGTGCACTGCTAGCCCAACTTCCATGTGCTAAACCATCTGTGCGTCCAATCAGATGTTGTAGATTCAGCACCCGCTGCTCAAGCTCAGTTGTTCAGCAGTTGGGATACATGGGGCAGCCAGCGTGTGTTCTGGGCAGCATTTGGTAAATGACTCCTGGTCTAATGTGCAAACAACTTGAAAAAGTTTACAGAAGTGCTGCCTGGCCCCCTAAACCCATCGTTAATGCACATTCGGTATCAGCAGAGGCATCTCCAACTCAATGGTCGAAATACGAAATGATGCGATTGAAGGACTCGAGCTATCGAAGCCATCAAGGTTTCCCGATAACGACCACTGAAGCCAGCTTGCCAGGTGGGGATCACCCCGCATGCCTGCCTGCCTCTAGTCAACTCCATGCTTCATTCCACAACCGGCCCGGCTAGAACGAGAAGACGATCTATACCGCAACTTGGACCCGACCGGGCCGGGTTGGCGATGTTCCAAGATACCATCAAGTTGTCCTATCCAAAGTAAACAATTGAAAGTCGAGGCCTGAGTCGCATTGGAGTTGTCGGATTGGAGTTAACGCCAAGCTATCACCATGGCATCTCCAAGGCCATTCCCTTCGCCTAGAGGTACAGAATCCTATTGGAGATCTTCCACCCTCCCGATCGACACACACCGCAGCACCACAGACCTGCCGCGGCATGCCGATATCGTCATCATCGGCGCGGGCTATTGCGGCGCCTCGATAGCACACCACCTCGTGACTGAGAGCGAACGCCAGGGACGGCCACTTCCCTCTATTGTCATCTTGGAAGCCCGCCAGGCTTGCTCAGGAGCGACGGGACGAAATGGTGCAGTTCCTTCATGGACTCCGAGAAAAAACTCAAGTAGCCACTAATAGATTGGTTTAGGCGGCCACCTTAAGCCTGATCCCTATTTGCGGGCAGCACGAGTGCTCGAAACCCATGGCAAAGAAGTGGCTGAGCATGTGGCCTCTTTCGAGGCTCGTCAGGTCCAGGAGGTCCAGGATCTAGTCCATTCCAGCGGGTTTGACTGCGACTTTGAAGAGACCATGGTCAGCGACGTCTGCCTGGACGATGCTGGTAGTCGCAATACGGGCGTTGCTTTGAGCAAAGTAGTCACAGCCGGCATCTCGACCGCGCAAACAATTGAGCGCAGCACTGGTCTCGAAGCAGAGCAAGTAAGACTTCCAATAATGACCATGATTTGTGAAAAAGCAAGCGCACATCGCTAACCAGGACAAGATCTCGGGAGTTCGCGGCGCCAAGTCATGCCTCAAGTATAAAGCGGCGAGACTGTGGCCGTACCGCCTTATATGCCAAATGCTGGAGGACTGTGTTTCGCAGGGCGTCAACCTACAGACCATGACACCTGTGACATCTTCCGTGGCCCGCGACGAGGGGTCGGGCTGGAAGGTGACGACGTCCAGGGGCTCCATCATGGCCTCTTCCGTCGTCCACGCCACAAACGGTTACAGCTCGGGGCTTTTGCCTGAACTGCAGGATCGCATCGTACCGGTGCGCGGCATCTGCGCTCGTCTTGCGGGCCAAGGAGCGCACCCTCCGATATCGGACAGCTACATGTTGCGGTTCAACGACTTTGAGTACGACTACCTCGTCCCGCGCCCGGACGGAAGCATCGTCGTGGGCGGCGCCCGGAGAGACTTCTACAAGAACCTCGACACGTGGTTCAATGTCGACGATGATAGCATGCTGATCGAGCCGGCGCGCCCCTATTTTGACGGCTACATGCAGCGAAACTTCATTGGCTGGGAAAACACCGACATGAAGACGGATCAGGTCTGGACCGGGATCATGGGTTACTCCTGGGATGGTTTCCCTTACGTCGGCGAAGTCCCTAGAAAGCCGGGAAGCTACATTTGCGCCGGATTCAACGGTCACGGCATGCCGCAAATCTTCCATTCCGCCAAGCACATGGCCTTGCTCCTCCTCAATGGCAAGGTCGACAAGGAACATGCAGTGCCCATTCCATATCAACCTACGGCTGCACGATGGAATAGCTCTCAAGAGCACTCCTCACTTACGTTGTGGCGATCGGTGACGAAAGAATCCCAAGTTCGGAGTAGGCTATGAAAAAAATGTCTAGTATTCAGAAAACGTAGGCTCAATCAATTCATCTGGCTATAAGGCATATCTGACATCAAGCCCAGGCTGTCCATCAAGCCTCTCTCGGGGATGCCATCCTCGCCGTAGCTTGTGCCGAAGAAGGCAGATACTTGGTCCGGATATGAAAAGGCTTGACCGAAGAATAGATCATCTTCTTCTCCCACCACCGTTGCCAGGTCGCCTTGTGTTGATGCAGTATCTATTGAAGGGCCAACCTCATGTGAACCGCGAGATATTGAATTGCCGCGGGATGAAGCATGTCCTGTCACTGGAACAGCTTGATGGTTGGTACCCGAGGCGGCAGCGCGGTTCATGTACCAGCTCATGAACCCCTCGTAGCCTTCTTCCGGACCATTCTGGGGAGTTTTTGGTGTGGGTTGCACTGGTGACGCGAAGGCGTTCATGTGCTGCAAGGCGGCCTCGAGCGTCTCGATAAGCTGGACTTCGGATCTGGCAGAATCCCCCGCATATGCCATGTCGCGAAGCGCGTCAAGCCCGCGCTGTAGCACGGCTCCATGCTCTTTGGTTCTATCGCGGATGCTGTATGCAAGAAGCACGAGCATGGCTGCCCGACACGAGCTGTACTCGACGTATGCTGATCGTGTCAATCCCATCGGGCCCGTCCGCATGGCGTGGCAGATATCGATGGCCTCGGTGGCAGCCGATACGCAATCTTGGATGAGGGAAGACCAGGGGAGCTGCCGTCTCCGGGCTGTCTCATTGTGCACATCGTCTTGTTGGAATGCATCTTCTGGGGTTTCTGTCAAGATGAAGGGGCGGCCGACGAACATTTCAAGAAGGCAGTGCTCGAGACGCGCATGCAAAGCTACCCTGGACGACTTTATTGGTTTTCGGGATGCCCACCATTGCGCGCAATCTGCCTTGGTCTGTTTCAAGTTGCCTATGACCCTTCCTGCATCCGACCTCTGCGAGCTCCGAAGCAGCAATCTGGTGTCTGTTAGAAGGCAATGTGTGAAGAGCGATGTCTAGAGTAAGGTGAACCACATATACTTACAAATCGCGCTGGAGAGTTTCGGCGTACTCTGTCAGCTGGATGGCGTCGAGAAACGTCGATATGTGCGACGATCCGCTGAGGGACGAGAACCTGGCGCTGTTGGTGGGCAAGTTGGCATCGAAGTTGGATCGTGAGATGGCTGCCGGACGCCCATGGAACATTGCGATTTTTCTGGCAGTGTCAGCTTTTGAGTGTTTGAGTCTTCGACGAGAGACCTACCTTTCGAGGCAATAGACTGTCCACCACAAGCGACATCGCATCTCTTCCTTGAGCGCGTCTGGGACTACTGCTACGGGCTTCCGATGCATGCCATTTTGGATCGCCAATTTCATGGAGAGGTTCAAGTAGATGTAGCCCAGGCCCGATGCATCCAAGGGCAGGCAATACAGACCAAGCAGGAGGCAGACTTGGACAGAGATGAGGGAGCCGGAATGAATGATCTCGGCCAGCAGGCGAGCCACTTGCCGGTAAAAGGCCGAGCCGATTTCGAGCTCCCAGCTGGTATTGGCCTGGTCGCGATCGGGCGACTCGAGATGGGCATACTGCGCCCCCACGGCCAAGACCATGGTGACGGTGCAAGTGGGAACGATGTGCTTGGAGTCGTGTTGAGATGGATTCTGGTACAAGCTGTCGAGCGTCGACATGACCCATTTCTGATCCAGGAAGAAGTAGAAGCTCGTTGCGTGGGCGAAGAAGACATGCGCCAGGAAGCTGGCTACGGGCCGCGGAGGGAGGGCTTTGAGGAGGTCTGCCATGAGTGTCGTGTCGGGCTGCGGTTCGGCCACGCGAATGAATTCTGGGACTTGTCTGTCGAACTGCTGTTGGATTTTAGTGACATTCTTTGGCGACCCAAGAGCTTTCACAGAGACATGGCACCTACAGGAACTTGGGAAGTGGCCATGAGGGTATCGATGTTTCTTTTGATCCTCATGCTGAAATTCCAGTGCGAGAGCTCCCCGGAGTAGTCTGAGGCCACCAGTCAGTCCGCCATTCACTACAACAAGATACGAGTGACTCTTCTCAGTGCTGACCAGTACACCGAGAATGACCACCTCGCCGGCAGCAACTTACGGGCAACATCGTCGTTGATGACATCAATCGTGCACACTTCATCCAAGGGGCTTTCCGCGGCAGGGTTGTCGGCCTGTTGTGAATCACGAGATATCGAAGAGGAGTTCCCAATGTCTGAAATGACGGGAGGCTGTCCGGGCTCTTCTGGGCTCGCCAACCCCGACAAGTTCTCGGATGCGCGCTTGAGGCTCTCCGTCTTTAGAGATAGGGATGGTAGGTGGTGTCGGAGGATGGCTTCCATGTACTTGGAGCGATCCACCAACGTCTTCAGCCAGTCGGCCTGTGCGGCGCTTGCCCGGTCCGGGGCGGCCGTAGTGCTGTATTCGCAATGCCGGCGCAGGTCTCTGCATCGCCGGCAGGGCATGCCATCTTCGCATTTCTCCTTGAGCCGGCGGCACTCTGCGCAGGCGCGGACGGCACGCTGCCTTTCCAGTGGCCCCACGTTCCGTCTCTTGCTGATCCGCGGCGTGCGATCGGCCATTGTCATGCCATCAAGGTGGTGGAAAGACTGCAACTGCTGAGAACGTACGAGGGCCCTCGTGGGGTGTTTCTGCAGCTGGTACCGGGAGAGTGGACCGCTAAGGGACTACTTGTCGTTATCGCATCTCCCCAGCTTTGAGGTGGAGAAGGCGTGTCATGTGGATATGACGATGCAGTTTGGTGGGCCCATCGGCATGTCCTTATCTCTCCACAGATAGCACTACGACCCCGGAAGATAAAGTAGCGCGGTCGGAGATCTTCCCGAGAGGGGGAGCTGCATGTCATCTGACCGAAGCCCAAACGTCCAGTCGACCGGGCCGGTGTTGGATGCGGGGAAAAGATGGGAATGTGTCAAGTAGTTGAGTTGATGGCTGTGAGCCGCTTTCTACGCCTACAGTATGGCGACTCCACTAGATATCCAACTAGGAGTACGTACATGCAGCCGACCAGTAGTCCAGTTGTCCCAACGTGCAGCCTCTCTTCCGCTTGCCTCCATGCTCACTCGCGTGATCCATACTCGCCCGTGAGATGACGAGGGAGCCTTCAACCTTGAGACTTGCTGATGATGGAGTCTGCCATCTCCAATAACGACCCTGATATCACTTCCATCTTGGCTTCCCGGAACACATCCAGACACGGCTCCTTCTCCAACGCGGCAGACCAGGCGCCCCGGAACCCAACCTTGGTCGCCGCCGAAACATCCCACATGTGCGCCGCCGCGAACCACTTGACGTCGTCCTCGCCCAGCCGCTTCCACACGGACTCGTACGCGGCCAAAGCCGGCTTGGCTACACCCAGACCGTCGCAGCTGACAATGTTGTCGACCGGCATGTCCACCCCGCCCCGGTCAAAGTAGCCCTTGACCCGTTGGATGTCCCCCGTCGTGAAGCACCACACCGTGAATCCCGCGTCGCGGAGCTTTTGGAAGCAGGCGCCGCAGTCCTGCCGCAGCTGCAGGCTGGAGTAGCCCTCGATGCAGGCCTCGCGCTCCTCGTCCGTAGCAAAGGCCGACGGGTCGGCGATGCCAGCCATCCAGAGCGTGCGGTAGAAGAGCCCGCGCATGACGTCCTTGTAGGGCAGGTAGCTCCCCGCCACGGACAGAAAGGTGAATTCGAGTTCGGCGGCGGTTTGCCATGTGAAGCCGAAGTGTTTGGCCGTGATGCTGTGCTGGCCGAGTTTCGGGCCCATCACCTTCTCGATCCTCTCGTAGTAGGCGTCGAAGGACACGCACGTCCCGACAATGTCGAACACGACATGTTTCGCCATGGCAATTGGTTAAGCTTGTGTCGAGGCCGGCGTTTTCTTTTGGCGTGCTCTTCCTTGAAATCACAATCTTCTGCCCGATCGCAGTCTTTTGTTGGGGTGCGTTCTTTAAACTACATCCAACGATTAAATGACCATCTGGCGCGCTCCGTCGGACATCTGCGGTGACCGGGCCGGTCTCGGGCCGGTCCAGCTTACACATGTTGATGACTTCATGGTCGTGCGTCGGACCCAGTCGTGATAAGTCAATCCGACTCACTTCAATTGAATGGTAATCTGGCGATCTATTTGTCTTTTGACTTGAATGCTTCATGCTTGTTGTTTGATCTTCGATTTTGATCTTCAATTTTGTTTTGCATTCAACGCCAAGCCAGTTTTTATAACTACCCGTCTTGGCATTCGAGACCGACCAAACATCTTCCCCTTCCACACTTGGTCTTGTGCTTCATCACAGGATTGCCCAGCATGGTTCTCCCGTGCGCCAATCCCACAAAGTCCTACTGGATTGAGGCCGCAGACTCGCCCCTTCGTAACCTTCGTTCCTCCCATGAGCTCCCAGAGACGGCAGATGTGGTGATCATTGGCGGAGGCTACTCAGGGGCCACAACTGCCTACTGGCTCGACAAGTACACTCGAGACCATGTCAAACAGCCGTCGATGGTCATTCTAGAGGCCCGAGATATTTGCGGAGGCGCCACTGGCCGGAATGGTGAGACCGCTTGGGGAACCCTGGCAAGGCACTTGCTGATCATTTTACAGGCGGACAATTGCGCCCCCACGCCTACTCTCGCTATGCAGTCTGGGCCGAGCGGTTTGGACCAGACACCGCCATGGAGCTCATCAGGCACGAGATGGCACATCTCCCGGCCTTCGAACAACTGGCGGCGGACGAGGGTATCGCAGAGGAGATCTGCCTCAAGTTTGGCGAGACCTTTGATGCAGCCATGACGGACGAGGCTTGGATCCGTTTGAAGGGTGCCTTGGATGCCATGCGGAGGGATCATGGCGAGGACAATGAAGTGGTGAAGGCTTGCCGAGTGATTGCAGATGCAGCGGAAGCTCAGGACTTTTCGCAGATGAAGGGCGCTCTTGCTGCCATAGTGCATCCTGCCGGTCAAGTGTAAGTGAGATCGAAGTGCCTACTGCTGGCATTTCTTCTTCTTCTTCTTCCTCTCTACCTGTCTTTCTTCCTCTCTACCTTTCTGCTCTTTCTTTCGCCGTTTGTACTTTATTCTTTCTGATACTGATCTCGACTAGATGGCCTTATAAGTTCGTTCATGCGATTCTGCGTATCGTCCTGGCTCGTGGAAACCTCAATGTGCAAGCACATACACCTGTCATGCAGGTTGGAGAGAGAGACGCGGATGGTTGGATCCAAGTTCGCACCGAGCGAGGAACTGTGCGCGCCCGGGCCGTAGTCCACGCAACAAATGCTTGGGCTTCTCATCTCCTTCCCGAGTACAGCAAACTTGTGCTACCAGAGAAGGGGACACTGGCCGCAATCAAGGCACCCGAGGGCTTCATCAAGCATACGGGGGCCCAGCACTGGGATGCTACCGTCAACAACTACCACCTGCAACTTCCCGCTCCGTACAATGCCGTTATCCTCGGCGGAGCGCGGCAGTACTTGGTGCATCGCCCCGCGGATTGCGTGCTACGGGATGACGACGACCAGCATATCCTTGGAACCGACGAGTTCTTTGGGTCTTGGCCCTCTTCCGACGTGCTGAACTGGCCGGAGTCCACGCCGCAGACGTCGCTGGAGGGCAAGGGAGGCTGCTGGGTTGGAAGTAAGTATCCCGTGGGAATTTCTTTGCGGGTTTGCTAATGCATCACAGTCGAGACAACGAGCGCAGATGGCTTCCCTTTTGTTGGGCCGGCACCTCGACATCCGGGCCAATGGGTGGCCGCTGGTTTTGCCGGACACGGTGAGTACTGCCATCTCTCTAGATTGGATGTGCACCAGGTCTTGGGGAGAGTGTGCTAACAGATTTCTCAGGCATGCCACGCATCTTACTTTCGACGTCGTCCATCTCAACGTTGGTGCTGGAGTCTCTTGGTCTTGAACATAGCGAGCCAAGTGGCGCGGCCAAGCTGCCATTGCCCAAGCCTTTCCTGGCGACAAAAGACAGAATCGACCGGCTTCAGAATACCAATGTGGAGGGAATCAGGAGCAGCTTTACGGCCAAATGCAAGGAGAGCAGCGTGAAGCCGTTTTGCAATGGCGAGAGAAGCAGGGTGCCAGCCAAGCAAGGTATCAGCTCTTGCAACGACGGAAACTGGGCGTCGTCTTGCAAGGGCCAAGCAGTCTCACATGTGGAGCAAATTCCCCTGCGAGTTTAGCAGCCATAATAGACTGATGTAATATAATACCCAGACATAATATTTCTGACACGATCTTCCTGACATGACCTTCATTAATTGTAGCTAGGAGCTGCTTGGGTTTCCCAAATCTCGAGCTATCTCGAACTCACTTGATCTTGGAGATCTCGCGGTTCACGGCGGACTGGTTCATCGCAGACTAGCAATCAAAACGCGTCTAGTAGCCTGGTGAAAGCGCCGTCTTACAAGATAACTAGCTGTCAACTTCAACCGTCGTCTAGTTCTGCGCCAATTGCACATGGAGTGGTGGTCTGGAAGCCGTGGTCACAGAGCAGTACCGTCTCGGCTTGGTACATGGTTTCTAGTGTCTTCGTTGCCATTCTTGGAACCTGGGGTCGCCCTGTTTACCGATATTCTTGAAATCCTCAAGCGCCAAGCCCAAAACGCCTTCCTCC
Source organism: Apiospora arundinis (assembly GCA_039105305.1). Taxonomy (NCBI): domain Eukaryota; kingdom Fungi; phylum Ascomycota; class Sordariomycetes; order Amphisphaeriales; family Apiosporaceae; genus Apiospora; species Apiospora arundinis. The sequence continues at coordinate 10,219,445 of JAPCWZ010000003.1, forward strand.
GGACTTGGTAGTTCTGTATCTATCAGAAAATACAGATGTTTCAATAATGACAAGTTTGGAACTTGCCAGAACCACATTGTTCCGAGACAGACATGTTGCAAATCGGAACAAGCGCTCCGAAGTAACAATGTCCTTCGCCGTCAAGCATTGTAACATTTCTAGACGTGCATCGATCTAGGCCATGCTAGCATAAGTCGGCACATAGTGTTCCAGTCCTTCTTATGCAGCACTCAACCCCAAGGATACCTCCATGGCCCCTATTTTAGTAACTTCAGCGAGAATGAATCTAGAAAAACATTTCTTCTTGACAGATCTGACAATTCATCATTCACAATGTTCCAGAAACCCATTCAAAGATTCCCAGTAATCTATCTTGCGCATGGTTGATACATCTGATTTCAGTAGTGTGTTTATATACATGTACAATCTCTTCGAAGAAAGAGTTAACACCCAAGACTTACACTTTCTTTACATCCACGTCAGTATTCTTGCCATCTTCGATGTCCTTACTGGTAGGATCTTCTGGCTCGACGCCTACCGTTAGAGCAACATCCGGCATCAGTCGGATAAGCCACCAAATGCAGGGCACCACTAGCACGAACAACCCACAGTTGACGTAGAACGGAATCAAGCCACCGACGCTTGCTGAAGAGCTTAACCCGTACGACACGGCCTGACCTGCCGTCTCGAAGGCACGGAACAGTCCGCCAGTGCGAGCACTGCTTCCGACCTCGAGGGAGAAGTTTCCCAAGATCCAGTACAGCGAGAGCTGCGTCCAGTATCCCGCCACAAACACCATCAGATACGGGATGTACGCTCTAGCCCAGGGACCAGTATCGCTGTATCGTCGTTAGATAGAATTCGGTCAAGGGATTTATGAGACTCACTTGGCATAGTCGAGCGCGGACTTGGGGCCCAGGCGAGCGTATTCGGTGCCGATCCAAATAAAGCCAACCCCAATCGGAACCATCCACATCATGGTGCATATGTATGCGCGGCGTTTCTGGGATGCCCAGTTTCCATCCAGAAGCTTGCCGTACGCGAGCACGGATGATATGGTGAAGATTGCTGCAGTGGTCAGCAAGAGTGTGGTGGCAGGGGCACAGTGGAGTTACGTACGGACGAGGAGAGAAGACAGAGCTCGAGACCGAACAGAGAAGTGGAGGCTCAGATACGTCCCCATGGTGCCGCCATAGAAGAAACTGAAGAAGCTGGGCAGGAACATGGCCAGTATCTAGAGACGTGAGTAAAGATCACTTGTGTGTGGATTCTGCACATACCTTTTTCTCCTTCAGGGCCCGACCCAAAACGGAAAGTTCCTGCTTCCACGAGAGCTTCTCAGGCATCTGGACTCGGCTTCCGTCGTGCCGCACCACCTTTCTCGTGGGCGAAAGCAGCAGGGCGAAGAAGACGCCGGTGCACTCAAAGGCGACGAAGATGATGTACGTCGACCACGCCACCCCTGCGCACGTCAGTGTATACTCGGCCATCGACATCGACTACAGCAGACTTACCTCCGGCGGTAGCTGTCTTGTGGTTGTTGGAAAAGTTGATGGCACCTCCCAGCAAGCTTCCACTGCTGCGCATTGCGGACCAGATGCCCAGGTAGCTGTGGTGTGTGAGGATTTGGGACGGCTCTGGAAAGCAGGAAGTTTTGGAAAGAAAAAAAACTCACAAGCCTCGCTTGTCGGGGTGCGGGTAAGATAGCATCGCGGTCGACTCGCCCACGTAGAGAAATCCGCCAGTGAGCCCTTGCACAATGTTGCCAAACAACAGATACCAGTCCACGTTGTACCGAGCACTGACGTAGAAGGCCGACCCCTGCAGGGGCATGGCGGCCGCCGCGATGAAGCATGACCACTTGATGCCGATCTTGTTGATGAGCGGCCCGCCGAGGATCGTTACCAAGAAGCTTCCGGCGTACGACAGGCAGTTGGCAATGTTAGCCAGCCAGGGCGTCGACAGCCCTCCTCCGCCGAGATTCGACAGCTGACTTGTGTAAGCGGGCGAGATCACAAGGCCAGATAGAGGATACGAGGGGAAGGGCACACGGCCAATGAAGGGCACGCGACCCGGACGGCACTTACTGCATCTCCCATTGCCGGACCCACGAAGGAAAGACTGTGAAGAGTTAGCTACGAAATCGCCATGGTTCCGTCCACGCATTCAGATATGACTTACGCCCCAAACATGATCATCTGGAACAGCACGCCCCGATAAATGGCGGCCCATGTCGACGAGGGGCCAGCAGGTGGCGCGGCGCCAGAAATCTCAGTCATCATCTTCCCGCCGGTGATGTTTCTGGGGGAGTGAGATCAATCGGGGAGCGCGACTGGGCGGCGCTCAATACATATGAATGGCCACCAACGACCACCGGCCCGGGATGTCATATCGCACCCCAGACTTATCAATTGACGATTCCAAGATAGCGAGGCTGGGCTAGATAAGAGTACGGGGATGTTCCCGTCGCGGTGGATACACCCATAATGCGGGGGGTGATCCCTGACCGGCCCGGCTTATCAATGACGAACGCTTGATTGGCCTGCCAACTCAGTCCAGTGCGGAAGCGTCCTCACCATCTATGCAGCCGTAGTAAAAGTATCGATCAAATTTGGCCCATGAGATAAAGGGCACTGTAGATATAGCTATTCTAACTCTATACCCACAAGCTTCGTATACTTCTTTACAAAGCCGTCCCTTTCCATACGATGATACTTCCGGCTATGGAAAACATTAATATCGGCGCTGGCAACACGTCTATACGACCCGACCTTAGCACCAGCAGCCACAGGCTGAATGATCAGGAGAAAGTCGTCTGTAAGTAGAAGCGCCATCCAGCTGCCCCGTCTCAGATTTCCCAAAAGACACTGGCATGCATCTGCCGACATCATAAGACCATCCCCGACAGCGTACTCGATATTGGAAAGCCATCCTCCCTTTCCCTTGATAATATAGCGTGTTGATTCTCCCCATAGCGTTTTTTTCGTGCATTTGGCGCCCAACCAAATTATTCGTTTAATCATGGCTCCTTGAATCATTAGTCTCGATGGCGCCAGTCCTTCGGATGCGTTCCCACTACTCCATTCTCGCCACCACTGTGACAGTTGTAAAAGCTCAAACCTCCTGTTGCTAATGGTGATCATTGAACTGACGTGGGAAAATGTTTTGGCAGACCATTGTCTGTCAATAGCCAAGGTAGACACATCCCGAAGCCTCGCCCCCCACCGCACTGGTCCTCTGTATCCCAGCCAGGACCACGATGGAAAGCCTGGCCTTCGCGCAGTCGCTTCGTTGCCTCTCTCCAGACACCATGCCAAACCGCGGGTTATAGAACTGGCAGTCATTGATTCATCGTCGGATATGAATGGGAGACCATAGAGGTGGAGCACTGGGGGCTTTCTTTGAGCGAAGGTATTGCCGATGGCCCGGAAAGCATCCACAATATCTGACTCGAATGAGAAATGCAGTTTCGAGTACTTTTCTAACAACTCTGCGAAACTAATTGGAAATCCATAGTCGAAGAAGGCACCTCGATGTCCCATGGGAGTGGTACGAGGGTGTCTGTAACCTCGACGTCCAAGGAGAGCGGTACGAGGTTCCTTGTCGGTTTGTAGGAACTCAGTATCCCAAAGCGTGTCCTTTTGAAGCAGGGCCAAATTGGACGAAGGGCTGGACCAATGGGTATCAGCCTCCCCTGCGTTGTATGAGAATTCTGGTCCCTCTCGAGGCTCAGTCGTCTGACTCGAAAGACAGGAAAACAACATTTGGCTATCGGTGAACACAAGTCGACGCCTTGATAGCAGGCCTTCCTGGAATGTCCAACCCCTTGACCGCCAAATCGAGCCTCAATCTCGTTGATAGCATACTCTTTCTCCTCAACGAGTATTGTATTCCCGATGGTAATCGACATCCGCGGCGGGCCGCATATCTCACTCACACCGGGGATACCATTGCCGCAATCACTGCCAGCTGCAACAATAATCGTCAGATCAGCTGATCGATAAACTTGGTCCATAATAGCTATTTGGCGATGTTTATCCTCCTTGCTCTGTTGATCAATGCATAGCATATCGACCCAGATGTAGTTGTACCCCAGGCTTTTAGCCACCGCTACGGCACAACCGGCAACATGAGTGACTCTCCTCCAAAGCTGGCTATGCACCTCTCGGGGAGTGTTTTCTGGTCCCTTCTGCCAGTGTCACGGCTCCAGGGTCTATTCCTGCATCTCCATCGTTTGCACCACTCATGTTATATGATCAGCGTGGCAGTTGCCAACTTTTCATTGCGTGCCCACCAAACGTACCTATCTAAAGGTGCTTCATGAAGAACTTAGTAGATACCAACAGCAGTGCCGTGGGTCGTCGGAATGAGGAGTGCGATGGCTTTTTTAATGCGAGGGTGCTGAAGCAAACGTGGGAAAACTGAATGGAAGCTAAGACACTGATGATCGGTACGAGGCTCCCAACCCCGCCATATGCCGCCGGTTGTCTTTGCTTGTTACATCGCAATCTGAACTTTGACCTCTCAACCCCACCATCTCTACCACTAAGTAAACTAGCCCCGGCGATGAGACAGTTGCGATGCGCGATGGTCTACAGCCCACACCAACAATCTACTTGCCAGTGTCCCATGCTAGCAATAGACCGCCCCGTAGTCTCGTGCCTGAGGCTGAAGTGGGCGGGGTAAAGTTAGGTAGAACAAGCAAAGAATAATGCCGCTAAAATTTGGAGATTCCTCAATGACACTTCGATGATTTCATGGTTAAGCGCGAATAGACGAGTGGCATCGAAGGAACGAGGATTCTTTTCAAGGGGAATATTTTTACAAGCCCTAGTGAAATGCTATTACTTAGTTTCGGAGGGACTTTGAGTAGGAATAGGAAAGTAGCTAGTTCCGCCATCTGGTCTCCAGAAGATGCTTGAGCGCCCACCTACTGTCGAAGATCTGATGAAGGACACTTACGTCATCCGGTCGTCTGGAAAGTCGTATAATGAATTAAACTAATTTAGAGACTGTATTAAGTTTAATACGAAATTAAACAATGTCCTTATTAAGTTAATATATAGCACCCTAAACTCTTTCATAAGATAGGCATTTAAAGTGCTCCATTTAAGAAGATAAATAAATATAAAGATAACGTTAACATAATATTATTTCGAAAGGAGAATTTAAAAAAGTTTTAAATTACCTTTTTAATTATAATTCACTAGGTTTAAATTTAACACATGGACGATAAATGAAACGTAATAATGTTAAAGGTATAAGGTTTAATAATAGATTATTATTTTATATAACCTTAGATCTCTTAACTTCATTTTATATTAGGGCCTAAGAAACCTAATACTTTAAGAGCAGCTATAGTAAAGCAGCCCGACTTAACTGGGCGGCTTTTTAAGATTAGACTTGGTAGCCTAGCATCCGACCCTTAATTTCGTAGCCACCCGCGTGCATGTAAGGCTTAAACTAGCTTTAGAATACTCTCTACCTTTATAATAATATAGCTCCGTAATATAAACGACTACCGATGCTAAGAAAGCGGATCTTTCCTCTATAAAAGTATAGTTAATCTAGTATATAATTTATTTTAAAAAAGGTATTAAATGTTAAAAAGCCACGCTATAATTAATTATTAAGGTTTACGTAACACGTATAATAAGTTATGTAAAGCCTTAGGGTTAAAGACATGTTTTACTTTATATAACTCCCTAAGCCTTAAGATAACTAGGGAACGTGAAATAAAGTTAAATAAATAATATAATATAATCCTATGCTATAAATAGATCTTAGCTCCCCGAACGTTAAAGTCGTATTATAACTACGTTATATCCGCCTTAAAACTACCTCGGCTTAAGCTTTTAAATATATATATATATCCTATTCACATGCTTAAGTAATACCACTTATAGGGTTATGTATAAACTTATAAAGAATAATGGTGTATTAATAAGCTTTATTATAGTTTAACCTATAATATTAATTAAATTACTATTAAATCCTCGTTATAATAACACTTAAGCACTTAGCTTTATATAAGGTATTATTTTAAGTAATCTTAATATATAAGCTAGTATAAGTATTATATTATTAATATTATAAATTAAATAAATTTTTTAAAACGCTTTATTTATATTCGAGTAATACCTCTTAAGAGTATTATATAATAAAACGAATAATGTAATTAATGTTTTAAAGTTAATATAACTATTATTATAAATGTTAAAGTAAGTTAAAGAGAGATCGGAATCTTAAAGGATTTTAAGATAGCGCTCTTTATATAAGGGATATATTACGGATAGATTATAGGTATTTATAAATTATATGTAATAACTATAGATTCCACAATAGACTTAGAATTAATGGTAACGCTCTATGTTGCTTAATGTAGTCTCCTTATGCGCCCTTTTAACTATATTATGATTAACTTTAATAAAATTAATTAAGAATAATATAAAGAGTGGTACGGGCTAACCTAATGGTAGGGGGTAGAATTAATTTAGATTATAGGGGGTAGGGTTAATTATTAAGATATATTTTAAACGAGTTGAAAATTTAGTTTTTTAAAGGTTAAGGTATATCTAGCCTATTCCTTTATTTTTAGCTTTTTTAGATTATAATGCGGTATAGAAAATATAATTATAAATTAATTAGTAAGTTTTAATAAGGTAAGGTAGAAGAGTATACTTTATTTATTCTAGATTAACCCTACCTTTTATTTTAACTTTATTTTAACCTTATTAATCCTTATTATAGATATCTTTCTTAATAAATATTAAGATATTAATTAAAAGGAAATAATTAAATTTATATAAAATAAAGAAAAAAGAAAACTTTTTTTAATTATTTAAAGATATTTTTTTAATAAGGTCTTATTTTAACTTTTTTATTATAAGATTATTCATATATATTATAAAGATAAATTAATTAATTTAAATAACCTTAATATCTTTATAAAATATTATAAAATATAGGATTAAAAGGAGAATTAAAAGGAGGATTAAAAGGAGGATTAAAAAAAGGATTAAAATAAGGATTAGAAAGAGGAATAGAAAAAGGATTAGAAAAAGGATTAGAAAAAGGATTAGAAAAAGGATTAAAAAGAGGATTAAAAAAAGAATTTAAAAAAGGACTGGAAAAAAAATAAAAAGAATAAAAAAAATAAAAAAGAATAAAAAAGAATAAAAAAGAATAAAAAAGAATAAAAAAAGATAAAAAAGAATAAGAAATAATAATTTATTTTATTATAATTATTTAATAATTATTTTATAATAACTTTATAATAAATTACTTTATTAAAATTATTCGGTAATTATCTTATAATTATTTACTTTATTATAATTACCTTATAATTAATTATTTTATTATAATTACCCTATAATTATTTACCTTATTATAATTACCCGGTAATTACTTACTTTATTATAGTTACCTTATAAATAATTACCTTATTATAATTACCCTATAATTATTTACCTTAGGGTTAGGGTTAGGGTTAGGGTTAGGG
>JAPCWZ010000004.1:6600000-6755096 GCA_039105305.1 Apiospora arundinis
GTTTCCAGAAATATCTGTTTCAGGTGCTCCTTCAGCTCTGTATCCTGTGCGATTTGGACTATCGTCACCGCTGCTTCGGAGGGTGGTTGCAAATCGGGAGTTTCGAATGCGGGCAAGGACTTTCCAAATGGGATATTGAAAAACCCGGGGCCAACAAAGAGGGGTTCATCATTAGACCCAGGAGATATCGGCCAAACGAGCGATGTGAAGTCGTTCAGGGCTTTCGGAGACCGGTGGTGGTTTGAGTTCTCCATCTCTGCCCCCCCATATTTGACGGTGCCCGCACTTTCATCATTACCATCATTCCGTCCGATTCCAGCTGACGTTGACAGTATGCGAACCTGATTCTCAAGGGACTGCACGTACTTCTGGTCCCAATACTTCCCTCTTGAGAAAATCGCAGTTGTTAGCGTGCCGAGCAGCTTTTGTGGGATCGCAGAATCTCACCTCTTTGAATGTATCACCCGTCCATACCCACAAAGTAATCCATAAGTTCTGCATGACTCGCAAATAGGCCGTTGACCGTCGCACTGAAGTGGCTAGTTAGTGATAGAGGTATTTGAGACCGGATTCGGCGGCTCACCTTTCTCTTTTTGTCGCGGCAAAGGTCGCATGCAACTGCCGTCCGACCCATTTTGACAAGGTATTAGGTTATTCGTCGCTGAGTCAGAAGTTGCCAGGAAAAGCAATTGCTTAAGTATGGGATTGCGGATGTCTCTGGCCCGCGAGTCGGCAGCGTTGGAAGATAAGCTTTCTTCTCTGAGGAATATGATTGGCGGCTTTGCTACATCCGACGTCTCCATAATTTCTACCTTCAATTCTACTTGCCTATTTCTGGCCAAGCGTCCTGCACGCATCGATATCCAGACCCTGTGGGTTATGCATTGCATCCCAATTGGCGGCTATGCTACGTCCGCCGTTCTCCTCTGTCCACCTGCCAAACCAACTTGTTCAATTGAGTGTGGAGCGTCCTACTTGCTTCGATAGGAAGACTTCGTAGATGCAATGCATTGTCCAGTCGTTTCTCGGTACCATCATGATCAACATCGGAATCGGTACTGCCGGCGAGACTTGTAAAATCACGATGCTTTCAGACATATAACGACACTATCCTCGTGCTCGCACGACCGGTCATGAATATAAATATTACTAAAAAGCCACCCCATAAGCAGGGTGGGGACATAAGGACTCAGACACACTCGAACTCTCAAACTGAATTTCAGTCTTGTTTCCGACTTGATATATCAACGAGCCCAAGATGAACGCTTCTACGAGACGAACCGATGTCCTTGTATGTGGCGCTGGCCCCGCGGGACTTCTTACCGCCATTGGTCTCGAGCAACAAGGCATCAGTACTTTCGTGATCGGTACAGTCTTTCTCTAAACTCTAAATTTGTCTCATACGGCTTCTGACAATCCTCCAGATAAAAGATTACGCGACGAGCAAGCAGCCGCGGGGCGGGCAACAACCCTCTACCCCCGGTCGCTGGAGTTTCTTGAGCAGCTGGACTTAGTCGACGACATAACCCAAGAGGGGTTCGTCTCCCGCGCTGATGCCACCTTCAATCATGGTCTTCGAATTACGCAACGGGGATGGCATGAGATATACACGGGCATGCGAGAAACCCATCATGACTACCTGGTCAACATTCGCCAAAGATACTCCGAAGACATCTTCAGAGCCAAATACGCTAGTATCTCCGGGAATACTATCTCTTTTGGTTGGGAGCTTGTCAACTTTCAAGTGGAGAAGCTTGAAGAGGATGACGACAACGTTACTGTCGACATTGCAAACCACAAGCTGGGGCAAGAAGCACGCATCCGCTGGTAAGGAATCGATTCATCCCTACCATTGAACAGAAGTTGGAGCTCACACTCTTAGCAAATACCTCTTGGGAGCTGATGGCGGGAGCTCCACAGTACGTCGGCTTGCGGGTATTGTCATGAAAGGAGATGAGACTACCATGAAGTGGATTCGACTCGACGGCAAATTGGTAACAGATATGCCTGATGCGAACCTAGGGTTCGCTGCCATTGAAACCAAAACCCACGGCAACGTGCTCTGGGTGAAGCTTGACAAGGATGCTCACCGCATTGGCATTTCGTTGTCGCCGCAACTACAAGAGAAGTATTGCAATGGCATTACCCAGGAGCAAGCTGTGGCTGAAGCGGTTAAGTCGATGCACCCTTTCAAGCTTGACGTACAACGCGTCGACTGGTGGACTCTCTACAGGTAAGGGCCCCATCTGTTCCTCCTCCTCGGGTAGTGCTCATTCAGGTGTTCTATAGCGTCAAACAAAGGGTTGCTACCACCCTCCAACACAACGACTTCATCCTCCTCGCAGGCGACGCAGCACACACGCACTCTTCTGGATTCGCCCAGGGTATGAACACGGCGGTCCACGACGCGACAAACTTGATCTGGAAACTTGCCGGGACTCTCAAAGGCTGGTACTCTCCTACCACGGTGCTGCCAACCTACGCAGCCGAGCGTCACGCGGCTGCAGAGAAACTGATCTCTATTGACATGGCCGGGTCCGCCGCCATCTCCGGGTCCATCCCAGCTGGTTACGGCTCAGAGGGCGCAAATCCTGACGCTATTCTTGCCCGCATATTCGCGGACAACCTTCCTTTTACCTTGGGGCTCGGGGTTGCCTACGGACCATCATGCATCAACCAGCCTGTGAACACCACATCGGTCGAGCTAGGCGTCCGCGCGCCCGATGCTCTAGTGCGCCACCCCGGAGTCCGCCTCCCTCGGAGGCTTCAAGAGATCGCGCTCGCTAGCGGCCGCGGAAAATGGACCGTTCTTGTGTTCGGAGGCTGGCATTTGGCCACCAAGGAGAAAGTGAACGCTCTTCGGGAGGAGATCAAGGAAGGAGGGCTCGGCAAACCGCCTCAAGAGATGTTGAATCTGGCCACTGTGATTATTGGAGTGACTGGAAACTCATGGGATGCATTCGATGGACCAGCAATCGGCCGGTTCTACTTCGATCCTGAGGGAGAGGCCCACGCCAGGTATTGCATCTCACTGGACGACGGCGCTATTGTCGTGATCCGGCCTGACGGTGTCTTTGGTTTCGCGGCCCGACTGCAGGAGCTGGCGAAGGTGCGGAAATACTTTGATGGATTTTGTGCGTAAGCCATCAGCGGCAGCATTGTTATTATGCGCAATACATACTTACAACCTGCCAACTGGCAACTAGTAAGTTTCGGTAGATAGGGATCTTGGCTACTACTTTTGGAAAGGATCTCCGCATAGGATTTGCGATATCTCGAGAAGTCCGTATGTCCCATAACCGGACTGGATTATAAACGCCGCGGCCGACACAGAGTTTTTCCTGTGGAAGAAGTTTCCCAGTCTGCCTGAAAGTAGCTAGAACCAAGACCAATGTGGGGATTAACGTTCAAGACTCAAGTGGGAACATTATGCAAACAACTGTAGCTTCGCTTGGACATGACTTAATGGTCTCCACTCTCCTTTGTGGATCTGACTGGTAGCTACCAAGCATCCGTCAAGATGCTGGATCGTCGACCCGTATTACGGGGAGGTGTCCAGAAGCACCAAATGCAACTTATTTAGTAGAGCCCGGCTGTTTCGAATCGTAGGGCAGCTTGGCTTTTAGACTACCGAGATATATTTATCTCGTATTCATTTAAATATACATACTTAACATTTCCTTTGATCCGTGAAACTTGATTTTTCAAACCTAAACAGTTACCTATAAAACCCAGGCCAAAGGCGAAACGCCCACACCACATTAATCTTTCGCATTCGGGATTTTCTGCCTAATGGATGCGCAAAAGCCTTTCAAAGTCATCGTGGTTGGCGGCGGCGTTGCGGGGTTGACGCTAGCCAACATGCTTCAGCAATTCGATATCGACTTCGTCGTGCTGGAAGCATACCACGATGTTGCACCGGCAGTTGGTGCGAGCATTGGCCTCTTCCCCAATGGGCTGCGGATATTGGACCAGATCGGTGTCTTTGAGCGTGTTGCGGCTATGTCGCAGGAGCCGTTGGTATACGGCAATGTCCGGGACAGCTCAGGAAAGCTAGTTTCCACTCTTACTCACGTGCAAGAGCATATCCGGAGGCGGTAGGTTTCTGCATCACTCCAGCTTCCATTCTCGTTTAGCTGAATGGTTTATGCAGGTTTGGATATCCAATGCTATTTTTCGACCGTCAGTGGCTACTCAAGGCCCTTTATGACCAGCTGAAAGACCAAAACCGTGTCATTCTAAACAAGAAAGTTGGTCGTATCGAGCACATTGCTGGCGGCGTTCGACTGAAAACGCTGGATGGAGAGATCTTTGACGGAAGCATTGCAGTCGGAGCCGATGGCATCCACAGCTCAGTCAGGAAGGAGATGAATCGCATGGCGCAAGAGGCGCATTCTAGCGCCTTCCCGCCCAATCAAGACGACGAGATTCCTTGCTACTACAAATGTAGCTTCGGCATTGCTCAGAATGTCGTTGGCTGGCCTCAACAAGACCAATCGTTCGTTATGGGGGCAGGGCACTCCGCCCTGATCAGCGCAGGGCCTGAGAACCGTGTCTACTGGTTCATCTTCGTACGCTTACCAGAGATACAGCACGGCAAAAGCATTCCGAAGTATACGAAGGAGGATGACGAGCAATTTTCGAAAGAGTACGCCGACATGCCGATCACCGAGACGCTGAGATTTGGCGACATTTACGAAAAGAAACTCAGCTCGACTCTGACGCCACTGCACGAGATGGTATATAAGACTTGGTTTTTTAAACGGGTTGTCCTCCTGGGCGACTCTGCGCATAAGGTAAGCATCAACATGGTCTGATGAAAACACCAAGGGTGTAGTGAACATGCTACGATTACGTGCGTCACTAATGTCCGAAACTCAGCCTAACCCTATTGATGGCCAAGGCGGTAACGGGGCGATTGAGTCGGCCGCCGAGCTCATCAATGCCCTGATCGAAGCCCGCGACATCCATCGCCACGGCCTGGAAACCATGCATGACGATGATATCACGCGCATTTTCGCGCAGATGCAATCGGCCCGAGACAAGCGTGCCCGAACCCTCGTTGAGAAATCCCATCAACGCCAAGCACTTATGGCATCTGAGAATCCGCTTAGGACAACCCTGACTACATGGGCTATGGCCCTCCTTCCCAGCTCCCATTGGTCTATTTCCAACATTTCAGCCTCGGTCGTTGGAAGTGCTAAAATCAAGTACATACCCGTGCCGTTCCGGCCTCGCGCCATTCCCTTCGAAGACGAACGTCCAGCTTCACCGGTGAAGCCGGAGACTTCCAAGATCATTCGATTTATCTATGCTGGAGCTATGTTGTCCTCCTCGGTACTGGCGGGCGTGTCATCACCCTCTTGGCCGGCGTCCGGCGGCATGGGTTCCTTATGGCAGCATGTCGCACCACTGCTAATGTATACGATCGAGGGCCACCGTGTCGGCCACCAGGGCTCGGTTCTGGGGGTGCCGAGCGTAATGGCCCTTGGCCTCCGTGGACTAGGCACAAGCCGAATTATTCCTGCGTACGCGTTTTTGCACGCCTGCCTGGTCTTCGACACCCCACCAGAACGATATATCCCAACCCCGGCCGCCAAATCCATACTTCAAGCATTCGCCGTGAGCGGTCTAGTGGCTTCGGCCACCTACATGCTCGGCAGATACAAGAGCGCTCCTAGCGACCCACTAACAGCCCTATGGGAAACCTCCGCACTTTTCCCCGTGCTGGTCTGGGGCTTAACCAAGTTCTCTGGGGGTGGGCAGGAAACCGGAAGGCCAAAAAGTCGAGATCGTGTCGATGAGCCTGTCGCGTTCGACCAATACAAACCCCACGACATGTCGTATCTTCGAGCTATATACGCGTGTGCGTTTGGCGTCCAGGCGGTGGCACATGTCGCTAGTGGTGCACCCCTCTTTGTCGGCCAGGCTCTCCTTGGATTCCTCAGGGACACGGCCACGACTCCGTCGGTGCTCCTGGCGTCCCCGCTAACTCTGCCTTCTGGACAAGGATTAGCATGCGCTGCATGGGTTCTGGGAAATCTGTATGCCATCTGGGACCTAAGGAGATTGGGCTATGTTAAAACATCCGCTGCTCTGAAGGCTGTGGTAGGCGTAGCCCTCGGTCAGATTCTCGTGGGGCCTGGCGCTACGTGGGCGGGCCTTTGGTTCTGGCGAGACGATGTTTTTGTTGGAAGTATGATGAACTGAAAGCTTGCTCCATCGCAAAGCCCAAGGATATGAAGCAAATTCTGTGGTAATTTAGTAGAGCTTCCAGGGGTATATTTGAATCTTCAGGTTGGTATGGAATATAAAGATAGTTAGACTCATAGATAGTTTTCCTGTGGCAGAAATGGTATGATAGAACTGAAGCCATACGCGCTGCAGGCTCGTGTTTGGCCTTTCTACGTTCGAGTAATTAACCTATCTTCAATGTGAGGATATAGGATGCACGTTATGGTTTCCTCCTGGGTTGTCGTGGTATCAGCGGAACAGTATTTCATCTACATGCTTGGCCATCACCGCCTCGAGCCCAACTTCAAGCTCCGATGAAGACCATGGCCATCACGGCGCTACCTCCTCCCGACGTGACCCAGGATACACCACTCTCACGCGAGGCAGGGCCACTCACAACCGTGTTCACGACGCCTGATTTCTGCGGACCATCCATGTGGCATTACCCCGCCACCCCGGCGCTCTCGTCCTCGATATAGATGCCCCCAACGTCAGGAAATTGAATGGGTACCACTACGGCTTATGCTCGGGGCCATCTGTCCGATGGGATATACAAAAGGGTTCTTGCTCCCTACATCACTGGCCTCCAGGAGTAACGGGACACCCTTCCTCGGCGGTGTGCTGGCCCCGGGCGAACGGCACGTATCTGTTGCCCTACGGGCTGCACATGTCGCACGAAGGGCCCCAGTATCGATGCCGAAAAGATTTATAGCCAGTGTATCTCCACCAGAACCCTGTCCACATTCGTGGTCTATAACTACGGGCTTGACTCGTGTATCACGTCGACGACCCCCGCAACGGATTTTGCCATCCAGGTCCGCTGGCAAAGCTCGGATCTCAACAAAATGAAAACAGACCCGACAATATCAGGATCCAGTCTTGTAGAACCAAAGGTAACTTCAGACCTACAGTGACCGGAGCCGAAAATGGGGCCGCGCTATCAGCAGCGGATCACTGGGCGGTGTAGGAATAACGGGCCTCGCGGCCACAGCAGGCCTGGTGATACTGGAGACTCGTCGCATGGCGGCCTATCCAAGGGCTCCGTTATCTCCCTGGACGTTGCCCTGCCTTTCGCGTCGCTGACTCTGTGGATCCTTGCCCACTTTCTTTGGCGGCAGGGGAGGCATCAGACGCAGGAGTCCGGCAAGCCCACGGCAGAAGACGAGGATGATAGCGAGAGCGGGCTTCTGGGCGACGGCGGCGTGTTAAATGCAGCCTCCGTGTTGCTCGTGATGCTAGACACTACGACGGGCTTTTGGGGTAGCAGCAGCACAACGGAGCTGAACTCTGAAGTCGTGAACGAATTGAGCGTCGAGCAACCGAGTTATGAGGCGAATCCGGACGCGCACCCCTCTTCCCTCCCCAGAAGTCAGGGTGGCTGCAGCGTTTCAGCTCTACCATGATTAATATACATGGAATTTCATACAGAAGATGCCCCTACTTTCGGTCGCATCATAGGCGATGGAAGGTAGAAAAGGGGGAAATCATCGAAACAAGCTGGAGTCGCCTTGGCCTCACAACCAAGGTAACCAAAACCATCCAGGCCTGATTGCCGACAAGTCTAAGACGGTCCAATCCAGTATGAAGGACCTGTTCGGCACCAACGACTGGCAAGAGGTGGAAAGTGCCTTGCAGGCACTAACAAGAAATTGACACTTGCAGATGATAACTATCCCCTGCCCTCCCAATGTCTACTGGTTCACAAAGTTGATATCCTACGACGTATAACTTAATGTCCATAATCCGAATGCAGAGCTTTGGTGAGATACCCTTGAACTGGCTACGAAGGCAGAACGTGAACGTATTTTGGCACTCCACAGTGGGGTCAAAGCTCTGTGAGAAAGTGTAGGGTACGAACCAGAAGAGACGTGAACCCTATCTTAGCTGCGTACCGGGGAACCATCCCACTAGGAGTGGCCTTGGACCTTAATCGGCCCCTGCACTTCCTTCTGTCGAAGCCTTTCTTATTGTATAGCTGACAGAGAACGAGCCTAGTTCATATAGGTCATAACCAATTAATAATGTATTCTTGCCATAATTATATCCGATGCGACAAGAGCAATGAACTTTACTTCGGCCACCTACAACAAATTACGATACCAGAGAAGATGCAATAAGAATGATATTCAAAGAGAAGCTGCGATTAGCTATGGAAAATTCCTAACGCGCAGTGAAGAAGTGTGGCACAGTCGGGACTAGCCCATCCCCCTGACAAAGCAAGTGCCATACGTTACAACCCGAGGTACATAGCCGAAATGAGTGTGATATTGAGTCAAAATCCTGTTAATGGTGGTGGTAGTGGTGTTCTATCCAATGTCCATCTAGTTCTTTACGGTTCCCGCCAAGAACCGGGCAGCCTCGGGCGCGTTTATGCCGTAGGTGAGGTGGGCCGGGGTGATGTCGAGGGTGTTAACGCAGACAAGATCACCGGCGGCGCAGAAAACCTTGGTTTGGTCCTTAGGGTAGCCGGGGACCTGGCCCTTGTCCTGGGCGTTACGGGTGAAGCCGTACATAACGACACCCTTAACCTGGTCCTTGGTCAGGGCGTCGAGAGCCTGGATGGCGTTGTCCATAACGGCACTGCCTTGGCTGGGTGGAGAGACATTATATTAGCTTCTTCGGCGTACTCGGGAAATAGAAGTAGGGGATAATGAAGCATACCTGTAACCAGCGAGGAGAATGTTAGAGCCAGGGCATTGAGAAGCAGCCTGCTGAATCAGCTTAACGGTACCGTCGATGGCGCCAGCATTAGTGTTCTTGGGTAAAAAATTGCTGGGAATGTCGGCGGCGTAACCATCCCGATCGCCAACACCCTGGCAGATAACGTCGTTGTTTAAGTTGGATTTGAGGCCCGAGCAGGTCTGGGGGCCGCAGACGGTTCCCTGAGAGCAGGCGAATTAGTAAGAAGGAAGGCCATCCAATTGAGAAGAGTAATCCTTACCATGTTGCCAGTCTCGGTGGAGCCGCGAGCGAAAATGAAGACGTTGCGGGCACATTTGCCGTCCTTCAAGTCATTGGAGTTGGCGCTGCCAACCTGGCGAGCATCAAGGACCTCGACCTGCTCGAAAGGTAGCGCACTGGCTAGGCTGATTATGACAAGGGCGGTAAAGAAAATGGACTTCATGATTGCAGTTGGAATGATTTAGTTGAAAAAGATGCGGAGTGATCGGATAGAGTAAGATGGATTGGGTCGTTCGCGGAACAGACTGGGATATTGCTGGAAAGAGTGGAAGGGTGAGGGAATCGGAAGTGAATGGAGATAGCCCTGCTGGGCATGGATGACTGAAGCTTGCATTTCCAAAATACCAGAAGAGTGGTGGTGATGATTGTCTTATACATGGTAAGTTCGGCTGAAGTGAGTTGGCGACGGAGGCTCATCATTCGAGATTTGTAATTCCAATATCCCATTGAAACAAACGGAGGCCACACGAAAGAACAGATTCGTGCAATTTTGGCACCCCACGGCTCTAGACGCCGGCTGTCAAGATAAGGGATAGTCGCTAAAGGTTACGTATATATCGATAAGACCTCTCTCGGTCCGCGTCTATAACCCAAAGTAGGCATACCTCCTTTCAACCTCGGTCGCACTGATCGCCCGAAGAAGGGAGATATCTCTTCTACACCATGTGTATTACTGTGACCTGGACTAGTACCGAAGCTCCGTGGATGTTTGGCAGTGGTACTCGAAGTGCCAATGTGCTTTTAAGCGGGGAAGGGGATGCCACCACCGCAAAGATTACCTTTCGCGGTCGACTGGCTGAAACCTGCCTCGGCAATCGTTTCCAGCTCTGCACAGTTGCAAGTCTGCGATAGGCGAAGCGCCCAGCACCCAGACTCCCGGGGCAGCGCGGGGGTCGTCGGGTTCGCATGAAAATACGCTAGGGCTGGCCCAACACTAATGGTTTCAGGGTTACATTGTCACCGATCGCCGGCCGAACCGGATTGGAACTAGTGAGCAGGTAGCCTTAAGAGTGACGGCCTGTGTGTTACCTGATGGTGATCACCCATCCCCCACACCGATAGGGGAGTTTCTTGGGATGCTTGGTTCGTTTCTTGAATTGGGCCTTGACTCAGTTCCCTCGGTATTCGATTCGGCAAGCTCTCCTTCCAAAAAGAGGGGATGGCCCGTGACTGTTTGGGAACACTACCGTGGCTGCCTCTGGCTGGTGAGGGAAGGAAACCCTGAATAGCATCGGTTCGCTGTGCAACATACGAACTGGCGACCTTTAGTAAACTCGTGACGCCCAAATTGGTAGCGACAAGTCTCAATACCTCTACTCTTACTATTATAGAGCGAGGCCCTTTAACTAACAATACCGTAAAAGGCCTTTAAAGGCTATGTATAGATAATGTCCGCCAATAACATAACCAGGAGTACTTTTCATAGCCTCCTCGTTAGGCGAATCTCGGGAGGGTCATTATCCTTAGTTAATTATTCCTACTATAAGACGATTACAAACGGCGGCCTCCCTTACAAGGGCTCCTCTCTTTATCCTTCTATATCACCTAGCAATTAAAGCCTCGCGGGTATAAATTTCAACTTTCTATCTAGTTTTCCCTCTTCCTAGGTTTCCAAGCGTCCGTCTAGCCAACGGAGCTCTCCAAGGCATCCAGCGCATCGCCTGCCAGCGAAGAGGGCTCGGGCTGAATGCCCTGCGCCAGTTATACGTGGCCTGTGTAAGCTTGGTGGCCGACTATGGATCCCTGCTCTGGTTCGGACGAAGAGGTTGCCAGTCCCTGTGGGAGCAGTACCAGAAGCTCCAAAACCAAGCACTGGCCACGATCACGGGAGCGTTCCCCAGGTCGCCGACCAAGGCACTGGAGGTCGAAGCTGCCCTCCTCCCGCCGGAATGCAGACACATGAAGCTCGCATACCAGTATGCGCTTCGCTTCATCAAGCCACCCCACAACCACCCCGTCAAGCAAGCCTTTTCCAACGGACCACGAAACCAACCCGCTCTGGGGAACAACTACAACCACGGCCTTTCTTAACCCCCAACGTTCTACTCCACACAACTCCAATCCCTTATTCTCTTGCTGAAGAGTCTCTCGAAATCACAGAACATAGAGAGGACGGACCAATCTTGGTTCCCGCCATGGTAACGTCCGTCACCCCATAATTGACCCCCCCCTGTAGTTGACCCCCCTGTCAACCTCCACCACGATTCACCGCCATTTCGATTCAAAAGAGGATTTCTCACCCAATTCTGACCCGAATCACCTCATTTTTTCAAATATATACCTATTGTCCAATGGTGCGTTTATGTACTGAAGATGACATCTCTGCCGCCATCAAAGATGTGGCAGGCGGTAAGTCTATTCATAAAGCTGCCCTCTATTGGGGTATTCCACGGTCTACCCTTATTAGTCGACTTCACGGCCGACAATCACGTCGAGAATCAAAATCCACCTATCAGAAGCTTTCTCCAGTTCAAGAGAAACATCTGGCAGACTGGATTTTAGCCCAAGAAGCCCTTGGCGTCGCACCAACACATACGCAAATCAAGGAACTGGCTCAGCGCGTTTTGACCCTTCATGGCAATCCTATGCCATTAGGTAAAAACTGGATAGAGTCATTCCTTCGACGTCACCCAGCCTTAAGAACGAAGAGGCAACGTCGTATCGATTCCCAGCGCATCAATGGCGCATCAACTGAGGTAATCAAGTCTTGGTTTTCAACCAAATTGCGTATACCTCAAATCCAGGCTATTAAACCTGAAAACAGGTATAATATGGACGAGCACGGTATCCTAGAAGGCCAAGGAGGCAATGACCTTGTAGTAGGCAGTTCCGAACTGCGTTCTATTCAACAAAAACAGCCTGGTTCAAGGCGCTGGACGACCATATTGGAATGTCTATCGGCACTCGGCAGGGCCATCCCTCCTTTGGTGATTTACAAGGGCAAATCGGTCCAAGAGCAATGGTTCCCCCAAGAACTCGGCGAATTGAAAGGATGGAAGTTTGATGCAAGTAATAAAGGCTGGACGAATGACGAGATCGCCGTCAAATGGCTCGAAGATGTCTTTATACCGGAAACCGCCCCGAACGACCCGAAGGATGCCCGTTTACTTATTCTGGATGGGCATGGCAGTCATACAACCGACGATTTCATGTCCCTTTGCTACCAGAATAACATTTACTTGTTATTTTTACCCCCTCATTCATCACACGTTCTTCAACCCCTCGATGTTGGGGTCTTTGCCCCTATGAAGGCGTATTACCGGAAGGAGATCGGTTTCCTGACCTTATTAACGGACTCAGCCCCTATCGGCAAACGGAACTTCCTTATATGCTATGCTAGAGCCCGTAAAAAGGCTTTATCGGCCCAGAATATCAAGGGTGGTTGGCGTGGTAGTGGTCTTTGGCCCGTATGTGTTGCCAAGCCACTTACCAGCCCTCTTTTACTCGAAAATAGCAACCGAAAGCGACCAGAAGAGACAACACAGGTCTCAGCTAGTCAAGATAAGGCCCTCTCACCTATCCAGACTCCTTTGGCTAATAGTGTATTATGGTCAACACCAAAAAGGTGCATTGATCTGGAGCGCCAGATTCGACACTTTCACCAACTGGGTCAAAGCGACCCTACTACACAACGCCAGCTATTCAGGAAGATCGAAAAAGGATACCATGAGAAGGACTCTCTATTAGCTAATGCGGAATTGCAAATCCAGTCCTTAAAAGAGAAGTTGGAGCTCGCAAGGCCTCGAAAGAAGCGAAAGGTACAAATCAGCCCAAATTCGAGATTTGCATCAATTGAAAGCATACAGTGTACAAGGGAAGGGCCGGGCCAGGTTGAAATTGAGGAGTCGGATTCTGAAATATCTACTGTATCTACAATTGAAAGCGATTGCATTATAGTCCAGAATTGAAGGAATGGTGGCTATTTGGAGTTGTTGGTCAATTTATACCTTGAATTTTATTGGGGGGTCAATTACAGGGGGGGGTCAATTATCGGGTGACGTACGTTATAGCCCGCTCCTGCGCCCGGTTATTCTCAGCGTGGGGAAAGAGGAGGCAGCGAAGAGGCATCGTGAACTCTTCCGAACGATCCCGCAGCACACAGCCATCATCTACACGGATGGCTCCTTCGACGCCTGAGGGAATTCAACGAGGTCTGCAGCGGGCCTCTGTTCCTTCGCCCCGCACACGAGAGCAGCCAAATGTTACTCCTGGAATCTGGGCCCAGGCCTCCGGATTGCGGACGCAGAGCTCACATGCATACACAAAGCCCTACAAATTGCCCGATCATGGAACGCTCCCTGCTACATCTTTACCGACAGCCAGGCCGCGCTCCGTCAGACGCAAGGAACCAGCTATCTAGCCAGGCAAGTGAACATCATTGCAGAATCTCTCCAATATCCTGTCCAGCTCCATTGGTGCCCGGCGCACTGTGGGATCCGGGGCAACGAGATAGCCGACAAGCTAGCGGGGAAGGGGCTTCAGAAGCCCCTCCCACGACACGACCGGCAAGACCAGCTTGTATCCCTCAACTGGCTGAAGAGTCAGATCCACCAAAAGGTGAAAGAAAGATGGAAGCAGCTGTGGGACCTCGAAGAACAGAATGAAGACCATGGCCGGCGTGCCCAAGGTCTAGGGAAGCAGTACCGGTTGTTGATTAGAAATCCACCGAAGTTTGCGATGAAGCCCTTTGACTACTCTGGATTCCCTCGGAGTGTCACGTCCGCGTATATCCACCTACGCACAGGCATAGGGCACATAGCAACTTACCTAAAGCTCATAGGGAAAACGGACTCAGACGTATGTAGGTACTGCTCCAGAACGACGTAGACGACAACGCATCTCCTACTCTACTGTCGGCGCTTCAGCAGACAGCGACAGCAGTCACGAAGGCAGCTCCTGGGCCTACCTCTCACGACTAGCGTTATTTTCACTACCATGCGTGGAAGGGAGCTCTGCTCTCGTTTCTACGGGAAACAAAGCTTTCCTTTTGCTAAGTTCGGCAGCGAAGGTTACAGAAACAGCAGTAAGAGTCGTAGTGAGTGAACGAATGTATGCGACAAAGCTGGTTGTGGTGTGGACGAAAGTATGAGCCATGGGGAGACGACGTTGATCAAATAGCTGGTTTCGAAGGCCTTAAAAAGTCCCAAAGATCTCACCAGTGTCGTTTTAGCTCATGACTCAATGCAGCTTCTTCTTCCATCCCCAATTCCTATAGCCTCTCTGTAGATTTCGCTTACACCTCTAACCAGGTAAATATGAGGACCAATTCAAGCCAAGGAGGCAAAGTGGCCGCAACGGAAAATCCCCGAATGGGCCTCGCCCGCTGGCGGTGAGCGAGCGTTTGGTTGGTGGACTTCCACTTTCGGCCTGAAAAGACGAGGGTGCAAGGGTTGCCTGACCGGCTTCTGGATAGACTAGCAAGGTACATAGCCCCATATCGCCAATGCAGACGGAGAACATTCTGCCGTGATGCTTTTCTGAATTGTCATCGACAGTTGAACAGCAGTCGTTCATGGCCATGCTTACGGATTATACGTATTGGCATCTTGTCACTGAGAGAGCTCGCTCAAGTCTAAGTCTAGGCCTCTATTAACCTACAAATTTAGCCATGCACTCGACGCATCCACACTGCGTTCCAAGGTTTCACTGCTAAACAGCAGGTTCCTTAAGCGTCCATGGAGCTACAATAACGTCTCGCGCAACGATAGATATAGCAAGCTGCTGGTTTGCGGGTGTGAAATGATGTTGATGACATGATGCGCTCGCGTTGGGTGAAAGTCGCCAGGGCAACCGTTGATCTGGTTCCAGGATCCATGTTAGCAAGAGGAATTTCGGGCCGGCTTCTCTTCAAGACACGCCGAAGAGGATAACCCTTGCGCGGTCCAGGGAGGTTATGGAGTTGGCCTTGGAGGCGCGGGGTCTGAATTGGCTCTGTGTTTATGCCGCCCACTAATCACGCTAGTGCGCCATTGCTACTCTTCTGACTCTGCGCTCCAACAGTAGGGTCACCAGGTGTGCGCGCAATTACGGGAGCCAGGGGCGGAAACAGCGCGCGAGAATCTTCGAGCTCTCGACGGATGCAGCAAAAACGAATACGCTGCTGGATGATTCAGACTCCGAGTCGACCGGCCCTCTAGTCTGAACGGTACAAGCGGAGCGGTGGGAACACCAGGCTCTGGCTCTCTGCAGCGAGCATCCATCGCGCCGTGGTCAGGGTATCTAGTGTGTGTCGGCCGGGCTCCTGTAGCCTAGCCGTTCGACTTCTTGGGCCGCATCGCCTCCTATTTTGTTTCTCAAGCCTCTCCGCTCCCATCGTGTACCCGTAATTGCTCGTCGAATAGATTCTCAAGAGCTGTCTTTCAATCGAGCAGGCGTTTGCGCCGAATAAAACACACCACCTCAATATGCTCGTGCAACATTACACTACGTGTGTCTGTTTGTGGTCCCAATAGCAGCTTCATTCGGCTCTCCAGGACAGAAGTCAGTCATGGATGGTAATGTTCCCTTAGTCTATATGCATGGGCGTAGGGACCTGGGCGTGGGCTACCTGAGGTAGGCCGCTTCGTATAGATCTTGGGGGTATCAAATCATAGAGACACACAAGAGAGATGGCAGGTCTGGGTGCAAGCTAGGCTAGTCAAATATAAGAGAGTCATTCTATTGAACACAGTCAAAGAGGATGATGCTAGATTATGGTCTTGAGGAGGCACGCTCGCCTCAGCTTCATATTGGTCTTGATTCCTTCTGTTCCCAAGCCGAGTATCGGCGTTGATGTACCGAACTTGGTACTTTCTTCTCAGCTGCCCCACAGAACCTGAATCCCCATCACCGACACTCGCAAGGAACCCCTGAGGAAATGGCTCCATCTCCATCCCAATTTTCATTACTCAAACTGAATCCGAAGTGGAGCGGAAGAGCGGTGATGCTTTTTACAAAGTGTGGGGTGACTCAGGTCCAGGATTGGTAAGATTATTTGCTCTACCCCACCCCCGCACAATGGACAAAATACACATGGAGTACTAAATATAGAGGCCCCGGCTGGGAAACATTTTCCCGTCCTCTTGTTCGTCGAGTCGTGGACAGAGAACCATGGATTCACAAGATTGCCGGACCTCGAGAGTCGCAAATTTCCGCCTATCGAGTATCTACTATTGTCGATACGTCCGTCAAAGCATCAAGCGTCGAAGCTATATGTAGAATGCTCAGCCCGTCCTCGATTTGTAGTCCCATCGAGCTCACCCTTAGCCCACTGCCGCCCCCTTCTTGCACAATGAGACTCCAACAAGCGACAACCGTCCTCCTCACCTCGGCGACAGCCGTCCTGGGACAATGCCCTCTGCCATCTTCCTACAAGTGGACCGATAGCGGTGTACTCGCCGAGCCCAAGTCGGGCTGGGTGGCGCTCAAGGATTTCACCGTGGCGCCTTACAACGGGAAGCAACTCGTGTACGCGACGACACACGACGGTGGGAATAAATGGGGCTCGATGAACTTCGGGCTCATTTCCAACCTTAAAGACTTACGCTCGGCGCCGCAGAACGCCATGAGTCGGTCTACAGTGGCACCGACACTATTCCACTTCCAGCCCAAGAATGTCTGGATCCTGGCCTATCAGTGGGGCCCCACGACCTTCTCGTACCTGACTTCGTCGGACCCCACCAACGTCAACGGCTGGCAAGGGCCCCATACCCTGTTCGAGGGCCAGGTCCAATCCAGCACGAAAGCTATCGACCAAACTGTCATCGGCGACGATAAGAATATGTACCTGTTCTTCTGCGGCGATAACGGCAATATTTACCGCGCCAGCATGCCTATTGGCAACTTCCCGGGCAGCTTCGGCGCCAAGTACGAAACTATCCTGAGTGACACCACCAACAACCTTTTCGAGGCCGTGCAGGTGTACAGTGTGCCCGGCCAGGGCTACCTCATGATCGTCGAGGCCGTCGGGGCAAACAACAACCGCTACTTCCGCTCCTTCACCGCGAGCAGCCTAGGCGGCGCTTGGAAGGTCCAGGCCGGACGCGAGAGCAGCCCTTTCGCTGGCAAGGCGAACAGCGGCGCCACCTGGACGAATGACATTAGCCACGGCGAGCTTATCCGCACGAGCGCCGATCAAACCTTCCCCATCGACCCTTGCAACCTCCAGCTGCTCTACCAGGGACGCAGTCCCAACTCGGACAGAGTCGATTACGGCCTGAAGCCCTACCGTCCCGGAATATTGACACTCAAGAAGTAAACAAAAGGTCAGGCCAGTTTGCCGTCATGATGAGTTCTGCGCAAGTTCAGCTTGTAAGGTGGCTTGGAATAGTGGGAGTGAGTTTAATTTGGCTGTAATCTCACCATGTATTTAGACGGTTGTGATAAACGCGCTGACGAATAGGCATGGAGAGGGGTGTTCATAGTTGCCTGCAGACCTGTTGGCCCTACTGTGGTAGTGCAGAATCGGAAGAGTACCAATGGCGCACTAGCGCGACTAGCGGGCCAACTCCACGGCCTCTCTGGACGGCGCAAGAATTTATCCTCGTCAAAGACGCGCTGAAGGCAAGCTGGGCCATAAATCCTTCTCGCCAAAATGCGTTCTAGTATCAGAACAGCAGCTACCAGGCGAGGCCATCTTCACCCAACTGGCATCTGAAATCACGCCCCATGGGCGCCAGGAGCGGTGCAGCCTCCGGTTCCCACCCGAAAATCCAACTATTTCCCGTGTGCTGTTTCCATCGCCATGATCCAATTCCACATTGATCCACAATCATCTGGCAGCGTGTGTAGAAAGGCGAAAGCCGTGCGCTAGAACATGGTTTACTCTCAAGCACCGCAGCTGGCAAGACAGAAGGACCCGAAAATATGTATATACAAGATAGCATTTTCGTACGCATAGCTCTGACTGGCGCGACTGTACAGTATCACGCCGTCTTTGTGTGATGTCTAGCAGCGCCAATAGACCGTCCGAGTTGAGGACTGGTTTACCATCAATGTTTGGTGGACGGATCCCGAAGAGTGGTACTAGAGTCGCGTCATGCCACTGCAACCCCATGGATAATCGCGAGCACTGGCTAAGGCTTGTATACTTTTAGTGTCTCTTTATTTTCGTTCGTATCAATGTAGTGACCATTGAAACTTGTATATAGCTGCTTGCATTGGCGATAGTATTCCCAAGATGTACCCCATGAAGAGATAAGATACATCCAACCCTTGACCCAAATGTGGGGAAGCTTCATTTTGGAGTCCTTGCAGTTTCGCGACCGCGGCGATTTCTTATCTTCAGGGCTACCCGCGCTTCTTTTAGTTCCCCCGACCGTGCCCAATTTTGCCACTGAATCCGTACCCAACCCAACGTTAGATATCTGGACCGACCCCTTGATGATGTCCAGTATTATCAGCAGCTTGAAAGGCTTCGTTTCGCCAACAAAACTCCCATTTCTCAACGGCGATAATCAAATTCTTCTTCCAGACAAAATGAACCGTGGCGTGAAGCGGAAAGCAGCATCCGACGGTATTGGTGCCGATAACTGTATGTTCAGATTCCAGTCGCGTTTCGTTTTGTTGATCAAGCAAGTATCACGCGTCATACTTATCGAAGCGTATAAATAGATATTGTAACCGAGCCATCATCGTCCGCGAAACAGCGGCGCGTTCGTTCGCGTGTCTCTATTGAAGTACCGATAACAAGTAAGCCGCCATCATGCCGACTCGCCAATAACAAAAGTTGATCATCCTTCTCCAGAGCGTCACAGCCGATCGATGGGCAAGAAAATTGTCCCCGAACTTGGCTCTAGTCCGTCCAAATCATCTGAACAATCAGAAGCTCCGGTGCAGCAGTCTATCAGAAATCCGGCGGAGACGGAGAAATGCCTAGCATCCAAGGTGCTCGTCGCCGATATGGGTGTTCCCGGTTCGTCGCTATTGAATTCTTTTTCAACTCTCTTCCTGAGTGCTTTGTGCTTTCTAACCCATTATGTCTAGGGCTACTCCAAAATCGGAATAACGCACGTGCTGAACCGAATTCCGATGCATCCGAAACCTCCGCTGATAACGATGCCAATCACATGATTGAGAATACGACTAAGAGCCAATTAGTCGATATTCCTACAAACACCGAGGTGGAGATAGAGAGGTTGTTGAAGCATCGTCGGCTATCCAATGGTAAGGTGGAGCTCTTGGTCAAATGGGTAGACGAACCAGAGGAAGATGCTTCCTTCGAGCCCGAGGAGGAGATCCAGCAAGGTGCTGCCGAGACATTGCACAAATACTGGACGGCCCAAGGTGGACGAACCAAAGCCCTATTTTACAAAGACAGGGACGCACCGTTTGAGGCCTATCATGTCTTCAGGATTTTGGGCCACAAGAAGAAGAAAGACGGGTTCCAGCTTGAAGTGCAATGGGTCGGTTATCCTGCGACACCTGGAAACAAGTCATACGAACCGGAAGCCAAGTTGAAAAGGATATGCCCAGATCTGTTGGAAGAGTACTGGGAGAGCCAGGGTGGTCGAGAGAAACATCTTGCTAGACCCGGTCGTGCTAAGAGGGCGTACTGAGATTGAAACATTATTTCCAATGCCATGTTCCTTTATCCAAACCTCCTATTATCTTGAGCTCCCCCTTCACGTCCCGGAGGGATTGTCTCAGCGTCTTTGCTCACTCAGCTAGTCCTAGTCCTTGGCCAACCCCAACCTATCTCCTAAACCTTCACATCAGTGCGACGCTTGTCTTGCGGTCTTTCCTGGCTATATATTGTATGTAGTGACCGAAGGACTAAAAAATGATGCAAATTCCTTTATTTCGGGACAGAAACGGAAGAGCAGCTATTGCGGCCCAGCGCCGAGTGGGCCAGGCAGGTCCCTAACTGGGTTGATTGCTGTCTTGCAGCGCTAATTACAGTAGTACTTTAGCGTATGCGGGGAAACCGCCTCACCGTGGTGAAAGGCAAACACAAACACCACTCACTATCTTTTTCGTCATCACTCCCTTCACGCCTGCTATACCTTATCACCCCAACCATACATACTGCCATCCCAGCCATTTATGTCACCCCGTAAAAGTCATGTTTCGTGGCGCGTTCTGGTAAATGTGGCTATGCCCATCTTGAGGAACAGGAGGGCCTTTCTTCCGCGCTCTCCAATCTCATGGGAAATTGAGCTTCCACGACCGTGCGAGCCAGCCCAGCTTTCGTCTCCAATTCCACCATAGTTGGGATTGCACGGCTCCGAAGCGAAATCGAGAAGCTAACGCGCGCGAGAGAGGCGGCAGAGACATCGCTAATGAGTGGAAAATGGAATTCCTGATTGATGTTCTGGTGAGGTGAGCAGAGGGACGGTACCTTATCAATATCAGTAGTGGACCGCGTTCAGCAGCTTTTTGGTAATCCATCGCGACTTCCAACATTAAAGGCATGCATCGCGCCGGTGTATTTAACCAAGGTCATAGGAACGGTCGCTAGCCATGCTGGCTTTTTGCCGTCAAGGATTGCACTCACTTTTATAAGTGCTACGTCAAGGCCGGCATCGGTGACATGATAGCAACCATCTAAGAGCATCAGAAATGCTGGGAAGCCAAGGGAAGTTTCCAGATACGAAGGGGAAGAGGGCGTTCTGTGCGCACTTGTATATCGCAGCTAACGGCTTCTGGACCTCCTAATCAGTTCCCGCTTTAAGGCTAGCTCGGCAACTAACTTGACCCTCATCTCGATCGCGCAGTACGGAACCTTCTTGGAAAGTCCCACCAGGCCAGCAGCAGAGTTCAACTCACTCCGAGGCTCTAGACCTCATCCGCGAAGCTATCTCCGTCGTGCTCGAAACGCCCTCTGGTTCTACAAGTAATTGCCTCCAGATTCACGCCTCACAATTGGGTAACTGTCTAATGAACGGATTGATATCTGACTTGTGTAGAACCTTGACTTGTGCTTTTCAGAACAATAAACGGGAATGGCTTATGCTTCCTGTATTCACCTGTATTCATGAGGCGTGCTGGAATACACGGAGTGAAAGCTCCGGAAGTGGCCGACAATAATCCATTTGGGCGGGGATGGGCCAGCTGGAGCTGGATGCATCAGGGTGTCAATGCCCTGCTGCATAGTCCATCACCACTGCAGAGTGGAGAATTTGATGAATGAATGGGTCTATCGCCTACCTTACATATTGAAAAATAGAGGCATTGGCCAGCATAGCGGCCACGAGTTCTCGCTGAAGCATTGCCGGAGAGAAACATGAGACAAAGGCCAGCGAAGGACTCGAGATGGCGCAACCCGCCCGGACATCTGCGCAGCCCACTCTTCCCGAGTAGCGGGTTCTGCAGCGGGAACGCGGGACCCCAAGTTTGACAGCCCAGTGTTTTGACGTCATACAGGCACATGCGGTACCAACAGAACATGACGATTCCGCCGAGAAGAAAATTCAAGCAGAGGTCGCAAGATAGTGCCGAAAGGTGGATTGATAAAAGGGCCGCTGCGGCTCCTACGGGCCCTGGAAGACACGTAGCTGCCTGTTACCACCCTGCCGAAGTGAAGAAAACCTAGTTGAATTCAAACCGATCGCGAAAGACGAACATATCTCAACATCTGCCGAAAACCCCAAAGAACACACAGTAGAGACGATATAGCGACTTTGTTCGACGAACCAACATTACCCAGTATGGCTGTTGGCCCTGATACTTCGCCGACGGACGTCGAGAGTCTGCCGGCGGACCTCAGAAAGGAGTTAACACGCATCGAGTCTGACTTCACGTTAGACACAGCGATGCTGAAGAAGATCACAGAGAGGTTTGGGGAGGAGCTCCGCGAGGGGCTGGAAAAGCCACGACAGAATTTGGTGTGTATTCCCCACGCACCCAGAACCCAAAGAGGATGTGAACTGACGAAGATATGAAATGATAAGGCCATGGGAGTGACATGGGTATTGGGTTATCCGAAAGGCAAGGAGGAGGGGTCCTTCCTAGTCATCGATATTGGTGGCACAAACCTGCGGATATGTTGGATTACCTTGAAAACGAATGAGAAACCCACCGAAATGGAGCAGTAGCGCTACTACCTCCCCGCCGCCATCAAGACGTCAACGTCTGAGGAGCTCTGGACCATGATAATCGTTTCCATTGAGGACTTCATCAAGGAATTCAAGCTGCATGACGGCAGCGCGGAATTGTAAGTGTGAGCGCTCTGACTCGGGGTTCTGCCGGGAGCTAATGCGAACCAGGTTACCCTTAGGCTTCACTTTTTTTTTTCCGCTGGAACAAGACTACATTGACCACGGAGAGTTGAAGACCTGGACAAAGGGCTTTGATATCAAGGGGATGGAAGGTGAAGATATCGCGAAACAGTTCCGGGCCAACTTGGAAAAACATGTAAGTCACCAAGCCCACAACCTACTGGGTCGCATGTTACTGACACAACCTAGAGACTGCCAGTAAAGCTGGTATCCGTGATCAACGACACAACTGGCGCCATGATCGCATCAGCATACCTTGACCCGCAGACAATCGGCGGTGGTATCTTCGGCACGGGATGCAACGCTGCCTACATGGAGAATGTTGGCTCGATACCAAAGCTGAAGACTTC
Organism: Apiospora arundinis; assembly: GCA_039105305.1. Lineage (NCBI taxonomy): Eukaryota > Fungi > Ascomycota > Sordariomycetes > Amphisphaeriales > Apiosporaceae > Apiospora > Apiospora arundinis. The sequence continues at coordinate 6,622,742 of JAPCWZ010000004.1, forward strand.
GCTGCCCGACGACACCATGATCGCCATCAACTGCGAATACGGCGCTTTTGATAACTCGCACCAGGTCTTGCCGAGAACCAAGTACGACATTGAGATCTGCCGGGAGTCGGCGCGACCAGACCAGCAGGCCTTCGAGAAGATGAGCGCAGGCCTGTATCTAGGCGAGATCTTCCGTCTTGCCATGCTTGACCTGCGCGAACAGAACCTGATCTTCAAGGACCAAGAGGGATTCGACAAGCTGAACCAGGCCTTCAAGCTCGACACCGAGTTCCTGTCTGGTATGGAGCACGAGACCGACGAGCAAATAGTCGCGCGTTACAAGAAGACTTTGAAGCTCAAAGCGGGGCGGGAAGAGCTGATTGTGTCTCGGAGGATCGCAGAGGCTATCGCAACACGTGGTGCCCGGCTCTGCTCGACCGGTATTGCTGCGATCATCAAGAAGAAGGGCCTTACCGAAGGCCACGTCGCGGCGGACGGTTCTATGGCGCTCAAGCACCCTGGGTTCAAGAATCGATGGAGACAGGCCATGGCGGAGGTCCTAGACTGGCCGAGCGACCGCACCGAGGAACCCATCATTATGACGAAAGCGGAGGACGGTAGTGGGATCGGTGCGGCTGTCATTTCGGCCATGACCGTCAGGCGAAAGAACGAAGGTCGGACGGAGGGTATCCAGTTCGAAGGTAGCACCAAATGAGGGATTTTTGGCTAAGGTAGAGACTTCTGATGCCGTCTTCAATCAGACAGGAGAAGGCTGGCCTCGTGGCGAATGTGGAGTAACACATTGAAAACATGCTACTCCGTAGCCAATCATCATGGCGGTATAGAAGCCGAGCCTTCATATACGCACTCATCGCACAGAGTTGTCTTGAAGCTGTCTCCATCTAGGCCGTCACCAACGCTATGAAGCTCGTGAGTGTGATGGCTCTGGCCCAAGGAGCTTCGCGGACCAATGTCTTGAGGGCGGTCATTTCAAGTGTTATTTATTTGGAAATAAGCTTATGAGAGGCAGGGGAGATTGTTCGATTGCACGGTCTGTACAATTCGCGAAGCTGTCTCGCGTATCGAGTCTTGCATCAAAGCACACCGTAGATCTTCTCCTTAAGCTGATGCATGTCTTATAGCTCGACATGTTCCAGAACAGCTGCCCCACGACTATGCGAGCAGCTGGAAATGATGGCTAGAGAAGAATTACGATGATTTCGGGTGCTTGACTCAACAGAGGAATCTTGTTTTGGGATGCGCAAGAGACAGAGGCGCTGCGAACGTGCCTCTTCTATGAAATGAGCACCCATAGGGCGAGGAGACGAAGATTCAATATTCTGCTGACTCTATGGAAACTTTTGCCCCATTGCGATCAGATGAGGCTTTATAGTTCCAAGATGCGATCGGCGGTGCTCCGAACGAAGGCCAGAGGTCGTATACACATCCTGTAACACCAAACAGTTAATCAGTAGCAAACCGGCTTGGAGGTAGTGTTTCCAAGTGTTCAGCGTCCTATCTTAGGCGGCTGAAGCAAGACCTGCTGGGTTAGCATAAATACAGAGGTGTCCAACTCAATTCTATACTGGCGATATCAAATCAGCTAGCTGGCGCTGGCTTCTGCTTCCTCCCCTGCTCGTTCCCGAAGCCGGCCTAACCTAGTGAATAGGGGACACCATCAGGTGTTGTATTCGATTTATGGATGCATAGAGAGATAAGCAAAGCCAAAATTGATTGTACCTGTGAGCATGGCGGGGTACATAGCGCTAACAGCCACCACTGACAGGTGGGTCTAAAACGAGAGCTGCCAAAGAGTGGAGAGAGGACGCTGGTTTCGCTAGTGACAGTAGTTCAGTCCTTACGACATACCCAGCGTTCGAGGGCAGCCGAAATGCATCTGGCCGTACTCGTACGTTGTCCCGGAGTAGCACCGTGTCACTGTACGCCGAATTCCCGTGCTGCTGTCTGGTTCGTACTTTCCCGTACCTCTGGGTGAAGCACACTCATTTTGCATCGTTTCCTGATGATGCTACCGAAAGCTACTTTGATATTCCAGGCTTCGTACCTCGAGGTCCAGTAACCAGGAGTGACCAGCACGATACAGTACAGTATAGGTTATCTAGGTCGGCGCACCCATTGTAGAACTGCTGCATAATTAGTTCCACATCAAACCCCTCGTCGAGGTAGACTCGATCGCGGGGTGGGAGAAGAGTCTGAAGAATCCCCTTCGCCGCCAGACCATGTTGGCGAAACGTCCACCATGGTAGGACTCCGCTGTATGCTTCTTACTCTCCTCTAGCCCACGTGAGTGTATGGCGTTATTTTGGGTACCCAAATGGACCTTCAAGCAGGTATATAAGACGAGCAAGGTGGCATGCTGACGTAGTAGGCGGTGATCCTCCGTACGCTCTTGGAGGAAATCGAGTCCCGCCCGATGCGCTCGCACGGCCGCCTCGGCCAGGTGGTACACATGACCAACTCCCAGGGTGATGTAGTGGAGCTCTTTTCTCCCAGGTAACCAAGAGTCCTGTAAATCATATTGCGTGCATACACTCACAAACTCACCGAGTACCTTGGGATATGTCTTCACACAGCGAAGGATGAGTTGCGCATCACGATCCCGGCACATGTACCGTGCATCATTCTTGCGGTAATTCGAAAGCATGCAGGCAACGGTGTCCGGTAGCAGGACGGCAGGCAATTGTCGGGCGTCGGGGGATATAGAGGCGAGCTCCTACAGCAGCGCATTAGTCACGAAGCTATTCGATGTCTTGGGAAGTGATGTGGTACCTCGATCACATCGAACTGGTTGTTTAGCAGCTGGATTCGGTCCCTTGCCATCTCCTCCCACGCGACCATGTCGTCACCCGGATCAATAGCATAGTTGAATCCTTCGATGATCGGGTCGAGAATGTTCGTGTTGGACTCCTGCTGAAATCGCACATAACGCAGATTGGGACACCAGTGAATGTGTAGCTGGTGCAGGATCTGCACATCTTCCAGGAGTGTTTCCCGTGCTTGGCGAACCACTTTCCTCGACGGCCGCAGGAAGCCGGAGCCCCGTACGAGGGAAAAGAGGCCGTACGAGGGAGAGGCCGTAGGAGGGCAGTCGGAGTGTGAGCTTGTCGTCCCGTATCTCATAGATCCGCGGCGATCGACCCACGAAACGGGCGTAGCTCGTCAGCGCCTTGTAGATGACTTCTGCGCGGGCCGCCTGTCCGTGTTCGAGCGTGAGCCATTCCTTGGGGCGCGGTTTCGAGGTTGGCTGCGTTTTGCGCTGCCTTTGGTGGTTCGGTTTGCTGACGCGGTGTGCAGAGTTGGGTACGGTGGCTTTGGCTTTGGTCGTGGACGAGGGATTGGTTTGGACCGAGGGATGGATCTTTGAGGGATGAGACGAGGGATCCGACGAGGGATCCGACTTCAACAGGCGATTGGACTTTGAGGGATTGGGCTTGCGGACGGTGTTGATGTCGAGGCTCGTTAACCGCTGGCACACGCGTTCTTGCCGTAGTTCGTCGAGGATTACTGGCGATAGCGATTCCACGGAAAATGTACGCTGATGGGCTGTCAATCAAGAGGGCAACAGGTTACGCGGTCCTTGAACTGTTCCAAGTAGGCTGAATCCTCTTCTAGGCTATACCATGCTAACAGGCCTGCTCGTTCAATTGGGAGCTTCTTATACCGTGGGTGTCTGTGGCGATTCACCGGTGGCTCGGCCGGAAAGAAGAGCTCCAGTTCCCCAGGTGAAATAACGTCCCTCACCCACTTTTCGCCTGCCCAAAAATGCCTCACGACCATAACCAACTATCAACTTCAACCTTTTACCGCTCTATCAATTTTACTTGAATTACAGCCAAACTTCGTACGTATCTAATTTACAAAGCCATCATCGCCGGTGACTATTAGGAATGGGTTGAAGCAAGGCCCAGCTGGCCAGCAACCACAAAATAAAGTTCATATTAGGGCGTGCAGCGTTGACTGACATGCAGGTATCGCGCTTCGATGGCAGCCAAGGTGGAGACACGTCGCGTCAGGGGCAGTGGAGTTTCAGGCTGTAGATGCATATAGCGGAGTGAGTCGTGCGGCTGGGCACCATCTTTATATCCGTACACACACCGGGAATGAATGTTGCGCCTTATGCATTACTGAACTACACATCATAGATCTTGACCTCGTCCCTACCGGAAGCAAGATAAAATAACGACGACAATCATGGCACATCAAGCGCACGCATTACCTTGGCACCCCCTCGCCTCTCTCCTCCAATACAGGTTCTCTTATCACGTTGAGCCCCAACGCAAGGAAATCGTTTTGAAACAGAAGGATTGGAAAGAGAAGGCAAGCGAGCCCAAGGAAATCGCGTACTTCTGTCGCGCTTTTGCCGAACGAGTGCGGGAGTTCTCGCAGACTGAGCGAGCCAAGTATGATTCTGGCGACATCTACCGGAAGCGCGCCGAGGCCTGGATAAAAGCTGCCGAAGCCGACGGGGGACAGTCTAGGCCTGGAGCACGGCCGGTGTACCCGGACGTCATGCAAAATCGCTACTTTGGCGAACAAGACGGAAGCGACGATGACCGGTTCCGGAATCACCTCTGGGGCCACCCAGACGTCCAACGCGTATCCACATGGAGCAGCTGCGACGGCCACCGCCTCGCCCGCGCCGATACATTGAAGCTCATGATGATGGAGGCGGCCAGAACGCCACCGGCCCTCTCGGGATCGTCCGGTCCGGAAGCCGAAAGCCTCCTAAAGGACGTCATGGAATCGATGCTCCTGTTAGCGAACCATCCCGTGACTGGACCGAACCTCGTCTCGCTCCTCCATCTGCACCATGGTCACCACTTCGGGCTGATCCGAGTGGCCGAGGAAGGGGTACGGTCCTACGTGTATCTCAATCTGCTGGTGGCCATGCAAGAGAACGGGTCGGACGTCTGCGACCCGGCCAAGGACAAGAAGGGCTTCGAGATTCCCGGCCGAAAGAATTACATGAACCTCATAAGCTTCGAGCGGATGCTTGACTCAGTGGCTGGCAGCTACGACGGAGATACCCAGAACTTGCCTCACTGGGACTTTTACTACCCGCGCGTCGAGCGTCGGTGGGATCGCAAAAACCCAAAGGACGTTCTGGCGGACCGGGAGGCTCTGGCCGAATACCTGAAGGGCGTCTGGCGGGTGCTGGTCATTTACGACCTTATACTGAGAGAGGCCGGGGGGGATTCGGATTTGGAAACGCAATGCAGGCAGGCTATCAACGACAACTTCGACCTCAAGCTGGATATGTGGTCTTGATCTTACTAGGTTGTTCAACATTCTACATAACGTAGGTGCCACCCAGGTGGCGCACCTACTGCTAAATCGCGATCGTTCAACTTTAAGACATTACACATCCACAAATGAAGATGGCTGCCTCTTCTAAAGAAGCTCGATTGATCCTTGCCATACAATCTCTTAAAAATAATCCTCAAAGTAGCCGCCGAACGACCGCAAAGATCTACAACGTCCCAGAAACCACCCTACGTCGAAGAATGGCCGGCACGCCTTCGAAGGCCGAGCAGGGCAGCGCAACTTCTCGATTAACGAAACTAGAAGCGAGGGTGATTGTCAGAGGGCCGTCACACCCGAAGTCGTCCGGAGCGGTCCATCTGAATCTAATGACCTTAGCGGAGGTCAGACTTGGGAGACGACAGCTGTCTCTGTAGCCTGTAGTCTCTGTAGCCTCTGTAGTCTCTGTAGCGACCGAGCCACCACGAGCAAAAACGCAAGCCGCTTCAAGATGACTGTACCGTGCCCGACCTGTGCTACTCACTGATTCGCACCATCTCAGCGTCGGGGTCGTCTCTACCTGCCATGCCAGGAATAGCGGGGCCTCCTGGAAGTCTGTGTTACCGTGGCAGCTAGAAGCGACCTAGCATGTCGCGCAGAGCCTGAGGTTGAATCCCCATCCGCTGGCCTGAGGTTGAATTCGTATCCGCTTGACCAGAGAAGTTGAACGGGAGCCGACAGTCGCATGGATTTGAAAGTGCAACTCCCATAGCTCGTGACGCCTACGACGCGAAGGTTCGACTGGTCGAATCCTCCCTTCTTCACCCGGAACATCATGTTACGTGTTCGGCGATCATTCTCCATATCAAGTCTTAACTGCTCGCAGTCGGAGATGGTGGGAGACTTCTCGGGGATCGTCTCGTCGTTCCAGCTAGTGTTGGGTCTGCTGCTGCTGACTGGCTTTCATAGTGGTGCAGTACAGTGTCAAAAACTGTTAGCCAGGATCCAGAATGGGTGGAAAGATTGGTAATAAACAGCTCTCGTCACTCCCATACCTGTAGTATTGCTCTGCAATGGCAATGTTATGGACGAAACTGTTACGATACTAAGTTTCTGGCCAGGGGTTAGAGCGTTATCTAGTTCTACTGGAGTTTAGAACGAGCTGACCAAGCGCTGAGCCCAATGTGTAAACTGTCTAGCCGAAGACCTTCGCGCTGCGAGTTTGTAGCGTAGTCTGTTCCCATAGCTTTCGGTCGTGGCTCATCGGCCATGCCGTTGTATAGTTCCTCGATCATCACATACGGGTGACCGCCCTACTGTATCCGCCACTCAGTCATGGCCCATAGACTCAATACAACCAGCCTTCGTGCTCAGAGCCCGATGATCTTGACAGCGTATTGTGACAATCCCATCCAGTCTAATTGAAGACAACCCGTGAAAACAAGTATGGAACCGTAGAAGCTCGTGAAAGCCTATTCACTGGAAGCAAAAGCACCTCATCCTCTCCGACATATGGCTGGTCCTTGGAGCACTGTGTTTGTTGGGCCTGGTTATTTGTGACACGACCACATACCGGATGGGTGGAATGGCGGATTCAGCTCAGATCGCCAATGTTGAGCTTCGAAAGGTCGGTGTTGGCTGGCAAGGTGGTGAAGCGAAGGGCGAATTTGACTAATGGGTGGAAATAGATCTGGTTCGCCATGAACTACTTGTTTGATGCTGGACTTTACCTCCCCAAAGCCAGCATGGTAGCCATCTACTACCATTTGATCCCCGTACACTTTCATACATTACGCCGCGCCCTCCATTTCATTGGATTCCTTGTTGCAAGCTCTTTCTTCATCACTTTTTTCTCCGACACATTCTGGTGTGGGCCGCGGCCGTCAATTCAATGGTATGTTGCCCTACATCCCCCCGCTGGGTATGGTGCGGCATGCCAAACTGATAATGACTTGGCTTCTTGGTACAGGCATCCCAGCCCTGACTCATGTTCGGCCTATGAATCGAAGACCTTGATGCAGCTCAACTGGCCGTTATGCTTCACATGCGAAGCTCTGCGTGAGTGCTAGCGTAAAGCTGGGTTGAATGCATGCCATGGCGGCGAAGTCTAACGTGAGCTTCAGTTTTCATACTACCGTTCCCATTACTCCACAGACTTAGTCTGTCCCGGAGGGAAAAAAACGGGTTGATTGGTATCTTCGCACTCGGAGCCGTCACAATTGGTGTGAGCTCTGGTCGGTTCGCCACGATGATAATGAAAGGAAACGACATTTCCCTCTGTAAGCCCTCCCGTATTTTTTCATTCGGTCGGAAGGAAGGATAGAGATAGGATCTCGAACAAAGCTAACTTCTCCGGAAGTCGTTTGGGGAACGGCGGAATTCTCAGTGTCCACCATGATCGTTGCTGCCACAGCGCTGAGGCCGCTGGTCAGGAAAGGGTGGCAGGCCACGACGTCCACCTCGCGGCGCTCGGGTTCAGGCTTGGGCAAGCGCCGGCACAATTTCTTTAGGGCCTGTAGCAGGGACACTACAGGCGACTCGATGAACGAGCTCGAGGCAAGCCATAGCGCCGGACAGCAGTCGTCGTCGTGGCCAGACGACCAAACCACAGAGGCGAGGCACGAGATACCGCTGAGTCCCATGATGCCCGTTAGCAGAGCGCCATCATAAGACTGAAGCAGTTCCGAATCTCAAGCGGTCATCAGCAGCCGCTATCGCCCGGGGTGGACTTGGGGCATGGCGGCATATGGAACGGCAGCAGTAGGCGACACGTTTGATAAGGAGGGACAGCGAAAGGGTAACGAAATTACAGCCCGTTATACGCTGTACAGATACCTCGCTCTATCTTATAGCCGAAGAATGCTAGATAGAAATACGGAAGCTGAGCCTGGTTCTTACAGTACTGGATGATTTTTTTCCCACTCGAATCGACGCACCACGGCGAACGGGCACAATGGGAGACTACGGCTGGGCGGGCCAGAATGGTTGTTTCGGCCTCTCGTCACTTAAACTTGGTGGGAATTGGAGGGGCTCAAAAGTGATTCGTAGGAGCCAGCAAGTGCGCCGCGGCCGAAAAGAGGCTCGACAGTGCCGGGCACCTATTTGGTGTCCTCATTCGCCCTAACTCTGCTGCTGTCTGCTGGCTTTCCACATTTGGACGGGCGGCCCCATCAGCAACTCATCCTAAGGTCAACATCTGCCCTACCGCAGCTTAACTACTTCACACTCCTATACTTCAGAAACGGTACACGGTAATGATGTCCATAATCAGAGCGCAGAGCTTGGATAGATACCTTTGCCCTAGTGGGCTGGCAGGCTAACTGGACTTCGGTTGACTCATCTACGTCCAAATATATTGGTAGGGGCGGACGTTTTAATTGGGTACTTGCCGCCCGCCCCGACCACTACCTGCACTGCCTGTGATTTCCACATGTATGCCACACCACTTGTAGTAGCCTTTTCTATCAGAAAGACCATGGTGGTCTAACCAGGCAGAATTCGGCTTATTGCGACGGGAGTATTTCTATTACTCCAAATCGCTCAGGCTGGATCGTCTTGGCATCTTGAATTGCCAAGCCCATCAGCATACAACGACGAGGTGACCCCAAATCTTACCAGACGGCACATGTCAACATTATTAAGATATTACTGGGGCTTCTTCGGGGATGCATCATTCGCCGACCTACCGACCGTAGTTCACGCTAGACCTTAACCGTTCATCTCTTACTGTGACAAGGGCAGTAAGGGCTTGGTTCTGATTCAGCTAATAATTGACTATGGCACTTCTAGGGCTCTAGTCTTCTGCCCTTCCTCTCCGTCTGGGAGGGTGATTCGTCAGGTTTATATACACCTAGCCTGGCATCCTCCAGGCGTCCTTTTATCCCATAACCGCCATATCCTCCAGGAATGTAGTTATCCGTTGGGCCGGTATGCATGCCTTCGTTGGTATGCGTGTGACACTTACCGCCGTAGTGAGACAAGCTCTGCCGAATCGTAACTTTTGCGACACTGTCGTATGTGACGTCTCGACCAAACAGCACTCTTGTCTCTATTCTTTCTGGGAAGTCGGGGTCTAGAACACACCCCGAAATAAGGCTCCTCTTTGCCTTGAGGTCATGCCACGAGGCACCGATGTTGCATAGTTTGTACCACGTAGCAGCGTGGGACTGTAGCCAGCATCAAATCAATTGACTTGAGCGATCGATACAATCTGACTCTGTAGCGTCAGGTGGCATGCGAGTTTGGCCGCTATGGAGCCCATTTCAAAGTGCGCGTTACTTAGATGCAGAAATCAATGCGTTTGAAAGTATTGCATCATTACATGGAATCGTATGATGAGTAAATTTGCATTTCTACGGTAGCCAAAGGAATTTCAGATCTTTCAGGGCTACAAGGAATAAGCCCCTGGGGCGATGCACGGATCGGATGGCAGGACGCCTTCCCCGAGACGGTCAGTATCGTGACGCTTTCCCCGACCCGGATCGGACGAACCTTCCCTCGTCCTCTATGAGCCGGAGCCCACATCTGTGTTCCTGGCAAGACTCAAAAGAACTGAGAGCCTCTGTTTGTTGTCCCACAGCACTAGCAACTAGATCAACGATAACTAGCGCGTTTGCATTCGGTATTTCCACACACTGTTCTGGGCTTGAAACTTGCCATGAAGTGCCAAATACTTACTGACACGAGATAGAGAAGGATATCCGCGCGGACGGCAGTGAAGAGTAAATTTGGCACGGATGCTGATTCGGCCATGGGTTGCTAGTGATGGAAGTGTCACAGCCACTTTTCTCACACTGTGAAAGATGTACTTAGCCACCCATCAGACCGGGTGTAAATGCCTGCATGATCTAGCTGCCTGGTCGTTCTTTACTCAGCCTCCATGTTGCTGAGAGGCCATGGTGCATTGTTTTTCCGTTTCACGCCTCGTAACTTATTCTGCTTGTGGGGCGTTCTCGGTTTTGACAACTACAACAATTGCCTGACTTGCAGTCACACAGTCGCAACCTGGAGCTCGTATGAGACCCAGTCAATAACGACTCGTTGCTTCAGCTAAAGACCCTTTATTAGACCGACTTAGAATAGAAGAGAATATTCTAGATACATCTGGAGCCTTGTAGACTCATAGTAGTGGAGCATATCCCCAACCTTAGGATGCTCTCATTTTCTCGAAGATCAAAAGTAACTTTTCGAAGTCGACTTTCTGTACTCCGTCCCTTTTAACTACTACGGAGAGGGCAGGTCCCGGTCTGCTTTTGCAATAAAGAGCAGTGTGTATCATTGTGAAGGGGTGCCACCTATTCCTACGGCTCTTTGGTGTTGTTGCTGTCGTGTCTTCTTCACCGAACTCCCCGCTGCTCTTCTTTCTCCCCCTCGTCTGTTGAACCCCAGGAGCCAGCGGTAGCCGACGACAAGGCTCCGAAAGTGGTCCTTCTCGGCCGCCAACGTGTTTTTCTCCTGTTGGAGCGTCCGGATATACGTGGCTGCCTGACCAAGTATCTCGGCCTTGGTGTATTTGACGTGCCCGTTCTTGCGCCGGGGGATCGCCGCGGGCGGGATCAGGATGCCGAGGGCTTCGATGGCGACCTGCACCGTCTGCCGGTACCGTTTCTCGACCGCGTTGTGCTGGCGCAGCCGGGAACAGCGCGTGTTACGCGTGCAGGGAGCGTCGAGTCGGGCGCTGTCGATTCCGCTGTCGTTGCTACTAGGCCCTTTGATCTCACAGTCGCCGCAGACATCGTCGTCGTTACTACTCTCGGGGTCGTCCGCAGCGGGGTCATCACTGGGCGATGAGCTGATGGGAGTAGAACATGAAGCAGAAGGAGATGACTCATTCGGGAACGACGCGATGCCTCCCACATCGGACGTAGACGAGGTCCCGGTGTGGGAAAGGCCAAGCGCAGCCGCACCTAGATTTTGCGACAAGCCATCCTCTGCTTGGCTCAGAACCGGTGGTGCTGGGCGCCATTGTAATGCCTCAATTGCCTCGTGCGAAGGGATGGGAAGCGCACTGTCAGCTAGTTGAGGTTGCGAGACCGCACCTTGAGGAGACAGGGGGAAATCTGTGTATGGGTCGGGGAAGGTGGCGGAAAGGGCGGTCATCCAATCATTTTGCTGGTCCAGCTCCAGCGAAGACGGGAGGGGGCACGGCTCTGCTGGTAATGCGCCCTCTAATAGCGGCTCAAACTCATTGCAAGACTCGAGAACGAGCCGCCATGTATAGTACTCGGTGTCGTGATCGTTGATTGGTAAAGTGAACAGTGTATCTGACATGGCGTGACTTGGTGGTGTTTGTGTTTATGGCTCTTACGCCTTTCGAGGTATATAATTCGAGTGGGTGGCCCTTAGTGCACCCGCAATAATATACACAATGCTTGCTCCTGGGCTCTTTTGTCTTGGAACACTGGTCAATACGATTCCGCAGATCATTTAAGTATGCCAGAGTTATTTGATAAACGTCCGTCCAGTGGTCAGGATTGGATCTACAAATGTACGTCACAGTGTGTTATGTAGTTCGATTGTGACGTCTGAAATGGTACGGTGAAATGAGAGAAGCTTGGCGCTCAAATCCGCTTTCAACGACGTTGGACCCTGGATTTCCCGCCCCGCTATCTGAGGCCTACCGTAGACAAGGACGCGGGGCGCCCCGACTCGTCTGTGGGATTTCTGGGATGCAAAGCTCGTAGTCTGACTAACCCTAAATAAACTTCATGCAGCTGTATAAAGAATATATATGATTGATTGACAGCCTCTCATTGTTTGGGATCTACCATACCTGTCGCGGGCAGGCGGATGGAACCCGCCGATCCCCGTTGGCAGCCAGACAGAACCTATGGGCATCCAGCATGATGAGCATGGCATGTAATGGTGAGATGGATTGGCGAAAATTCCATCTCAAAATATTTTCGGGGCTTAAAACATCAGATTACTGCTTGCTAGATTCGATCTAGACATTTGCCGTCCTTCTAGCTGCTGGCCTCCTACAGTGTACTCACACTACTGAATTGGTATCAGGCTAGTCTCTGTTCCCAGGTCTTTCCTCGTTGCCGCTTATCAACCCAATACCCGCTCGACCGACGATGGCATTACTTAAAACAACACCTTTACCGGACTCGAAAGACGGAAAGCACCATGGTAAGTACTAGCACCGAGTTTGTCTCGCTACCAGTATATCCTGATACGTCGTGATTCCGATCAGAAATCTATTATCATTATTCACACTTGACCCGCTACTTCGAAATGCCTTCACCCCTGCATTATTTCGAGCATCTCAATCGCTCCTATGCCAATAAGCAATCCAATAACACCACAGATAGCTCAGAAGCGAGCCAAGCCGAGCGGACCGGCTTCATTATAACTGGCGCCAGCCTCGTTGTCTTTATTGCTCTCATGTATGTGCGCAACTATCGATAGATACAAGGTCTTCTTTCACGAATTTTGACAGTCAGGACAGGCCTTGTATTATAGCGATAATTGCCAAGTTGCGCTGTGCGAGCACTAGGAGGGGCGAGAGAGTAGAGGACGGCACCAAGTTGCTAAAGAGGCTGCAGAGTGAAGCCCATACACGGTTATTCAGCAGTGTAGCTGCGATCTCAGCGGCCCCAACGACCCCAACCCCAACTGATACGAGACAAGCAAATCCTAGCCCAGCCTTCGAGGCCCCAGTTTGGTACGCCTGCCTCTGCATAACAGCCAAGCAAATCGTTCCTTTCGTCCTTTTCACTCATTCCCACGCATGGTGTGGCTGACCTATGACAAACTACTACAGCACAGTGTGTCTAGATGTGATGGACAGCGCCTCCCAAGTATATTGCCTCCCGTGCCGCCATAACTATCATCGCCAATGTCTTGAAAAATGGGTCGCTGGCAATCACCAGCGCTGCCCGCTATGCCGCAAATCTGTGTTCAGCTTGAGCGGACGTTGACAAATCGTTATCTCGGGCGATAGGGCAAGCATAAGCCGCTGCCAGCCTGGGCTTATCGCAATGAGGGCCGGGGTGTTGTCTAACCTGGGATTCATCGGAGGACGGCTGTCTAGAATTAGGTTGTTCCAAGCCAGTGCTGTTCCAACCAGAGGGGATATCGGCAATTTGGGTGGTGTGGGTGACATGGTCCTCCCGTGTAATTTAAACTTTAGAAGGGCAGCAGCACATTCAAAGCATTCTTTGAACTTCTGCAACTAGATTCAAAGTCGAGACCGCAGCTCTTGGCCCTTGGGGAAAAAAAACGAAACCAAAGTCCGGACTCCAAATGACGATGCGTGCTCTTGACGTTTACCAGTGCTTATTAAATGCTCTTCGCAAAAAGTATGTTCAATCTGGAGGTCACCCAGAAATCTACAACCATCATACAATTTGTCTCGCCATTCCTCCGCAGACCGTGGGGGATCTAACGACCAAACTTTAGTTTGGGTCTAGAACTGCCACAGCTTAGTAGGCAGCAAATGACAACTGTACCGTTACCAAGTACTTTAGCAGCATTTGTCCCAACTCTTCACATAGTATGACGATGGATCTGTAATTCCAGATTATTACCTGACGATTACCGTAGGCTTTTCGCGGGATATATTTCATATGGATGCATCCTCCTTGCCGGGTCTGAGATTCTCTAGGTTGGAAAATAGTTCTGTACTCGTAGATACCAATCGGGAGTTTGGTAATCTCTTAATCAGCTGACCATAGTCAAATCATTTTGCTACAAGAGTTGCGTAAAGTCACGCTTTCGTACCTATGCATACCACACGTCGGCTAGAGTGGCCTTCGTAGTCTAGAAGGGCCTTCGTCGTTCAAAAGAATGTGGAGATCCCCGATCGAAGATCCTGGATCTACAAGGCATGATATGGACGTACGCAGCCGGCTGGCTACGTCACTCGTAACACCGGAGTCTTAGTGGTTGCCGGATGACGTAAGCGTTGTACACTTGCTGGCAGTACATCACGCTACTTTGGAACTTTAAACTTCGGGTAGCTCTAAAGTCATGGTCGCTTCCAGGCCCGCTAGGTGAGCAAAACAGTTTATCTCAGTAGGAGAAACCCCGGTCTTTGTTAGATAAGGAACAATCTTGCATGCTCTCGACCCGCGTGTCAGGCAGAATCGGATGCTCGTCGAACCACAACCTACTCACGCTCAGTCAAAATCGGCTGTGAGCCTTTCTGGCAACTATAATTTGCGGCCTGAGCCGCCCCTGTCACCGTGCGCCCCCTCCCCTCCCCACCCCCAGGGCTGCAGGGTTGAAGGATCAGCAACCAGCTATGGCAGCCGAAGCCGAAGCCGGTCCGAGTTCTGCCTATGGGCAATAAGTTACAGCTGCCGTACCTAACGCCCATACAGGTACGAACGCACTTGAGAGCAGAGCTGTTTCAGAAACATTTTCCACGCCAACCTTGACTCCGCCGGCCATTTGAGTATTATATAGTAGTAGTATGTCTGGATACACATATCTGACCACTCTGTGAGCATCGAGGTAATGCTGCTAAAACAGATCACACGGGTCCTCCGAAGACATTCCCAGTATGTTCTTGCAAGATTTGGCACCACGATGATACTAAGTATCTCGTAGCACATATCACTAACTTAGGACGTCTTCAGTCATTGCACGCTAAAGAGCACTGGTGATGAGACCAGGGAAGTAAAAAACTGCGCCCAGCCGGGGACCAGACTGCACAATTCAGCTCCCGTGAAGCCTTGAAACCACCGTCTCCGAGGGCATGATGGTGGTTCGTCTGGAAGAGCCGTATGATCTTCAACCTTATGTATGTAGTAAATGCCTAGTCAATCATCCCATCTGTCTGTCACATCGGATGATCACTAGTTTCAGTACTGTAGCTTATCGCCAATTCCCTGGTCACACCAAAAAGTCCAACATGGACTACGCCATATTGCCCAACGATATAAATTGCTTTGTAGTCAGTTCATGAACCTGTAAACGCCTACCTGTGTTCCATTCACTGAGAACTTTGACTTATCAATATCAACACACACACACAGACACACATCACAAGCTAGCATATCAAGATGGCTACTTTTTCTAAACCTAAGGAAAATGTGCCTGAACAGCTCTATCATACCGTTGTACAATGCTTCGACCCCACAACACCCGAGAGTCCGCAGCTGGTCTTTCCACTAGCCACACACACCACTCTTGCTACAGCCAAGGACTTCGCTCGCAACGCTCTCCAGAGCCTCGGGTACAGTTGTGACGACTTCCAAATCCTGGATATCCGTACTCCGGACGTCCGCGACTGGAACCACGGCGACGGCGTCCTAGCGTGGGCGCGCGCACCCAACCACTGGGAGATTTCGGTATACCTCGATACCAAGCCGAATGCGGAAAGCCTGCCCGCGACGGACGACGGCACCGACCAGATCGCCCTCCCCGGCAAGGACCTACAGCTTCACTACGTGATCCAGACCACCATCAACCTCAACAAGGACGAGACGCGAATGCAGCACAGCGAGATCGAGGGGGTCTTCGTGCACCGCGCCGCGGCGCTCCAAGCGGCGCGCCGGCAGCTCGCCGCTCTCAGCGAGAACGGCGAGTTTGCGCAGTACGAGTCGCGCGAAAGCCTGGAGCCATGCACCGACTGGCCATACGGAGAGGATGTCGTGGTCCACGCCGTCAGCCACACAGGCGAGAACTACTATGTCGCTGTGGCGACGATACTCGACAGCAAGGCGCACAATCGGCATCACAGGAAACGCGGGAGCATGGGCTTTGATCGGATGGCCTGCCAGGTGACAGACAAGCGTGGAGGCGTTGCAACTTAAGTACCTGGGATGGATGTTCTTGGCATATGGAGGGGAAGTATCTACTATTCCAGTGTCTCTATGCATTTGTATGTAATATGGGTTATCCTTGGGCTTTGGATATCAGAACATGTGTCGCAGTGGTGACAGGGGTAAGCCCCTGATAGACACAAGCCCGCTATGCTGGCCATCCCTTTTGTGTATAATACACGAACGACAGTGCAGTTCCCCTTGTTATTTTCTTTCTTTCTTTGAGGTAGTACTTTATCTATCATATTTTATCTGCTCGATACTGTCTACGTATCTGCCTTCTGTTGCTAATATGCGTACGATAACATGCTATTTTCTCCGCTGTGCTGTTTCATCCTGTTTTTGGTGACCGTCTCTTCCATCCCCAGTTCCACGGATTGGGATTATTCGTACCTGTTAGCATA
This sequence comes from Apiospora arundinis, assembly GCA_039105305.1. Classification (NCBI taxonomy): domain Eukaryota; kingdom Fungi; phylum Ascomycota; class Sordariomycetes; order Amphisphaeriales; family Apiosporaceae; genus Apiospora; species Apiospora arundinis. The sequence continues at coordinate 6,639,159 of JAPCWZ010000004.1, forward strand.
ACACTACTTACTATCCAGGAAAGGCTAGTGCGACTTTTGCATGAAGTAGATGCCCTTGGAATGACTATCGTGATGCCGCGAGATACAATTAGTCAGACTACCGACAGTCAGATATTTTCCAACACAGAAGGAGATGGGCCATCGTTTGTGGAAAACTATCGGCCACACGCTAGCCTTTGGTGTGGTAATAATCATACGTGGTTTGAGAGCTAACCTTATGCGAGTAGGGTCGTACCACGCTGTACATGACTATTAAACCTGACCTTACCGTGGTAGTTTGAGTTTAAGCTCTTGTTCGAGACGCATCCGTCCGTATGCAACTTATGATTATGTGCAGTAGCTGGACTCTTATGGAAAAACCTTATGTTCACCTGGGATGGCCCGCACCATTCCCACGAATTGAGTTCAAGCTGATCACGCAGCCACGATGACGGCATCGTGATCTACTATCATGTTCAGACAGCACTATGGCACACACACCATGTCGATAGCCAGTAATACGGCTTATGTAGGGGCACCTCCCGCTTGAGGTCTCGAATTTGTGCCCAAGACATCTCAAGTCACAAGAGAAACAATCCCAAAGACAGACACGATGTCCCGTATCGCAATTGTTGGGGTTGGCCGAGTCGGAGGGGCGGTCGCGTACGCGCTCATGCTTGGTTCGATGGCAAAGGAGCTACTACTCATCGACATTGACGTCGAGCTGAGAGAGGCCCAGCTCCGCGATCTCGCCGACGTGGGTTACTCCTGCAACAGCAGAACGCGCGTTCGCGGGGCCTCGTACCGTGATGCAGCCCAATGTGACATCATCGTCTTCACCGCAGAGACCATGGTCACCCGAGGTAGCGATTGCCCTGTTGCCTGTTTGATTGCAGAAAGACTGCCTGCTCATGTGGCGCCCCAGGTCAAACTACGCTTGACTTCACATACCGGAACATCTCCATCCTGCGAGAAGTGCTGGATGCTACCATCACATTTAAGCCCGACGCCATTCTTCTCATAGCATGCAGCCCCGTAGACCTTCTCACCACTCTTGCTCAGCGGCTGTCCAAGTTGCCTGCTTCTCAGGTTATCGGCACTGGCACATTTCTCGACTCGGTGCGACTCCGCGGCATGATCTCGGACCAGATTGGTGTAAGTGCAGCTATCCCCAGATGATACCCTACGACGCTAACTAAACTGAAAACCCAAGGTCGCTGCTAAATCCATCGATATCCATGTCCTAGGTGTCCAAGGGGAATCCCAGACCGTGGCATGGTCCGCGGCGACGATCGGTGGCATGCCCATCGACAAGTGTATCTCTCCCGAAGTACTGAAGAGAAATGAACTAGAACGTGAGTCCACGGAACATTCCTTGGGCGTTGCGCGGGCTAGAGGAACGTTCCCGATGGGCATCGGCTTGGTGGTGGCCAGTCTGTGCTCTTCTATTCTACTGGACAAGCGCAACATTCGCCCTGTCAGCCACTGGCAGCCGGACACTGGGTGCTGCTTCAGCACTCCGGTCATCATCGGACGGAAAGGTGTCGTCGGCACAATTCTCTTCCCATTATCCGAGGCAGAGGGGTTGGAGGTTCGGCAGGCGGTTGAGGGACTGAAGATAACGGTGAATCGGGTGGACGGAATCAACTAAAACTTTTGGATCAATCCATAAAGAGCACATGAGCTTTCGAACTGGGGTTTCGAAGCAAACTGATCAGGATTTAGGTGTATTCATATTTCGACTACTGCTACTCTTTCTTAACCAGCCTCTGGAAATCTTGCGAAACGACGCACACATGGTCACATCAATGACACTGGCCATAGAGGAAAATGAAATAGAATCACATCAACTCGTAATCTATAAAATTAATTGTCTTGTGTATGAAGGCGGCATGAAGAACCTCCTCCGACCGACCCGGAATACTGATTGGTGCTGAATGGTCCCTGTATCCTTTTTACGTACGTACGGGAATAGGCTAACAAGTGTTGTATTCGTTGTATATCTCGATGTCTACCAGTTGTGGGCCATACGAAGGTGTGTCCTGCGTACGACAGGTGGTCCCGTGTATTGTAGCATCTGATGTGCATTTTCGCTGGTCCCTAGTCTCTGAGCTTGCTGTCCCCAAAACAAATGAAATGTACTAGATCGGTCTGTACGGGAGCTAGTTGTCGAGTGGTGTGCTCCTGGGTGAAGCATAGCGGGCAGGCGAGGAGTGGGACGTAGACGCAGCAGGTTCAGGTCTCTGTCCAAGCACCGCACTAGCAACCGGCCCGGCACTAATCTTCGACGGGCAGTGGATGAAGACTCCTCCGAACCAACCCATCTGAAGTGGCATCACTTTTCTGACCACCTCCTACAAGACTGGCCCAGCTCGAGTAGAAAGTGGTATGATGGCGTGACGTCTGGTAATAAGGTTCAGGCGATTAATAATGATGAGTGCGAAAGCTACTGCTCTCGATCCCGTTGTAAACTTGCGTGGAGAACGAATTTCATAATACGATTTGATTTTGAGGGTGTATGGATAGTTTGGAAGATGGGAAGCATGCATGGAGATGCTATTGCCATGGCCCCAAAATAACACCTATGACCGATCTTTCCGACTCAGTGAAGCAAAAAGACTCACTGTTCCATATATGAAGACCGACATTTGATTCATGTCCTCCTCCACGTTTTAACAAGTCTATAAGCCCTATGGTTTACTTTATTTTCCTAATCCAGTTTTACAAAACACATCCTTTGCCATATATACCCTGTTGAAGGCATGACCAACGAAAATGGGCGAAATTCACAGCATCGATGATCTGGTGAGACGCTTCGAGACGCTGTCACAAAGTGACGTTGCCCTGGTCGGCGGCAAGAACTCGTCTCTTGGCGAAATGACTCAATCGCTGGCCGTAAAAGGCGTCCCCGTGCCCGATGGATTCGCCACCACCACTCGGATGTACTGGTTTTACGTCAATGCAAACAATATTCGCGACCCGGCGACGAGGCTGATAACGGAGTGGCAACAGGGTCGATCTACCCTGAGCGAGACTGGTCAACAAATTCGCAGCTTGTTCATGCGCGGCATCTGGCCCGAACAAGCTCAGGCTGCCATCGAGGCCGGGTATCACCATCTTTCGGCCAAAATAGGGGTCGAAGGCCCGAGCGTGGCCGTGCGCTCCAGCGCCACGGCCGAGGACTTACCTGATACCAGCTTTGCGGGCCAGCAGGACACGTTTCTCAACGTGTCGGGTGTGGGCTCTCTCCTCAGCGCTTGCAGGCGCTGCTACGCCTCGCTTTTCACCGATCGGGCCATCAGCTACCGCCAGATCCACGGCTTCGACCACATGAGCGTCGCGCTTTCGATCGGGGTGCAGCGCATGGTTCGCTCAGACCTCGGCGGGTCCGGCGTCATGTTCTCCATCGATACGGAGACCGGTTTCGACAAGATTGTGCTCATCAACGCCTCGTGGGGCTTGGGCGAGAACGTGGTCCAGGGCACCGTCAACCCCGACGAGTATCAGGTCTTCAAGCCCTTCCTTCCCGACCACACCTTGGTCCCTATTCTGGCCAAGAGGCGTGGCTCCAAGGAGATTAAGATGATCTACGGAGATGCCCACCGGCCGACACGAATTGTCCCCACGTCCAAGACTGAGCGGTCTTCGCTGGTATTGGATGACAAGAGCATCCTCCAGCTGGCCCGCTGGGCATTGGTCATTGAGGAGCACTACCGCTGTCCCATGGACATGGAGTGGGCGAGAGACGGGACGACAGGGGAGCTCTTCATCGTCCAAGCCCGGCCGGAAACCGTTCACTCGCGTCCCCACGCTACAGCCACCCTCAAGACCTACAAGGTGGCCAACAAAGGTCGGGTCTTGTCTACCGGTCTTTCTACTGGCGAAGCCGCCGTCACGGGGCGCATCTGCCTGCTCAGCTCAGCCAAGGAGATCGACAACTTCGTCGACGGATCCATCCTGGTAACCGAGTCCACTGATCCGGACTGGGTACCCGTAATGAAGCGGGCGGCCGCCATCATCACGGACCACGGCGGCCGTACGTCCCATGCCGCCATTGTCAGCCGAGAGCTCGGTCTCCCGGCCATTGTCGGCACCGGTAACGCCACCTTCGAGCTACACACGGGCCAGGATGTGACCGTCTCGTGTGCCGAAGGAGACGTGGGCTACGTGTACGCGGACTTCTGCAACATCACTGCCCAGGAGACCGATCTCGCCGGTCTGCCCAAGGTCCGCACCCAGATCATGCTGAACCTGGCGAACCCAGCCGCCGCCTACCGCTGGTGGCGGCTCCCCGTCGATGGCATCGGCCTCGCCCGCATGGAGTTTGTCGTCAGCAACCACATCCAAGTTCATCCAATGGCGCTGGTGCACCCCGAGCGGGTCAAAGACGAAAAGGCCCGGGCGGAGATTGCGCAGCTCACGTTGGGCTATGCGAACAAGCCCGATTACTTCGTCGACAAGCTGGCCCAGGGCCTGGCGACGCTGTGCGCCACCGTCTACCCCAAGCCCGCCATCATCCGCATGAGCGACTTCAAGACCAACGAGTACGCCGGGCTCATTGGCGGGGCCGACTTCGAGCCCAGCGAGGAGAACCCGATGCTCGGGTTCCGCGGCGCCTCGCGATACTACTCGCCGCGGTACCAGGACGGGTTCGCGCTCGAGTGCCGCGCCATCAGGCAGGTGCGAGAGGCCATGGGCTTCACCAACGCCGTCGTCATGATCCCGTTCTGCCGGACCGAGGACGAGGCGCGGTGGGTCCTCGCCGCCATGGCCGAGAACGGCCTGCGCCGTGGCGAGGGCGGGCTGCAGGTGTACGTCATGTGCGAGATCCCGTCCAACGTGATCCTGGCGGCCGAGTTCGCCGAGCACTTCGATGGCTTTTCCATCGGCTCGAACGACCTCACGCAGCTGATTCGGGCGTCGACCGCGACTCGGTCGAGCTGGCGGACCTGTTCGACGAGAGGAACGCGGCCGTCAAGTGGATGATTTCCAAGGTCATCGCCGTGGCCCGCGCACCGCTGTTGTGCTCCTGGGCAGCCCATCTACCCCTTTATTGGACCACCAGAGCACTCCAATTACGAACGGATCCTCGTATTGCTCGACGAAGCAATAATACTGTACGGGCAGCGATTAGAATCATACAACTGTGGCACCTGGCTCGTTTCCCTTGCTCTGTTACATAAGAGCCCGGTTCGGATGACTTGTTACCAGGTGCCGTGGTGCTTGTAAAATAATGCTTTAGCCCGTCCACTTGGGTTGTTCCATAATCTCGTTGTCTCAGCTGGAAAAGTTGGAAAGTGAATGGTTGCAGTGTAGAAAATACGGGCAGCAGGTCGCGTACGCCATCAGATGGGTCGCAGAAGAGGAAGCACGGCTCGGAACACGGATTGGCGGACGTTTTACAATGTTCATTTCATTGACAGGCGATAATCCTCGAGGAGAGCGATGTATGAGCCCTGGATCGTGACGGCAGCATCTTTAGAGGGATCACGATGGTTAAAGAAGTCATGGGTTTGCGAGGGGACCATTCGGTTCTTCCACAGCATGTCGTTCATCATCAAGTACCGATTGCCAACGGCGCAGCTGGTCGACGGCCTGTTCGGCAAGCTCAAGAGCGCGACCAAGGGCTACGCGACACTCGACTACGAGGATGCCTGGTATGCGATCGAGCCTGGTCAAGCTGCAGCTGCTCCCCAACAAGGAGCCCGTCGACACCATCACGCGCATCGCGCACACGTCACAGGCCGAGCGGGTGGAGCTGCAGTGGGTCAACAAGTTCAAGGAGCATATGCTACGCCAGGTGTTCGAGGTCATCATCCAGGCCGCTGTGGGCAAGAAGATCGTGACGTGCGAGACCTTGAACATTCTTATCCTTCACATAGCGTCTATTAGTCGAAGTTGTGTACAAGTATGTACATGTAGCTCGATCCAGCTCAGTGGGTGTGAATGGTCCAAGTCCGAGGCATCCTGGAGAAGCCCTCGTCGGTGATAAGATACATTCCACAGTGATGATGATGTTATACAGTTGTGTGCCTCCTCCTCTGCATGTCTCTCTCTTCACCCAGCCTTTGTTCGAAAATTCAAGGTTCGGGCCGTACTCAGGCGGGTACCTTTGTTCGTAGTTGGAGGCCATGCCATGACTTGATCTGGTCTCGAGGGCGGCATTGACCATGCGCTGCTGTTTCAACATGTTTGAGCCTCGGAACGTTTCTGAGGTTATCTCAATGACATGGATCCACATCTGCCCGATACATCCATGACTTGGAGTGCGATCGGGGCAAACTCGGCCGTCAGCTTGTCCCAGATGGACGACTCGGCTTCGTCTAGGCTGTCGGGTTTCTCGAGCGCATTCAGTGCCGAGGGCGAGGCAGGCGTGGCGGGCGCACTTGCGTCGGGCGAAGTGGAATACAGCCGTGCATGTATCAGCGAGGATTGACGGAAGGCTGTAGGAACCTGTCCTCGATGTTAGTATACAAATCGCACCTCAAGACTTATCGGGTTCATTCACAGTTGACGTGAGTTCATAATACAATATGGCAACACATACCTCTACTTCCGCTTGGAAAGGCTCACGGATAGGCTCACATTGGTCGTTAGATCTAATCGTAATGCGGGTTCTCTACACCCTACAAACGCCTAACGCTTTATTCCAACGACCGTGACACACACGGGAGGAAAATATATCCACGCTGTCTGCCTGCTGCGCCCATGGGCAAGGTCCTGACTTGCGGCATCCTTGTTAAGCCCAGCTCAGCCTTGCTGTCATTGTACAGGTAGCCGTTCATGCCAGAGGAGGATCTGACCCATGACCTTAGGTAGGTAGGTAGCCGAGGAAGGGAGGATGCTACGGGGGTACGGAGTATGGGTATGTTGTAACGTGCGTCACCCCCATGTCGACCACCCCCCCATGTCGACCGCCTAAAATTATGTAAGTAATAAACAGCCCCCTATCTTGTTAGAGCTACTACACTTTTATTCTTGAACTATAATACAATCCAACGTGACTGTAGATACACTGCTTGTATCAGAATCAGATTCTCCAATTAGAGCTTCATTAATGGTTTCCTCCGTTTTCTGGATATCCTCAATTGTAGCGAACTTTGAATTTGGGCTCAATTCGACCCTCTTCCTTTTCCGCGGCTTTGCAAGATCAAGCTTCGTTTATAATGCTTGAATCCGGAGTTCTGCATCCATAAGAAGGTAGTCTTTCTCATCAAATCCCTTTTGGATCTTCCTGAACAGTTGACGCTGCGTAGGGAGGTCGGTTTGTTGAAGCTGGTGAAAGCCACGTAGCTGGCGTTGTAAACCAATGCTCTTTTTGGGTGTCGACCATACAAATATACCAGCCATAGAGGCATTAGGAGGCGTTTCGATGTCAGAAGGCCCTGTCATATCATAGTTTACCTCTTCTGCTGGTTGTTTCGGTGTCTGGTTGCTGTTTTCGAGTAAGAGAGGACTGGTGAGCGGTCGAGCGACACATACTGGCCAGAGACCGCTACTCCGCCAACCAGATTGGATATTCTGGCTTGATAGAGCTTTGCCTCTTGCTCTCTGATAACTTATTAAGAAGTTTCGTTTCCCAATAGGAGCAGAATCAGTCAGAAGCGCAAGGAATCCGATCTCTTTTCGATAGTACGCTTTCATAGCCGCAAAGACCCCGACATCGAGAGGTTGTAGGACGTGTGAGGAATGAGGTGGTAGAAATAACAAGTGTACGTTATTCTGGTGGCATAGGCTCATGAAATCCGTAGTCGTATGACTGCCGTGGCCGTCAAGGATAAGCAAACGTGGCTCTGTTGTATCAGTATAGGGGAGGAACACCTTCTCCAGCCACTCTACTGCGATAGAGTCTTCTGTCCAGCCTTTTTTGGTTGCCGCGAAGTGCCATTCCTTGAATTGACGTAAGTCGGAAGGGAACCATTGCTGTTGGATGGTTTTGCCTTTGTAAATAACGAGGGGAGGGATGGCTCGGCCAGTCGCGGATATACACTCCAGAATGGAGGTCCATGCCCTTGACCCAGGCTGTTTCTGGTGGATTGCGCGTATCGCTGCGCTTCCGACGACAAGTCCATTACCTCCCTGACCTTCCATGATACCGTGCTCGTCCATATTATACCTGTTTTCAGGTTTAATAGCCTGGATCGCTGGAATTCGTAGCTTTGGAAACCAGGAACGAATTACCTCCGTTGATGCACCATTGATACGCTGAGAATCGATTCGCCGTTGCCTTTTCGTCCTGAGAATCGGGTTCCTTCGAAAGAAAGCGGCTATCCAGTTCTTTCCCAGTGGTGTATGGTCCCCTTTCAGGGCCAATACGCGCTCGGCTAGTTCCTTGATTTGCGCGTGCGTTGGGGCCAGACCGAGAGCCTCTTGGGTCAGAACCCAGTCGGTAAGGTGTTTCTCTTGCACTGGAGAGAGCCTCTGCTGGCTAATAGCAGCTTCCCGGCTGGACTCACGCCCGCTCAGTCTGTCGATAAGGGTGGTCTTCGGGACCCCCCAATCCTTGGCGGCTCGACGGATTGGCTTGCCATTCCTGACGCCTTGAATGGCAGCAGCTACATCGTCTTCAGTATACTTAGCCATTCGTGCTTGTTAAATATGCCATTAAAATTTGAGCAGAATCGATGAGGATTTGGGCGAGAAAGAAAAGGATATATGAAAATAGCGGTGTGAAGTTGTGGGGTCATTTTGGGCGGTCGACATGGGGGGGTGGTCGACATGGGGGTGACGCACGTTATTCAGTAGAGTTTGGTGGACTTGTCTGACATTCAAGAGGTCGAGTTACCCTACGGAATTAAAAACCGAAGATGGATGGTGGGTATCGAAGAGGACACGTTCAAGGGATGCTTCAATGCATAGCCAAAATAATTGAAGAAATATTTGGGTGATCCGTAGACTAGATGTAATGGGGTGTTTGACTGCTGAGATGAAGAAATATTATGCCGTTTTGGGCTGCTCTAGGCAGCAGCTGGCTGACGGGTGGGAACGTTTGTTGACAGTAGCCAAGCTGGAGAGAACAGGGTTCAGGAGGGTTGATGCGCGCGATGTCAGGAAGAGGAGTGATTTTCAGGGTGTACTTTCGGACAATAATTTACAAAGCCAATAACCTGAGAAAGAGAGAGACGGTCGATGTACCCGAACTGCTCGGCCTTTTTTGCCCGGCGGCATGCCAGGCCCCAAGTCCTGCTGTGCCACCATGTGACTAAGAAGTAAAGGGCCATACCACCTTGGGCTGCCTTGTCTCGGTCGTTCTAGAAAGCCTGAGCCCAATAGGCGTGCCCCCGTTTTTCCCTTTTAGCCTTTGCAGTCACCTGTTCGTGGAATTCGGCGTGAGACGTGTTCGTAGACCTAGTTATCGGGCGTAATTAATCTGGAACTCCCACCGAGAAAGTCAAGAGTGGTCGAAGCATTTGTCCTTCTCGAATGCGAAAATGAGGCTCTGCTTCGAGTTCCATCATCACGAGAAGGGCATAGACCTTTCCGCGCCCCTTTGTGCCCGTGACATCATAGTAGTTCACATGGTCTCTATTCGTAGGAACTGGCAGGAGGGCCTGGGCCTCTGGTCGAAGGAACGCTGGGCAGATACGACTCATAAGCGCCCAAAATAACAAAGTGGAAAATCCCTGTGCCCTACAATGGAAAATATGCGGCTCTGCTGCCTTTTCCACGGTCAGAGGACTCTGCTGGACGACTATAAGACTGTATCATGCCGTTCCCTTTGAAAGGTCTTCATCTCGCGGAACACAGAACGTTCAGATTCAGAAAATCCGCACAAAATCATCGCCAGTTTAAGATCGCTCAGTAGAAACTCATATACATACATAGCCTCGGCAAGATGCCTGTAAGTAATCCTCAGTGTTTTAGATAACCCCCACATTGGACGGAAGGAGCTATGTGGTTAACATTCTCGGGATGGACAGTCGCAAAAATACTACGGGAGAAGGGAGACCTCACGGATGAGCTGTCCCCCCGTGCAAACCGCAACTTTAGCCCCGACCGAGTCTATCTCAAGAAAACAGAAGAGCATCGTGGCGGCCGACGCAGGGAGCCAGAGTGCCACGGAGACTACCGCAGTCACCGCCATTCGCACAAGTCCCCGGATGACGGGGGTTTCCTTCGTGCATTGGCTTGGGGGGTAACCAAGGGTGCAATAACCTCGGCCGCCTATATTGGTATTCAAAAAGTCGTCGACATCATCTTTGACCAGCGCCGACGTTGATGGGGGCTCGGATAAAGGGCACAGGGGGGAAGGGAGAGAGGCGCGGACATAGGCTGAAGCAAGGGAGCTTGGCATTTACACACCACGCTATCCATTTCGTTCCACTTTGTTTTGTTCGTTCTGTTCTATTTCATTTTTGGGTAGTGTCACGGGCTATGGCCTGGGTGAAGGCCTTGGCGTCCCTCGAACCATCACGAAGCTATTTCTACACGACCACAATCACAGCCCGAAACGGGTCCCTTTTCCTTTCTTTCTTTAGGTTTAGAATACTCGTATGTAGTGGGATCAAATCCGTTGAATCAACCGCTTGAACAATTACACTGCGCGGGGACCTGCTAGTCTGTTCGTAACTTATACGTAGATAGCTATATATCGACAGTTCTGGTTCGCATGACTATAGAGCCTGGAATTCTCATCATCGCGCTTGGCGTGAGTACCACTCTCAGAGCACATCCGCTCTGATGTCCCCACGTCATCCCCTTCGTTGTGTATCCGTGTTTCCCAATATAATTTGTGAGGAGCTGGTTGTTAGCTTGCATTGCCGTGGCTGTCCTAAATATGCTGTCTATATGTTAATTTCGTCTGGAAAGACAGGGCACGGATTGCGTGGATTAATTGACGGCTTAGATCGCCATCGTCGCCTGCAGTGCGCACCGAGTCCAAGCTAGCACCACCCCAAGACAGAAACATCATGTATTGAACTCGGACGCGGAAGTCGTAGTAGTAAGTGCGTGATATTGTACGTAGGTCGATTGCCCCGAGAAAGATCGGCGTGACTTTACCCTGCAATGGCTGCAGGGCTTGGTAGACCTTTGCTTCGTGTTCGAGATCCTCGATGAATGCCGGCACCGTGCCCTTGCCAATAAAGGTGTACCCATACGCAAGAAGAGTCACCTTGAAGAGGACCCCACGAGCACCTCCCTTGTCGAGGCTCTCGATCCCGTCGTCAAGAGTGCGCTTGAGTTGGTCGCGGAGCAGTGTCACAAATCTGGCATGGCTAATGCGGTGGTGGAGACCATCCCCATCGTGTTGATGAGCAGCGACATTGGGGCAATTTTCATCAAGCCGCGTCCTCGTCTGTAGCGTCAAACCGCGCAGACATTCCTCTGTACAGTATCCATCGTTTTGCTGGCGACTGCGGTAGGCGTCGTGACCGTCTTTCCACGTGTGATTGGGCAAGGCCCGCTGCGCCGCCTGAATTCGTCCGCTGCGTCTTGGCTCAAGCGGCGTGGGCGTCTCCTGCATTCGCCTCGTGCTCTCATCGTCGGATGACTCCGGCGAATGCGCTGGCACACCAATTCTCGTCACATTCCCGGGCGGTTTCCTTGGTTTCCTCTTCCGCGAAATGCATGGCGTTCGGTCAGCATCGCTGTATGGGTCAGGCTCATAGGCGGGCGAGCTCGATGGTACCTTCCGCTGATCGACTGGTATCGTCTTGAGTATGGTCTCGACATCTTCTGACCAGGTCTTTAGACTGGACATGACCGCTTCACGCTCATCCTGGCGATGATATCGTCTACCTTGGGAGTAGTCCAGCGCTAGCAGACTGAAAGCAAGCATCTGGCTGACCGCCGTACAATAACGCGCATCACGCGGGTGCGCGACCACCTCCGCCCGCGGTTCGGCGAGATGGTACAATAGGGTTGTAGGGTCGGACCAGTCCACTTTCAAAAAAACAATCGCCTCCCCCGTGGTGACCAGGCCGTACTCCAATCCACCCTCAATCATGTAGTGGAACGTCTGCGTTATGGCAGCCGCGACGAGCCGTTCCGAATGGTATTGGAACAGAGCCTCGGGATCCGCTGCGGTTGGGATCGTGGCCCGATTCACGACCTCTTTGTATATATCCATCGAGCGAAGCCCTACGCGGAGATGCTGTGGAGTGATCTTGTGAGGCGCTCTGCTTCTTCGGCGCGTTGGTCTGCCTCTTCGGCGCGACGCTCTAGCTCCTTCAAACGTTTCAATAATGCGTCATTTTCCATATTGGTATTCATTCATCCATAGACTTCCTTGGTCACCATGGTTGAACAGCGATAGTAGGTAAAAGGGACGGTGTTGGATCATTCGCGGGTACAGTTTAAGGCTGAGTGGCCCACTTTATGTTGTTCCCCGGGAGATTAGCCCCGCAGCTCTAACACTAGTTGTTCGACCTCTCATCCCAAGCTGTTGATCCGTGTCGTGGAAGTACTGTATTTCCCAGCCTCGTCCGGTTCTGTCATTGCGAACATCAGCCTGCCTCCGATCCAGCTGCCTGGGAGATTTCCAGCAACACTGCCTTCTTAGGAAGTAGCAACCTGAGCGTGTAGTGTATTGTGTACTACATATCTAAACGTACTCTAGCGGAACATATCTTATCTACCACGGCTTCCAGGATTTCCGCCTCCTTCTCCTCGAGCTCATTATCGAGGTATTCTACGAGGTGCTCCTTGAGCTTCTCCTCCAAGTGGTCACTAACGCCATCCATTTCCGAATCCCACTTGGGCCGCGACGGTTTCAACGAGATCGTCCTTCCCAACGAATTCACCCTTCCAACCCGCCGTCTGCGCCTCTGCTGCGATGCGCGACTCTACGCCGTCCATGCGCTCGGTCAGACGTTGCACGCGCTCGGTCAGACGTTGCACGGTCTCGGTCAGATGCGATAATTGCGACATGATGTCATCCAACTTGAGTCACAAATTGTGCTACATCGCCGCACTTACGACAAGAATCTGCTGCCCCCACTGCAGCTGTGGTGTCGCTGAGCCGAAACCGCTTAGGCGGACGACTGACTGCAGCAGGAGTGAGTACAAGAGCAATAATAATACGCGAATAGCGAACTCACATGGCTTGCCGGCTGCCTCTTCCGTGTTTTGGCTGCTGCCGGCTGCGGCTGGCGCGCGGTATACCGGTGGACCGTCGAGAGCCGTCGCCCACGCCTTGCCCCCTTGGCTGCCATCTGCACCTGCGTCCAGCACTTGCGAGTACTCAGGTGGGCATGATGCATGGGAAGGTCCACACCGACGGCCGCCCTTGCCGCTATATAGACTTTGTATGTTGTAGTAACGCTTAATCGAGCTTAACCCTTTTGAAACCGCCGCGCAAAAAAGCTCAAGCTGCGCCTTTTTGGCGTCCTTGGCTAGCACTGAGATAGTACATGCAGTCACCTCGAGGCCCAGGGTCCGGATTCGCTCCAAGTCGACTTCAGACCCCTCCCTGCCCATCCATGGGCAGTCAGGGCCAACAAGACCAGGGGTTGGCCCAGTCGGACGTCCAGGTGGTACGAGTTGCCACTGTCACAAAACGAGAAGCTGATTATATCCTCGGGCGCAAAGAAAACGAAAAAGGCGTGGGATCGGTTTTTGTTTTTCTCCTGGAGAACAATTCTGGGAAAGCGAAGAGCTAAGTAGGCTTCGGACCTACCTGGCTGATATCGAAGGTGCAGAGTAGCATCCTGCGAGGACGTGGTATTGTGGGTAGAAGTAGACGGAGATGGGCTTGTGGAAATGAATGGAGAAGTGGAAATCGGAGTGGCTGTAGAAACAGCCCATGAGACTTTCACCGCAGCTTTTACCACGAAGGTTTCTTGATTGTGAATCGCTTCGTCGGAAGGGTCGGCCAGGTTGTCGCTTGCCTCGGCCTCCCGAAGAGGCGGTGGCTCCAAAGATGGTGGCGACGCCATGGAATCGGCCGAACTTTCGAAAGAAACCTGGGCGGGGGAAAACGTTAGCAGAGGAGCCGGAAAGGGCAAGGAAGAGCATAGCATGGATAAAACTCTTCCCCCCTCAAGGTTAGACAAGAGAGATCCCACCCGCCCAGGCTTTGTACCGGAGCAGCCTTGACTCGGGAGTCCGTTGCCGTCACGGGCTGGCCACCGAGCCCACTCCGAGAACCAAGTGTAACGCGTACTCCAAACACTGAGGCCCTGGTCCTTCCTTGGGGCGTACGCCAAGGGTAGAAGTCAGGGTCGACGGCGGCCTCAGTCGGAAATAACAGGCCAAATTGAGCCTCAAGAACAACCGACGGGTTAGGCATGCGACGTTGCGGGGCGGGAATGGGTGGTTCAGTCGACAATGACAAAAACGTGGGCGGCTGCAGGCACTAGCGACGATGATAATGATGGATGTCGACTAAGGGTCTCTCATGTGGATCAACTAAAAACCAAGTCCGGGGAAGGAGGATTAAAGAAGGAGTGGAGCGTCAAAGAAAAGAGAGTTGGAAAGAGGAAGAGAAAGAGAATCTGAGGGGGTTCTCGAGTTGGCTAGATGGGGGCTGGGCGTGGCCATAGCGTCTTGCTGCCTAAGGCCAATAAGCGAAATTGCAATCCATGAGTACTTGAAGTGGTACAGTGACGATACCAAGTGTATGTTACTATCGGGATGGAAAGAACTGACTTTAGGTATGAAATTGGAATTGAAAGAGTTGAGCAAGAACGAACTACATTCTCATGATCACCGCCACTATTTACACAGATGGTTAGTGCCACAACTAACAACCTAAGACTGAAACCTCTAAAGCAAACAAGACAAACTACCTAGTCTCATGCTAACAGTCCATGCAAGAATGCATTGTGTCCCACTTTCTGCCTCAGTTGCCACCGGTACCCTGGACCATGTTGCCATTATCGGGAAGAGCAACGATATTGACACCGATCATATGTCAAGTCGTTCAAGGTGGCTCTCGATGTTGATTAGGAAGTTCTGGTCTTGCAATACAAGTCTCGAGACGCAAGTGCAATGCACTTCCGCGAACTCGTCAAAGGAGTCCAAACGCGAGCACAAGAAGCACCAGCTGTTCGCCCAGGGGTTGAATGGTTCTCTGCTCTAAGATATCCGCACTGGTCATAGATAAGTCCGGTACCGTGACATGGCTGGATTCTCGATGCGAATCGTGGCGGTCTAGGGGTGCGCGATTGGTTGATGGGGAGTGGTTTGATGATATGTGGCCGCTCGTCCAGACCAGATGTAGGTCCATCTGCTCCGCAATGACGATCTCCCGGCCGAGCATCTGCTGAGTGCCTGCGGATCGCGCCGGCAAGCAAAACTTTTTCGATAGGCGAACACGCACACAACGGCTCCTAGCCATGTCTTTTTGACAGAAGTGAAGACCCACGCCCCGTGTTGTGCGTGGGGTCCTGCGATGCAAATTTCATTGACTTATGGAGCACCCACCGAGTCTATTCCTTTGCTATGGTCGGTAACGGCTACTCTATTCGGCCTTAATCTCGCGAATGGGAATCATCGAGTAAAGTGAGCAAAACGACTACCATATCGAGCATCGCACGGTTTCTGCCTCTTTAATCTGAAATATTCCTCGTATTTGCTTCTCTCTCGATACTAACAAGGAACAGAGTACCTTGTGTTGCCCCAGTGCTCTGGTTATTTTTAGCTGTGCTCGTATTGTCCGCCATTCACTGGTTACGTCGTTTGGCCCTTGACTCTCAGGATAGAGCCTACCCGTAGTTCGGTGTATTTGATCCCCCAAAAATAAAAAACCAACTACCCCACTTCCAGGCGTTATTCGCCCGACGATCCTACATTGGTTCGTTGACGCATTATCCAAATTGCCTCAGTGTCAATCGAGCCCAGCAGCCGTGCAGGACGAATCTGTTGCGGTGGTGAAGCCACGCAAATTGCGAGCCTGTTGGGTGGAAGGAGGTGGCGCTGGGATCATACATCTGAGCCGTCAGCCGTCCGCACCACGCACCTCCACTAAAGTAGAAAGAGCTTTATAATAAGGAACGGTCATTGTCGTGAGCTGCATCTTCCATTGAAATGGACATATTCGGAATTCATGTACTTGCAGACCTTAATAGTAAGCTACCTAACGAAATGCTGGTCGTTGGTTGATATACGCCTGCGTTGAGTAGTGCTGTGGGGTCGGATGACTCTGTTAGAGCTCAGTCGAAGGTACAGCTGCTGCGCTCGCAGCATACCGTGCCTACGGCTTGACTTGTTCAGCGAATAGCCAGCAAGTTGCGGGAGACAAGCCAGAGAGAACTTCTGATAGCGACCGGCGCAGCGCCTAGCCTCTACAGGCGGCCAATTGGAGCCTTCTGGTGATATGCCCAGTGAGCCGACGCACAGGGTTTCGTCCCGCTGAATAGTGCAGCGGGCTGGCGCATAACGCGCTAACCCCGCTGAAGAAGCTTCGACGCCCCCCAGCATCCTCATCCCGACCCTCTCGAGACCTTTACGTGAAAATGGCAAAGCTTGTCGCGACCAGCAACCAGGCCGCTAAATCTACCAGCGACACCTGCCCTATTCTGGCTTCTTCCTAACTTCATATAACGCCCGCGACCAGATTCAGCGACAACAGCCACTGCGACGACAAGCCTGTCGCTATCAGCATTAAGACGCTTACTATCAAACTTTCCCTGCCACCCAAATCAGATTCCGACTCCGATTCCGAGGTTGCAATTAAGCACGCCCTTGTGAACCCCGCCTGTACGAGGACACACGATCAAGCATACGACACGATATCGAGACACTACCCCGGCCAGTCAGGCGAGTCGTGTTAGGCGCTCCCTAAGCTTGGCAACCCACGTCGGGGTCCGTCGTGCGGCCGGTCTCGCGCATCTCGCTCTCCGCCCGCTGAAGTCGCTCCGGCGTCAGCCCATCGTAAATGCCCTCTACCCGTCGGAACGCCGGCCGCTGGAGGCGGCCATGAGCGAGCTGCCGGTTGCGCGACCGCAGAAGTATGTTAAAGACGAGGAAGGCAAACGCCGCGTGCCGCGAGCAGCGCCCCCCGTGCCTCTGCAGTGCCACCTTGACCCAGGACTCCAGCGTCATGTAACCACTCAAGGTACTTGAGTGGGTCCCACTTTTGGTCACTTGGTCGAGTGGTAAATTCAACACATCCTAGCGCGTCGAACACCACGTCTTCGTTCAGTGCTTCCGTTACCTTGATTATCCGGACCAGCGGGCCCACATCTGTCCGGGGACAGTCTATGGCACATCCTTGGGTCACAGTCTACTTGTCCATTTGGAGATGATCAAGTTGTAGGTGCGGTGTTCCGTATCCAGCATTCAATCACACAATTTTTCCATTACTTCATAAAGAAAGAACTTCATCTAAAGCTTTCTGACTTCCAAGGCAAGCACTTATTAGATGGAGAAATTTTGCTTGATGGCTGGAATAGCGAGCCCAGCAAGTTCTATTGTCCTCGGGCCGATCCTTTTGAAGCGAGTATCAAAACAGATCTTTTCGCGCTTGGTCGTACTATCTATTTTATTATGAAGGGCCATGCTGTGTTCCCTGATATCCAGGAAGGCGAAGAAGGTTGGCATGAGATGGTAGAGGAGCGTTTCACTGCACAGCGTTTTCCGCGGGACGAGCATCTCTGCGATGCAATCACCATGAAGTGTTGATTGAAAGAATATAAATCGGCGGAACAGCTGGTTAGGGATCTCCATTCTGTAGAGCAATCCCCTTAATCGGGATTCAAATGACACCTAGTACTGTATTTTGTCTATGTAGCAGATCGAACAGCGGGTTCAATAATAGTGAAATGCGAGGATGGGGATTAGCAGCAATTACCCAGCTACCATACTTTGACTTTCTGTACAGCTAACGCTCATAGCCGATTCATACCTCAATCAAACCGCGTCACGCCAAAAGGGGTCATCGCCTAATGCAAACTTGCCGCATAAAACTATTTACCTGTATAAACAAGATGAGCCAAATTTCACTAATGTGTGATCTATTGAGCCCTACCGCATCCCCGATGCTTGAATGGCCCAGCATCTCTTAATTGGGCGTCTTTGCTGCCTAGGCCCACAACCCTCTGGGGTCATCAGGCATCCACGACGTTCCACAGGGATTGTAAAAGCACCGTCGATCCTTGTTAGTGCCACCCAAATGTCCAGCTTAAAAGCTCCTCACGGGTGGGGGACAGAAAAGATCCCTCGGTCTGTCAACTTTCTCACTACATGGTTTTCCAACACCCAAATGAGAAACTGCCATTGTCCATTGACAGCGCACTGCCGATCGTATTGATTACTGTCTCTTCTACACTTAGCTGTAGCCACCATGGAAAACCAGGATTTATTGAATCAGCCGAAGGAGCTGGAGCAACGCACCGAAGACGCAGAAAGCGAAGTACTGCCACTAAATAGTGTGCTCGCTTCCTTTGTACAAAATCCCACAGAATTCCGAAGCGCACTGGACGAATCTGGAGCAATACTCGTCATACCACCTGTATCATTGCTTGAAGGGAAGCCGATCTATACGCCGCAGCTGAGGCTCATCGGGCCTCCGGGTGCGTTGGAATTTTTCCTAAAGATATTACAGCGCGAAGGATATCAGATCAATACACAGCCTGGTGCATATGTGTTTGATCGGCTACTCGAATCCAGAATGTCATCTATTGTGCTGGAGTACGTCGACGACATCTCTCCCCAAGCATACCTTATTCGAACGTCCATCACCACCGAAGATTTATGCTTCATGACTGCAAAGTACGCTGTGTGCATATGCCCAAAACTGACACTGGGCAAGAAATACTTATTTCTTTCCCCCGAGAACATGGACCAGGCTTCTTTCCAGCCTCTGTCTAATTATATCCAACAATACATCTCCATCCGCTCTTCCATCATCAAAGGGTCCTTTCCATTGGAACCCTACCTTCGAGTCTTCGCCCACCCGTTCTCAGGTCGACTATGTAAGACGTCGGGCGTTCTATCCCGTCGAGGATACGAATTGGCCGAGAGACAGGACCACGAATCAGAAATAAACGGTCAGCGTTTCATTGGAGACGAATACTGTTTAGTCATGAAAATCGACGACGGTGGGAATATGACAAAGGCTCCTCCGAAGGAACGAGAATCCAAAATGGGATTCGATTCATCAAGCTCCTTCTCACTTGAAAAGCGGATAATTGGATAAGAGGGTCTACTTCTACTGGCTTGGAAGACGCATCGACGTACTGCCTGATGATTAAGGTGGTCCTTTGTGGGTGTTATCCGTTAATTGGTGCGGCGTGTTGCAATGTCCATTTCTTCTATTTGTCTGCTGTTTCGTTTGGATGGAACTGATACCTGCCGCTGCACTTCTAACATACGAATGTTTCCCATCTAGTACTTGAGCACGGCACGTCCCCTCTCCGGAACCAATGGTATGTGCTAGTGGAAGACTTGTGTACTGTACCTGAGGCTTATTCTTTTCATGTCTGAATGGCGGACACTGAACCTGGATTTTACTGTACCATCGAGTCCATGGATGTGTTTGATTGTTAGTCTCTTGCTTTAGCTGGCTTGTTGTAAGGTTCGAGAAATACTATTCTTCCTCATCCACCAAATCCCAATTCTTCTCGGTAAAAATTTTTACCCAAACAAGACGCTCTTCCTCTTCCTTCTTCTTGGTTATACACATATCTTCCTCTATAATAGCTAGATGTAGTCGAATATTGGGATAGAAATACTCCTTTTCTCCGTCCCTGACAAAACATGGTAGAGTTCGATTTGAACGGATCCTTAAAGAAAGGCCTCGACTCAGTTCCCTTCAGCTCGCCGTCACCTCAAGGTCACTCCACATCCAGTCCACGCGTTGTACTGAGAATGAAGGACGTCGGGTGATACCCAACTGCTGCACAAGGTGAATGAGTTGCTGGGCAAGTTCGAGGCTGTCCAGTCCGAGCTGGCCCACCACTAAAAAAAGTAAGTATACCACCATCCTACCACCAGCAGAAGACTCCGACTTACATGCACCCACACATCACCGGTTTCACGACTTTGTAGGCTTTCCGCGCCATCGGAGCGATGTGTATGTCTCACCACAGGACTGAACAGCACACAGAAGGTCGGACAGCTGTAAGTCGCCGTGTGTTCGGCCCAGCGCAATCATTCTATTGACATCGAGTACAGGTTCCTGCAGCAAACGCAAAAGCTCACGGGCTAGTTGTCGCAGGTGAAACGCCCATAGAGAACTTCTACGTCGTGAACATCTACCAACGACGTGGAGTCGCTGGCTGCCCGGGTCCTTCCGCACCCACTATTGGTGACGTTAGAAGAGGTTCATGTGATATGGATGGGTCCGGAGCGCCCGACCCGTCAGGACGTCAGCAAGCTTCTCAGTGCGCTGCCTAGTGCCCTACGGGCAGCGCTAGCGTGGCTACGGTCAAATAACCCGCTGTACAGCGAAGTGCTCGTCGCCGAAGGCGAGATGGAGAGTTGGACGTTTGAGGGCGGGACGGAGGTGCCGGTGGTGGCACAATCGTATGGGGAGCTTCGTGGATGACGTCTTCACGGAGACGCTGGACGAGGACCTCGCGAATTCGGCGGCGCAGCGATGCAGCAAGTCAGCCGTGGCACCACCGGAGGCGGCGGAGAACGCCGAGTGGCTCTCGACGTCGTTTCAGGAGCAGGCCCATTTCGTAGCGTCGCGCTGCCAGGTCCACCACCACAGTGCTACCTGCGTCAAGTACTCGTTCAAGGACGCTCTCAAGCAGGGCGGGACGAAGCGAGGGAGGCCGCTCTGCCGGTTCGGCGCGCCATGGAAGCTGGTGCCAGAAACAGGCTTTACCGAGGACGGCCTACTCCAGGTAGGAAGAAACCACCCGATGGTTAATCGGTACAACCGAAGCATGGTTATAGGGCTCCGGCACAACCACTACATCAGCCTCATCCTTACGCGCTCGAAGGGGTTGTCGCTTATGTGGTACATTTGCAACTACGCGACGAAGTTGAACGCGCCGATGTGGAAACGGCTCGCGATCGCCGCCGAGGTGCTGGAGCTAGTTCGGCAACAGCAGGGGCGCCTGGAGGAGTGTAGGGGCGAACCAGCAGCGGAGGAGGAGGGAAGGGTGATGTCGGCGGTACTGGACGAGACCATGTCCTTCATGCTCAAGATGTCCAACCGCGTGTTTTCCAGCCGGGAGCTGTCTCAGCCTGAAGTCCTGGCCTACCTCCTAGGATTCGGCACCGACTTCAGTGGCGTTCGTTCGTGGGCATGGGTGCACCTCAACTCGCTATACTGGGCCTGTGCTCGACAGTGGCCCGGGTTATGCAACGCTCTGGCGGGCCTAGGCCGTGAACCGTCGGCGGAAAACGTTTATTTCCAAACAGCTTTAAGCTACTGTACTTGGAGGCATATCGGTGCCGCGGCCGGGTTTTGGAGAGCCTCTGTTTCTACAAGTACCTGTGCTTTGTAAATTTGAAAAAGACGGCATCGGTGGGGAAAGGACCAAGGGTCATCCCCTTCTCGGCCGCAGCGTCGACGTGTGCTGGATGGGTGCAGAAACTTCGACCTCCGGGGAAAGCATCCTGTCCCGTCCTCGACGGGCGCCTTACGGACCATGTCGACGAGCAGGATGCCAACGTGGTAAAATGGTACGTATTCTCCCGCGAGGTGGTATACATGCGACTATATGTGTGCTGACGTCCTTGCGGGAATGCCGTCCTGCACCTGGCGCTTTTTATCCCCTGGGAGAAATTCTTATCCGAGGCGGCGGACGACATAACAGAGCTCTGGCGGACGTTCGAAGGGGCCCTGAGCGAGCGGCTGCGCTTCCACGTCCGTAATATTATATTGCTGAGGGTTTCATCAGACGACGCCACAGCCGACCGGAAGCTGCGGGGCCTGGACGAAGATTTCGAGGAGTTGGTTGATATCGGTCCTCTAGGTGATCTGCCTGAGGAGGGGAGCGGTTTGGGTCTCGCCGAAAAGACACCAGAGCTACGGGAGTACTGGGACGCCTTTTCGGAGGTGTTGTGTACTGCGGCGTCAAAGAGCAACATGAAGGATATGGCGGTTACCAGGGCGCTACGAGCCCTGACCCAGGAGGTCGGGTCGGTGGATATAGGCGGCATTCTCCAAGGGGAGGACAGGCCTGCGGCTCCGCAGCGAGGCCGGGGGTTCTACAGATACCTACAGGATGTGCAGAATTCCCCGCTCCGTGGCGTCCCAAGAGCCTCACCTTGAACAGCCTGAACGGCACGGCGGCGCAGCAGTTCACCGACTACTGGTTCAACAACGCAACCAAAGTCGATCGAAAGTGGTTTATCCAGATTGACGCGTCAGGCGGTCCGATGTCGGCCGTTGCGTCGAAGAGTAACAATGAGACGGCCTACGCACACCGCGATAAGACCTTCATCATCCAGTTCTACGATGCCGTCGCAGCCAATATGACATACCCGGACAACGGGCTATCACTACTTGACGGCTGGGTTTCGGCGGTTACGACGGCGCTGCAGGCGTCCGGCAACAACGACTATGGCGCCTACGGAAACTACCCTGACTCGACACTTAATCGCCGCACGGCGCAGAGCCTCTACTATGGGGTCAACTTGGAAAAGCTTCAAAAGCTCAAGGCCAAATATGACCCCGGGGAGCTATTTTATTCCCCTCAGTCGGTTGAGCCGTGGCGTGACTAATCTCGAGAGTCTCGCGAGTCTCGGGGGTTGAATCAAGTGGCGGCCGGGGACAATATGGAGATCGCAAAGCCACGGCCTGGCACGATCTCGAATGAACCTATGCTCGCCGCTTCTATGAGATCGGCGAACTCCACGCCCGCAAGACGATTCCGGGGCAAAGGCACACTCTGATCGGCCTTCGCCAGTACACGTCTATGTTCCTTTGCTCCGCACACGAGAGCAGCCAAATGCTACTCTTGGAATCTAGGCCCCGGCCTTCGGATTGCGGATGCAGAGTTCACATGCATACACAAAGCCTTGCGAACTGCCCGATCATGGAACGCTCCCTGCTACATCTTTACCGACAGCCAGGTTGCGCTCCGTCAGGCGCAAGGAACTAGCCATCTGGCGAGGCAAGTGAACAACATTGCAGAATCTCTCCAGTACCCCGTCCAGCTCCATTGGTGTCCGGCGCACTGTAGGATCTGGGGCAACGAGATTGCCGACAAGCCAGCGAAGAAGGGGCTTCAGAAACCCCTCCCACGACACGATCGGCAAGACCAGCTCGTATACCTCAGCTGGCTGAAGAGCCAGATCCACCAAAAGGTGAAAGAACTGCCGGCGGAAATTATGACCTGGCATTTCTTTCAGAACAATGACTAATCACGGGAGTAGTTTATGTGCCTCGTGGTCCTCTAACTACGTACACGTCTTGTTCCAAGTCTCATTTCATAGTTATAAGCGAGGGAACTCTACGGTAATCGTTGGACCCTACATAATGGAGGGGGTTTTCAGTACTCACAGTGATTCCGTATGGGATGAAGATTGTGACTGGCCGTGGATGCGGTCTATTATTAAAGCATGTTCTCTTCGTTGTCTTGATGTGAGCCAGATGAGCAAGCGTTGCTACTGTTACGAACAGCCTAACAGGCTGCCCTGAAGCGAGGACGTGGCGCTATCGTAACCTCGCTAAAGCTCTCGAACTATCAAGCCAAATCCTCGTATTATGCCGTGTGATATGCCTGCCAAGACTATCTACCTTATTAGTAGTCTGCCATGTTACCAGCCGGGTTGTGCGTCCAACTTTATGCAGAGTACCAGTCACAAATTCCATTCTTGAGACGCCATGCAGCTGCCTATAGAAGAACATCAATACTCTTGGGTACAGGTTCACAGTGGCGCTGGGCCACCAATTGAGGAAGCGAAACGCAATGGTTGGGATTACATCAATATTCGTAAATCACTGTGCTTGAGTTGAAGCTAGCAAGAACCTATCTCGAAAAGCGAATCTAACAGGTCGCAAGACGTAATCGTACGCCATCTTGGCCTGCTTCTATCCGTAGCGGTCTTCAACCCCATTCCCGGTTCAACCACACTATGTCGGCGCACCCGTCCTGGTCTACATCCGGTCCCATTAGCATCTTCCCGGAGCATCTACTCAGAGCAACTAGCAGCCGGAAGCCTATTAAATCAGAAATGATATTGGGGAGGGTCTGGGCGACTCTGAGCCACCCGTATAGTATTTGCATAAAATATTGCATATGACAGCTACTACATGTAAGCGAGTGTAAAGGGAAAAGGATAAAGACGTAATCATATCTATATATTCTTACCTTTGCTCCACACTCCTAGAAGCATCCGCGTTACATCGAACATGTGCTATTAGTACCAGAACTATTCGAGTACTACAAATGGCTAACAGCCTGGTGTATGTATATGGTCCTCTACCTTTACAAGGTCCCTAATTTTATTTTGAACTTGTCATATCACAACAATACTTGTCGAACAGTACTAACCTGGGTGATTAGGGGTCCTGCCCAGGCAGCTCGGGAGTATGTAGAGTACTTTATAGAGAATGGTCGAGCGTATAGTACAAGAGGGAATTGCCTATTTCCGATCGACGAGGGGGAGCAAGATAGGCTGGATCGTTTCCACAGCTTCTTCATCAAAACCCGCCAAGCGATGGGTTCTGTCCGCGGCTTGCATGCACGTCCTATAGAGAGCAACGCAGTGCTGAGAGTTCTCGATCTCGGCTGTGGTACAGGGATTTGGTGCAACGAAATGGCTGAGTACTAATCATAGCATTCACTTGGAAAGGGCACTCGTGACTGACTAATACATATAGACTCTATCCATTTGCAAAGGTCATCGGATTAGATACATGTTTAAGAATGCAGCCCCAACTGTATGATAACGGCATATTTTGAGAGGATTTGAGGCTGCTAACACAAGCATAGAATCCCCCGGGCGTCAGTTTTCAAGGACAGGATATCACCGATCCCAATTGGGGCCTTGAAAAGGATTCCATGGATTTGATCCACATGCAGCTTCTGGGAGGCTGCGTTGCGAACTGGACGACCCTGTACCAAAACGTTTTCAAGTCAGTTACCACGTGTTCTGTCACATCTACGAAATAAAAGGCTGATCCTGTAACAAAGCCACCTGAAGCCCGGCTTGGGAGTTTTCGAACATATTGAGATCGACTTTCGTCCATTCAGCAAAGATGGCAGCTTGCCACAGGATGCAGAGATCTACCGCTGGACGGACCAGCTGTATGAAGCTTTTGACACACACGGGAAGCCTCTGTGGCCTTAGGAGGATCTTGCCTCCACTCTCGAAAAGCTTGGGTTTGTAGAGGTGGAGCATCAACAACAGGAGATCCCATTTCACCCGTGGCCTGAGAGCGAGGACCAACAGGATATCGGACGGTGGTTCAATTTTGTGATGCAACCAGCGATTTCGTCTATGTCAAGAGCGCCATTGATGCGTTACGGCAATTGGAGATTGGAAAATTTGGTACTGTTTGAGAACAGAGTGCGACTTGAGGTCTGCACTCATTCGAAAAGGTTTTCATGCACCATGTGAGTAATACAGTGCCCACTGCGTAGCAGACAGCCTCTCTTTGATGGCAAGCAAGATATACTGACTACTTATGAAGGCACGTTTGGCATGCGAGAAAGCCATAATGGATGAATACATAGCTCCTTGAAGATGGAATTGGGATCAATTGAGATTTACTCTAAGTTATCTTTTGGTGTTATACATACACGCGACAGTATCGGCGCTCGGGAGCGGCGGCAAATGCCCTACTTCCCATGGATCTGACGCGGCCTGCCGAAGAGCCTGACATTCTCAACCGCTTCACTTGTGTTATTTCGGCGTAGAGGCCCCGATTCAAAGCGGAAGCAGAAGATCCCTACCCAGCATCATGCTTTCGGTCCGCTGCAGCCATCGTTAGTCGAGGGTACGATCTCACCAGGCTGGGGACCTCATTCCGACCCATCGGACTGAGCATGGCTAGATCTAGCAATGGCTTGATTGAGTTCTATATGAGCCACAACACCGTCTCTGCAGCTATGAGACAGACCCTATGTTATGGACATTACTGTACTACAGAGACTCTGCGTGCCATCTCAACAGGCCGCTTTTTACGCCACGTTTAGATATTTCGTAGATGTATTAACACCATAACATAACGCTCATCAACAAGAGTCGAGGGGCAGGCTTGAGGGTGGTCGACCAGCATCACAAGCTGTCTGTCCGCCATCCATTCCCGTCTCTCAGTGCCATTTACGCGACGGTTCCAATTCCGCAGCACAATAAGGGCCAACAGAACTCAGGACTGGAAACAGCCCGTGAGACTCTTTGAGCTGGTGTAGCAGAAAGACAGTACTTTATGTTACTGGATGTTTCTGATTCCATTTGGAACCGCGCACCACGTTGAGACAAGAATTGTCTAGATGCTCTGATAGCAGTTCTTAATGATAGGCAGTTCACAGGCTCTACTCGGCAATCCTCAGATACAGCTACAATAAAGATGTTCAGCCAGCATATAAACTTGTATCACTTTTGGTTGTTGAGTAAGGCCCAGCAAAATACCAAAGGCGGAAAGGCCCTTAACGTATTAGCATAACGATGAATTCTATCTACAACATATTAATGGAGGTTTTGAATGGGATAATTACTAAATACATATGTAGTTGGCACGCCAGAACTGTGCTCTGGAACCAACTGCTGTATAGCCCTCTGTCGTTATTCATGCCCTAATTTTACAGCATGGCACCAAGCGAAATATTCCAAACTTAGCATTTGACATCCGTCGAATGACGTTTTTGCAGGTCGCTTCCAGCCCAACCCGGCGTCTCCTACCAACAAAGTGGCATGATTGAAGGATGAGACTTTGTACTTCCACGTCAGGTCCCCTTTACTGCCCGGCGTCAGCGAACGGGCCTTAAAGTTTAGAAGCGTGGAGCTCTCTAATTAGTCCATTGATTGTATTTTCATGCATATGCATGTAGGTTCGACCTCTTCACCAGCCTTCTAGACGATGTATCATTTGTAGGACAATAACAATCAACATCGCTCCTCCTCGCAAGTGCCTCTGAACAGCTCAAGGGAGGGGTGATTGTCTTTGATAAGCGCTGGCTTGATGGACATGAGATTGCCGAGGCCCATAGGTACTATTTTCACGTTTTATAAGAGCCATGCCATATTTCAAGCACTCCCTTCTTGAGCAGTTTCCCCTCAGCTACTATATTCTTCGGAGTCCTCCACGCTGCCTCCTCAAACACATCTCCTCAAATGCTCTTTTTCGGTTCCATATCCTGGAAACAAGCTGCAAGATAATTCGATAAACCACTTAAATCGAAATCCAATACCATGGCTCAAGAACCTACGGAAGTCATTAGACAGCCGCCGGCGGACTGTTTCCAAAGCCCTGCTTACACAACTCTTCCACCGCCACCATACACTTCCACAAGCGGCATGCATCATATTTCGGCCCCCAAAAACAATTACCCGCCGTCGCAGAAGGCTACAGAAACCCAGCCTCCAACAAAGAAGGCCCATAAAGCCTCCAAGATCAGAGCTACATGCTTCAAAAGAGCTAGGATTGCCGTAACATATGCACTCTTGTGGATTCCCGCGTTCATTTTCTTTATATTGTACTGCTTCACTTGGTCAGTAGCTGAGATATTTACTTGTGGCCAAGGCTGCGAGATCATGGGGTCGCTGGAAATTACTATTTCGAATGGCCTGGAATCTTTACGTCGGAAGTGCGTAGCATTCTGGACTGGACGGAACTGAATACGATTGCTTCCTAAAGATCGCTTTCCTCAGATAACCTTAAATGTAGACTAAACATCTTTTGGTCACCTCAAAAACAGAAATTCAAGCGCATGTAGCTCCGCTCGCCTGTGTTTACTAGGGGCAGGCACAAATATACAAGCACAAGAACCAAGATACTACAGTTGCGAATGGTCCTCATTGGCGAAATAATAAATAGACAAACAGGGTGACACGGCTTGCTTTGAGACGCCTACCCAGACGTTTTTGTTGCTAGTTCAGTCCTTACGACATACCCAACGTTCGAGGGCAGCCGAAATGCATCTAGCCGTACTTGTATATAGTCCCGTAGTAGCTCGGGGTCACTGTACGCCGAATCCCCCGTACTGCTGTTCTGGTTCGTACTTTCCCGTACCTCTCCGTAAAGCACACTCGTTTTGCATCGTTTCTTGATGATGCTACCGAAAGCTACTCTGATATTCCAGGCTTCGTACCTTGAGGCCCAGTCTCCAGAAGTGACCAGCACAATACAGTACAGTACCCGCCCTGCCATTTATGGGTTGATCATCTAGCGAAGCTACCGGTTCTCGATTAGGAACTGCTTCTTGGCAGCCGGTCTAACCATGGTGCGTCAAATCCCACGCCGGTGTACTTATGGTCCCGTACAGGCGTACCGTAGATGACCTGCCGTATTACAGTACGTACTGAAGAAACGGCTCTCGTAACGTTTGTACCGCTTACCGCCGCCTTTGGCATGCTGGTTGCCAGCGGACGTCTGAAAACGGAGCTGGACCATAGACAGAGTACCGAATGCTTCTAGTGCTGGTGGTGGTAGAAGTGCGCTTCCGCGGTCGCCATGGTGACGCTCGTCAAATTCTTTACTACGGCTTCCTTGAGAGTACGGTATGTACATTATGGACGTGTGAGGCGTTCTCACTGTCCGCTTGCGGCGCCATAGCTACTGCCCTACTGCTCATACGACTCACAGGAGTGGTGACTCTTGCCGTCTTCTTCGTGGTAGCTTTTGGCTGGCACAGCTGGCACGAATCCTGATCCATGTCTGGACTTCGTCGACGACACGCATTCCACTGCTCCAAATATGTATGTAGTCTTTTAGTAGCTGCCGAAATGCTTCTGTTGCTCTTTGCTTAGGGTTAGTTTGGTCCTGTTCACGATAGGCAGCTGAAACGCATCTGTTCTCTTAGGTACCTAAATAGTAGCATGTGCTCATTGTACCCTGAAGTCTCAATGCAGCTTTTCTGGTTCGTATCTACCAGTATCATAGCTCAGCTATCTGCACCTGTTTCTGGCCATGCTACCTGAAGCTACTTCCGGTCCTCTTGGGTTCGTACCTCAAGGTACAGTCGTCAAAAGAGACTGGTCCAGTACTGACGGTGTGACTTATATGCAGTTCATCTTGCGAAGCTAGACTCGATCAGGAAATGCTTTTTCGTAGTCGGTTAAAAGTTATCTCTCCACCTCTGCATCGTTAAGTGGCTGTAGGGCAGAAGTAGACTTCAGGATGCAGAGCTGCTGATGGCGCCGCCGGTCCAAAGGAGCAAAGCCAGCGGACAGTAGCGCTGATATTGTTTTGTTGGCCGTTGCGCACTTGCTGGCTCACACGAGGCACTTTCAGGTCCTTCCAATTCCCACCGAGTAGTATGCAGAAATGGTACTGAGAGGCCAAACTACCATTCTGGTCCGCCCGACCGTAGTATCCAATTGTACCCTTATCGACGTGGTACGCCGATTCCGAATGAAGCCAGAATCATCCAGTAACATACAGTACTGTCTTTTTGCGGCCTAAGCTCGAAGAGTCTCACGGGCAGTTTTCGGTCCTGAATTTTGTTGGCCCTTACTGTGAAGCAGATTGGAAACTGTTGCGCAAGTGGCACTGAGAGACGGAATGGACGCCGGACGGACAGCTTGTGATGCAACCTATGTTCTGGTGCGACGCAGGACAGAGCTTGATGTTTCCCCCGCTCTGCTTGTACCATTCTGACCTAGAGGCCGGTCGCCTCTGACCTGAATCATCTAGCAGCGTATCCTCCTTTCGCTGCATCCGTTGAGAGCTCGAAGATCCTCGCGCACTGTTTCCGGTCTTGACTTCATAGTTGCCTGCAGACCTGTTGGCCCTATGTTGGAGTGTTTACGGAAGAGTAGCAATGGCGCACTAGCGCAACCAGCGGGCCAGGTCTAAAACCCACCGTTATCGACCCCGCGTCATTTTAGGACCAACTGCCCAATCCTCCTGAACTGCGCAAGAACTTCTCAAGACACGCCGAAGAGAAGCTGGCCCGAGATTCATCTCGCCAACATGGGTTCGGAACCGGACCAGCAGCTGCTCCGGCGAGGTTCGCCCAACTCGAGCTCATCGTGTCACCAATATTTCATACCGGCAAGCTAAGCTGTGTGATCATATCTACTGTTGCGCGAGACGCTGTTGTAGCCAATTAGACACTCAGAAAAATGCTCCAAGACGCGTGTCAAGCAAATTGCACGAGCCGTTTGGAATAGCTAGACTAGGTCACAACCTATACCAAGAGGCAGAAATACAAGGGTTCGCAAGAGCGGCTTGTTGCTGTAGACAATGTGTCTCTTTATCTGGAGTATTGGGGCTGGAACCGACACTAGACGACAAGAGGAAGTAGTCGCATCGCGTCCCGGCGAGATCAAGGTATGGGACTGGACCACGGCCAGCTTCTACCACGAAAGAAGACAGCAGGAGCTTCTAATCGTAGTGGCAGCTAAGTTTAAGATAGAAACTAAAGAGAATTCAAATTACCTATTGACTTCCTAACATCGTATCATACACACATATACCCTCGTATTCCTACGCTCAGACATAGGGAAAAAAGCCCAAATTAGAACCTGCTTAAGTTTGAAAGACGAAGGAATGACATTGATGATCTTAAGGGCCAAAATTCACTAACCCGCCGTTCACACCTCAATGCCACTGATCTGTTTACTAGAGCCATTGAGAATCTCGTTCGAGGTGCTAGACCTGGAGAAGAAGCGGCGGACAGTGCGGCCGCCGCTGCTGCTGGACTTGGCTTGGGCGCGCATCTGCTCTGACATCTGCTCCTCGTAGCGGGCGATGGCGTCGTCGCGCTCGTGGTCGGCCGAGTTGCGCGCCTCGATGGCCTTCTCCTTCTGCTCACGGGCCTCGCGCAGCATGGTGCGGAGCGTGCTGATCTCGTACTCGAAGTCGCCGTGGCCCTCGGTGTATTCGGACATGGTAACGCACACCTCCTCGTAGCGCGCCTCGCTCTCGCGTAGCTTCTCGTAGACGGCGTCGTGCTTCTCATTGACGGCTGTGATCTCGTCTTTTAGAGAAGTTATACTCGCTTGCAACTGCTCAATCTCGATCGTGAGGTCGCCGCACTTGCTGCGCGCACCGTCTCGCTCGGCCTCGATGCACTCCACACGCTGGTGGAAGCCCCGGATTGACTCGGTTCGCTCCTTGATAATGGCCTCGTGGCGGCGGATTGTCTCCTGCAGCAGACTGATCTTACGGGTGTGCTCCTCGGACTTCTTCCGCTCAGTGTGAAAGTCAGAGTTGATGCGATCCTTCTCGACGATGGTAATGCGGAGCTCTTCAACCTTCTTGCTCATGGTCTCGCGAAGCTCAGTCTTCTCGACCTCGAAGTGGCGGATCTCTTCGCGGACGGATGCTAATTCCCGTTCAGATTGGTCCCACTTGATCTTCCATTTGCTGCAGCGATCTTCAGCATCTTCCCACTTGCTCTGCCTCTCGTCGGCCTTCCGCTTCAGTTCCTCAAGGGTGTGGTGTAACTCGTCTTTCTCGTACTCCACCTTGGAGAAGGTCTGCTTCAACTTGTGCGCCTCCTGCACCTTCTTCTCGTACGATTTTGTCAACTCTTCGATCTTGCTCGAAAGCTCATGGCTCTTGTGGTTGGCCTTGCGCAAGCTCTCATCAAGCTCACTCTTCACGTGCAGCCACTCGTGCTTCTCTTTTGTAAGAGCAGCCCTGGCTTGCTTGACAGATAAGAGCTCCTTGTGGGTAGAGTCATGCTTGCTGGTAAGACGACTTGGGCACCGACGGAGTTAGGGTTGTGGCACGGTTCATAGCTGACCGATCATATGGAAGGGACCACTTCATCGACGACAGTTCAGTGCGACGAATGGGTGGCCTGTGGTAGACATATCTATCGCAGCGCGTCGAAGCCGCTTTCGCACACGCCTGCACGTTCGAATGTCTCGTCGGGAGGCACGGAACCTCGCGCTGGTTGCCAGCGCTCGTAGGGCGGCTTGACGAGGATGGCTATGGCGAAATGCTGGTCCAGGGTATGCGGCGATCCAACTCCTGCTCGGTCCGAACGAAGGCGCCTTCGACGGGTCTGGGTTACCCTTCCTACCGATTATCGTGTGATTTTCAATGGCGTGTCAGCGCTTATACCGCGCTAGCAGAAATTACGCTTATGTTGGGAAGCCCACCATCAGCGAGGGCAGATTGGACCATGACATGGGTAAGGTGATAGGACACTACGACAGCAGGAGTGGATCTTTCTACTGCTTCCGTACAGTCGATTGGCTACGAATGTCCGTTGCCATAAGCGTATTTCTCCGACATAGGCGCCTATGAGTCAAACACACCGAGTTTACTTCAGTCACGCTCAAAGAAAGGGGCGTGAGGGCAGCGAGGCAACTGAAAGGGGGGCTCCGCCCTTGAGGCGAAGCGTCCTCATCACGGTCAGAAGATACGTGCAAGCAGAGCCTCATGCCATTAATCGTAAATAGAAACTGGCGTCTTCCTCAAGGACGGTGCGTTGCCCACAGACGCCCTTCGAGCGGAATTCTACCCTGATCCCCTCTTCCGACCGTTCTTTCCCTTTCGCTGCTCGCTGGCTTGCTTAGTCGGTGTCCCTGCCCGGTATGAGGATACTACAATGTATCATTAAGTTAGCGATTGACTTGGTCAGCGCCATGGCATGCAGTTGTGTGTCTCACAATCTCGATTGCACATGCTGCAGTAGCCGTGGCCACAAGTCTGCCAGTTCTGGGGTTCCAACCCCCTGGGTGTCCAGCTGCCGAAAGGATGGTTGATCTTGCCCACGCACCAGCCCTCCTTGTTGGCATTGTGACCGCACCTGCAGCATGCCCAACTATCGCCCTTCAGCTGCTTTAACTGACAGTTATGAAGAGGGCATTCGTTTGATGCCAGCTGCGGAGTCGAGTAGATGGTGGCCGAGCAGGGTGTCTCATAGCCCGTTTCGAGGTCGAACATGGCCTCCGGGCAGTACAGCCATTTGACCGAGGTGTGATGGCATGTGTGATAATGAGGGTGTCCGTGACACATTTTGGATAATCAGTTGGCAGGAATCCTGTTCTGAGCGTCAGGCAGCTTGCGGAAATGGGGTGGTTTTGAACAAACCCCGACTGGCAGTAGCAATGGCATCTTCAGGCTTATATGCTAAGAACCGGCCTGCAGTTTCTTTTTGACCCAGCTGCCCTTGTTCCTTGACCAGTGTTGTTGCTTGGTGTGAAGCATCACGGAATTACTGCTTTATGTGACTTGTAGCTGCTGAAAAAGTCTAGTAGCGAGCGAGACTGGGCGTCAGGGACTGGTACACGTTGCTTCTCTCGGACGAAATGTGGAAGGTATCGGCATGTCTCTGTACAGCTTCCAGCTGCTATGTCCTATAATCCCGAGCTATAGGCAAGGCTGCAGAGCTCGTTAACCAATGTCTCCGCGGCCAGCCTGTGCGGTATGCTCGTAGGACGAGCCTGTACACCTGTCTTAGTTTGATGGCTAAATCGACCATACCCGAAGGCTACGATCTGTCACGTTACAATATCGACGCTGCATCGTCCTGCATGGACATCGATGTAGTTTCACCCCATAAAGAAGGGTTTCCACCGGCGCCCATCCCAGAACCGAATCTAATGAATTGGAATATCCTCATCTATGGCGTCTCGTTTATATGTTCACTACTATACTATGCAATCTGGGCGAGGGATCGAGACTTCGGACCTGTTGAGTAGGTGCGAGGGCTTGATTGAATCTGCAAAGATGGTGCGGATCGATGTACATAAAACGCACTTCAAGTCATCTAGTCGAATTTTGGATCGATTAAACGTACGTTCAAACGCAGTTTCCAAAAGGCAGGATCTTTGGCATGACAGTGGCATGTTCCCGCGCAACTTTTCAACCTGCAATCGGGGTACATGCCTTTAGACAGCGTACGGAATAGAGTCGAGTTCTCATGAATGCTCAGAACTGCGTCAAGGGGTTACTTACTATGGCTTGCATTTTACATATGCTCATGTATCCCAGAGTCTAACACAAATTACCTACAGTGTTACCGGTGCCGATCTATTCCATCTTGAGCTGTTCTGGACGACCCTGACCGGATCCTCCACACGATGTACAGTCCTTGGTAGAGCAGTCTCCCAAATGTACTGATGGACAGATCCGTGAGGAATTTCGCCCATCTAAGAACCAATCTAGGCACAAGGACTTCTGCACGGATCCTCGACCCTCCATGAAGTATCCACACAAATGCTTGCAGGGGTCTGCATTTCACCTGCAGCATGACCGGACCCTGGCTTGACGACCAATCTAACCAGCAAGAAGCCCTAAGCCCTGTCAAAAGAAGAACCATGTAGTCTCGTAGTGTTTTGACCCCGGTATACTTGTCCAGTTACAGCCAGCACTTCATCGTCAATCCAGGGACTTGCTTGATTGAACTGAACTCTCTGTCTTTCATTTCTTTTTTTCTCAAATTTGAAAAGCAACATGTTTGTCCAGATGCCTCTCTACCCAAGGTAGGGGGTTCCCCAGAAGGCCTATATGGTCATCCTCTGCATAATTGGTTGGATAGAGGGCCTCAGTAAGGAGATGCGCCACCTTTCGGATGACGCCGCTATTTAGTTGGCGGTGGTTAATGAGTAGGAAGCAGGGCATGATTGTATTCCCTTTGTCTTCTTCTTTTCTCTTACATCTGCCATATCGCCTGTCTGACCGTCCTAAAAGTTTGCCGTTCCTTAGGGTCCATATCCGTATCCTTCTTGCCCATCTCTATTCCCTTACACGCTGCCGGCTGGTTTGGCGCCCAATACCCCGAAGAAGTACAACATGGCGTCGTTTGGCCAATAACGCGAACCCCCGCCAAGACGACGTGAACGAATCGCTCGACCACGCACCAACCACTTCTTTTTAGTCTTGTGCAACCCTATGACAGAACAATGGCCCGTCCCTAGCTCGACCGCAACGCAGCAACCCACAGCCGTGGCGTCCAGCCATAACCGTCGCCAGGCCACGTACAGTTAGCCCTTTCGCTGGCGAGCTCCTACACCCGGAACAAACCTTCAACACATATATGCTTCACCTCTTTATATACATCATCCAACGTGTTAACACTCGCTTGAAGTCCACCTGAGCAACTGCGTCGATCCCTTAGCGAGTCCCTCTTCTCTCTCCCTCTCCCTCTTCTCTCTCCCTCTCTCTCTTCTCTCTCCCTCTCCCTCTCTCTTTCCATTCTCTTTATCTACCCGTCACTCCATCGGATCCAGGATATAGACCGAGAGATAGACACAGCTTATACATAAGGTAGCTGCTGGGTCGGACGCGCTGGACCTCCCGCCCTCTGGAACTGGACCCCGTCAATAACGATCACACTTTATACACGCACAGACCCAGGAACCCAAGACCAGTTTACCGGGCCCAGGTGCATCATCTTACCAGATTCAGATACTCATTGGCTCCCGCTTTCCCCTCTGGTCCTGCCTCAGATATAATAGTTGATCTAGAAGTGGACGCCCTGCTGCGTTTCCGTATCACGTATCGAGTTGTGCCGCGTCCAGCTGCATCCTTGCCACACAGGCTTCTCAAATTGGATGCTGACTCCCTCTGTGGTCGCATCGAAACAAAGTCTGGCTCGCGGATTCACATCCGTCTTAACGGACTAGATTGGCTCGCCTCCGTCGCCGTCTAACTGCCACCGAGGAACCATCCAGCCTTCTTGGAGCCCGAACTTGGATCAGGTCATCTTCAGAGCTTGTCCTGGCCCATGATAGCAACCATGTCCTACCAATATCCCCCGCCGCCGCAGGACGGTGCCGAGATGGATCTTCCGCACGCGGGCTACCTCAGTAGCTACGCGACGCCTTCCGCTTCCTCGATGGAGGTAAGAAACAGAACTGCCCATCCACCACCGCCTCCAAACCCAGCTCAGGACATCCTCATGCCCCTTGTCCAGAGGCGGCATTCTGTCCAAAAGCCATCCAAGTTAAGGAGAGCATTCTCAAGCCCTAACGTAAGAAAACAGGGGGCAAATGATCCAGACAACGGGCACCTGGCGTTGTCGAGCAGCGAGAAGCGACGCAACAAGCTTGGGTACCATCGCACATCGATAGCATGCGGTATGTTATCTTATACACCCAAGCTCTCTTGGCGGTCTCTTTTGTAAAGAACGTCCCTGCAACTTCGAGCGCCTTACTGACACTATTTCCCAAGGCCATTGCCGACGTCGAAAGATCAGATGCATCTTACAGCCTGCTGATCCTGGTGGTCGATGCATGAACTGCATCCGACTCAAGAAGGAGTGCAGCTTCTTCCCCGTGGACCAACAGCCACCAACACTGCCTGTGCAAAAGCAATGGACCCGCTCATCGGTAGGATCCAAGATCCCCTCGACATCCTCTTCCCCAGCCATGGCGGCTGGTCAACCACCGTATGCGACGCGGCACCAAATGTACCCGCAACACACCACCGCACAGTCGTCGCAGCACATGCGCCCCCCAAGCATGCATCACGCTTCGGCGGTTACTTATCTTGTGACTCCTGAAGGTAAGTCCAGATGCAATCCATCTGGGGGTGATTGCGGGTATATGCTAAAGAGAACTAAAACAAATCACAGGAAGCGTCCCAGGGACGAGAGCCTATGGATATGGCCATGGCGTAAGCGACTGGATAGCGACGGATGCTAGCGGTGGCAGCTCGGCAAAGAACATGGATGACCTGAACTCGTCGCGGCGGACGTATCCCCAACCCGAGCCCGTGAGCCCAGCATTCTCTCCTTATACCACGCACGCCGTACCCGGGACGGCCACTTGGTCGGCCGTACCAGGCACCGGTACAATGACAGCAGGAGCAGTCGGGGAAGCGGGTTCACGTACAGAAGACGTGTCCAGGAGCTCCTATGCCGCAGCTACGACAAGATCCATGTCATACGGCAGCAGCGGCGGCGGCGGCGAGGCACATGGAGCCTATTCTCCCCTGACCGGGACGCACACGTTCGAGAACCGACGCGTCTCGACAACGACGGCGTACGCACCACTCATATCCGCGGCGACTTTGTCGGGCGGGGTGGCAGCCATGGACAGTGCGGTGGACCACCACGCGGCGTCACTCTCCACTGGAGCCGGCCAGCCCCCGAACTACGGGACGTGGTCTCCACATTCGTACGGCGGTGCTTACGGGCGTAAAGCCGATGCGCACGGCTCAGTGTGGTACAATGAGGGTACCGCTGGGGCCCAGGAAGCGTCCAGTCGCGGCGAGAAGATGCACCAGCACGCCGGAGCCCTGTATTACGGTGCGCGATAATAGCAAGAGCGCAAAAGGAGACGACCGTGTGACAAGCTGGAGAGAAAGGCAAAGGGCATATGGGACCAGCAGCATAGAGAGGACAACTATTCCTGGGCATGGCTGTTGAACCAGCAAAGTTACTGTGACCAATTAGGCGTATAGACGAGGATCCAATCTTTAGAGAAGGATCTCGAGGGAGATGCACAAAACGTATGGTATGCCGCCGTTAGAACATGTATGATTTGCGCATTTTTTCATTAAAGCCCTGTAGAATACTCAACTGCAATTCTGGTTGCCTCATCAGGACCCAAGGAGGAGGCCACGATTCGTTTCAAAAGCAGTTTCACGCATCCAAGTATTACTACCAATTCACACATCAGAGGGCGACATTTCACAAAAATAGACTAGCAATTCAATGAGTCACCTTCTTAGACATGTATTTACACGACCTACGCTGTATGCGCTGACCACAATGTCTCACAAATACACAGTCTCAAGGCCAGCACACGTGCCGAAGCCTAGAGAATGCGCCGTCTTTGCAATTTTATCCGGATGGCGGACGAGGCCGAGCTGCTCCAATTTCGGATAATAGTAGCCCTCTGCATAGAAGAAGGGTAGTGGAAGGATATTCCTAATGCATCAAATGGGCTGTATGAAAATTGCTTACAACTCTTCAGGAGCGACATTTCGGATGTAATATAAAACGACTAGAGAGGGGCGAGGCGGGACGAGGGGGAAGTGGAGGAATGTGGGGAGTCTAGATAGAGAGTGGATAAACGATAAACAAATAGATGCCATAAAGATCAGTTCAATCCTTAAGGTCCGTGCGCGATTCACGGGAACATCTGGATCATCATTAATCCGTATATGGTGGGATATTCGGGGAAACGGAATCTCCAGGAAGTGATTGTAATTACTTGGGTTCATCTGGAATGTGATCCTACTTCCCACATACCAATGGCCACGTTCTCTGGGTCAGCTCCATTCTAAACTATCGACATGCACTCCGTCTGTTTACCGTAGCTGGATCCTCAACGCTCTCTTCGCTGCGTAGATGAACCCATCGGCGATCCGGAGTTTCTCCTCAACGCACAGGCATATACTAGAATGAATCGACACGTCGTCAAAAGTACGGGATTACATGGCTAGTGGTGTTACCAGCAACCGCCAGCATGAGATGAGGGTTGCTGCGTCACGTTGCCCAATCGATGCTGCTCTCGTCGCCATTTTCCCAACCTGCCACCTAACTCAGGCAATTAGGACCCAGCCAGGGGCTGGTCAGGCTCGATCGGTGTGTCGGACTAGCACGAGGAATTCCATTCGGCATCAGCAGACCTAAGCGAGGTGAGTTTGGAGAGTTTTTCCTACGTGTACATCAGTCTCGCTTCGCCAGTATCCCTGGATCTGCTGTGCTGGCTTGTCCTCCTACGCGCTCTCCCCGGCCCCGCAGTCACCAAAATCAAGCCATGCATATGATATGATATCAATACAATCATGTGCCCTTCACAATCTCCAGGAATGTGCTGCTATGCAGTGTGATCTATTTATTGAAACAATATCCCACCGGAGAATCTTAGTCTGGTTACGACCGTGCCAGGCGTTGCATGTTGGAGACCATCATCCTAGAATGGGGTTTTGACATGCACAGTAGTAAGCAAGCAAGGTGTTTGAATATATCCTTCCTAGAAAAGACTATCGAGGCTCCTGGCGTGACCAGGCCGAAATTTGATTCGCCGTATTGTTGACCAAAGTCTCTAAATCCACCCGGGCGCTTGTGGTTTCCCACCCGGCGAACGCACTTGGCTTTATCAACGTGTTCCAGTAAGATGCTGGCGATGGTTCCCGCGCTGAAATCCGACCCTGTTTGATACGGCCTCACCCACCGATTTGCTCTAAGCGAGGCGGACGAATGTCTGCAGGGGGTATAGCCTCGGCGGAATATTACCACTTACCGCCCCCGGGCTGCTGACCGTGTGATTTATCATGTTTCTTCCTTAGTTGGCATGCGGGTACAAATGAAAAAGTTCCTATGTACAGCTAAGAAGGTGAGATTTGACAAGTATCATCGAATATACACCCACATGAAGCACCCGGCTGACATGTCATGGCCTGACAGTGTAAGATGAGGATAGTGACGTTCCTAGCCTGGTCTGCACAGCCAAGGGGCATTAACGACGCTTGCAGCCCCTCGCGTGACCATTTGCAAGCGAGGATACAATATTCTGCTAAAGGGGCCGGCCTCATGCGTACAAACTTGAAGTACAGCGACAGGGTTTTAGCTTTTTCTTCCTGTCTGAGATCCTCCAAGAGCCGGTACCTCGAAGCTACCCACTGTCAAGAGTTACACAGCATTGATAC
This sequence comes from Apiospora arundinis, assembly GCA_039105305.1. Classification (NCBI taxonomy): domain Eukaryota; kingdom Fungi; phylum Ascomycota; class Sordariomycetes; order Amphisphaeriales; family Apiosporaceae; genus Apiospora; species Apiospora arundinis. The sequence goes on from JAPCWZ010000004.1 coordinate 6,678,655, forward strand.
CATGGAAATATACACGCGCAGACAACTTCGCAGAGCCTGTCGAATATAAGGGCATACAAATACCTGTGTGGCTACGTCCTCTATGTATATGTAGGATTCACTATCAAGGTTCGCATCATCTACGCCCTATCAAAATGGAAAATTTACATCCACAACTCCTTTTCTTCCTCTCCTGGCTTTCCAAATGCACAATTGCGATTATTAGCCTGGCTTTCATTTCCCATGGCCGACTGGTTCAGGAAGACTATTCGACCCATATGTATCTGGTTATTACATTCAGTATTATCCTACTGGTCAATTCATTGGGTCTGCCAGAAACAATCCACTTCTCACGCACGAAGAGGTCGTTATACATTGAGACCTTGGCAGAAACGATCCCTTTCCTAAAGAGAGAGTTTCTGAACATCCGTCTCTCGATTCTTATGTCTGAATTGTTTCATCTTGCCGAACATATCTTCCTGGTTGTCGCAATTCTCCTTCTCTGGAATACAAAGGACCAGCAGGTAGCACGGCCAATCGCTATCTGTTGCCTTGTATTTTTTATGGCATACTTCATCGCTTATTGGTGGGCAGCTTTACAGTCTAATCGCGAACCTGATTATGAAAGCGAAATAGAGTTGAACGAAGGCGACACCGAATCAGAGCAGGCACGCGACGCTGTGGCTTGACTAACTAAATCCTCGACATCGCCTTTTGGCAACCAATTTGTTTATAACAGCTCACGTGTAAGTCTTCGAACTCACTCGATTCCTCTGCTGGCAACACTGACGAGACTAGTCAGGCAATGGGGCAATCTTCTTTGCTCGGCCCCCATTTCAGGATGAGATCTCCCAGGATTTATCCCTCGTGAACTGCTGACCGACATCCTGTCACGAACCATCGAGGTTTTCAAGTTGACCTCTTCACCATCCAGTCCACTTCAAGCGGATCTCAACATGTTCTTAGCAATATGGGAGAAACTTGGCCTTACGAGGGAAGAGTTGAATCCACCAGTGATAACGGTTCTATTATCATGGAAATTCTTCGCTACTGCGCCAAGCCAAAGCTTGGACAAGTGGCAAATAGAGGGCGTTTAGGTGCGTTCTATATGTATCGGGCCCGCCACAGACGGGCTTGCCTCTATGTGATCTCGTATTCCTGACAACTTCGCGCTTCTCCCATAGTCGTTGGAGCAAATCACGCCGTACAGGAAACCACAAGCCTCGGGATAAGGTTACCTGACGATAAAATATCAATTGCCCAGAGCTGCGCCAGGTTCCCATCCGCATTCATCTATTTTCCTTTATCCAGATCCGTCGCCAATACATCCTCTCCGCTCTCCGCGACAAAGCCAACAACATCCACGAGGCAACCGTCGACGGGCAACAATCCAGGACGACCAAAGAGCAGACTACTAGCACCGAACAATCGCGTAGGAAAGAAGTCATGGCTAACAAAGAGAGAAATGGAGAAAAGAAAAACGCGGCACATCGAAGGGCTGGCGACAATGAATGCTGCTGAGCGGGCGCCTGGCACGCCGAACCTCTCAAATACATCTCCACCTAGCTGTGCCATGGGCATCGAGATGTCCACTACCGCGACGACGACGGCGACAAAGGGCTGGCTCGGCGGATCAACAACGCCAGACGAGCGGGGACCAATGCGCACGCTGGCTCTACTCCCGAAGCGAGTCCCACTCAAAAACATGGCCAGATCACCCCCTCTGGAAGGCACCTGTCTGTCTAATAGCGTCTCTCCATGGCCCTCTTGGGGGCGGCCGAAGTTATCCACGCCTAATCCAGCAACTAAGCGGTCGCATAATGGGTCGGTTCAATCGCTGCTGGGAAAGGGGCGGCAGAGCGGAGTAAGGAAGAGGGTCACGGGCGGCATTACGCTGGGGCGACTGCCACAATGCCAGAGCGGACTGGCGGCACCACAACTCGGGAAAGATGAAATATACAAAGGCGCGCAGGCAAAGGCGCAGAAGAATAGCATATCCCCAATGCTGCAGGGTGGACTTTGTTTCGAAATTCGATGACCTATGTTGGTACTTAATGTGGTCCCCGAACTAGTGCCCGCAACACCAATAGACCCTTCTGCTAAGATTTCGTTCAGATAGTCTACGTTGTAGGATAGTCATAGAAGACGAGTTTGAAGAGCCCTAAGGGATACCGTAGTTTTGAATAATCCACTGAGATTCACCTTCTGAAGCCTAAGCTTGGTGCGGCGGTCCTTAAGCTAATTGCTAATCCCTAGGACTACAGAGTAATAGAAAAGGCCCTGACTTGGTTCTATTATTTCTCCTTAAGGCTTGCGTTCTATTCCCATGAAGAACATGTCCAGCGAGTGCAGGCCTGGGTCTAGTTTTACTACTGATCAATAATCAGTCGTCCGTTTCCACCAAAATGTGCCTGTTCACCATCAACACCACCTAACTTCGACTGACCAAAGGCCCTTAGAATAAAGACCTCCGCATTTTTTGCAGCTCCACCCTTTCAGGTTCGTGCGGTGCAGTGATGAAGCAGCAAACATAGATGCTAGCCCAGCACAATTTACACAGAATTAGGATTTCCAATTGGAAGTACTGATCCATAACTTACACTTATGGACAGAGGCGAAGTTCTGGACGAAGCACGACTTGTCGAGCATAGCCATGCGTGGGGGAGCTGAGTTGGCAGCATACAACTCAGAGCAGACGTGGAGCAGAGGGCCGAAGTGAGCCTGTACCGAAAGTTGCCAGCAGTAGAGGATCTTTGACCTACTCGTGAGCAAGCGGCTCATCTGCAGCTGCCGTCAGTTCCGGACTCTACTTGTGGGACGTACCACCGTGTTCTAGCGTGGATTGTGACTCAGAGGCATTCTCCGTCCTATGGCCCTACATTCGAGAGCCACATCATTAGAACGAGGTCGACCGGGACTAGGATCCAATTCTGGTTCGGCTGCTCCCCACTCCCCACCCCCGAACTGCTCCAGCACCGCTTCCACCCCCGCGCGTGAACAGCCCTTTCGGCGCTGCTTCTCAGCCTCCCATTGAGACGCTGGATGATTCCGGCGCGCCACTGAATCTCCCGTTCCTAAGCTATTTTAGATGCCTGCAGAATTTCATGAGCGATATTGTGACTAAGGACTAGAACGAACGCGTGGAATGTTCAAGATCTTGAAGGAGGGCGGAAGCAGCAAGATCTCGCATCCTCGTAGCCAGTTCTGGGGTGTCCATTCTGGTAGATGTCAATTCTGGTATGCGTCAATACGACTCTTCGGCCTGCTCAGGACCAACTGCAGTTGTTTCGACCCTAGATGAACACAGGCAGATATTCACTTGCGAACGAGCTCGAGCGATTTTGGCGGCGGCATGGGTCTGCCACAGGGGTACGTGACTGCTGCTTTGCAGAGCCTTTATGGCATCTCCAGGGCACAGAAGGAAGCTATACGGATCTTACATGAAAGCGGCTCAGGGAGAAAAGCCTATATGGCTCACTAGGGGCGACCCTGAAAAAGCCTCCCTCAAATGAGCTGCTGATGTATCACGTGAAACATCAAGTATTTCCCACAGGTCCGTACATACAGTAACGAGCCTTTTCACTGACACATTCCATATTTGGCCGCCGCCCGGCCCTCACATACACACAGGCTGATGTAGTTGCGTTACCAGTATGTACTACCGTAAACTACAGTAAAGTTACGCGGCTACTACTACTTCTATTATACCCATTCTAGCGGTAGTAGCTTCGTCAAACTTTAAGCTGGGACTGATCGTGCTAGCGAAAGCTTTATAAAGTACGAGAGGCCCCGGCGCTTGTTCGGGTACAGTGCTCCTTTAACCTGTTCCTTGCCGTCGAATCAGTTCTTATTGGCTTTTGTTTTATCGCGCAGAGAATCATGCCAACTGAAAACCACTCTGGAGGCATGTCTAACGGTCAGCAGAAACACATGGAAGGAGAACGGCCTGCGTCACCACAACTCCATGGCGGTGGCCGCGATGGGCAGGCTAGGGTGGAAAATATCTGCCCTGGATGGTGGGCCTTGGAATGGACGCACACGGTACAGGCGCCAAAGAACGGTCGAATTACTCTTGATCGTTTGACAGCCGTAATGAAGGCCAAGAAATAAAGCGGGAAAGTAAACCATCACGCATCGGGTAGTTGACTCACGACCGTGGAGCCAGGAACAGCCTCAATTCGGGAGCTGGAACGATGTGTCGTGTGGAAGTGACGGGATGGAAGAAGGCTATGTTTGGAGCAAGTCCCTCAGAATCGTGATGTAGAATAAAAGAGTGTCTAGAGTTATGCTGCGGAACAAGTGGCTCATGAGAGCACACTCATTACTGAAGAGGTTATGGCGGATGATGACGCAAGGTCAGAGGAACACATAAACGGGGAAGGGAACGGGAAAATACGACGAAACCTCCTTGGCATCATTGGTATTCGGGTCAGCGATTTTTGGCAATGGGAGGCTACGGTTGTGGTTTGGAAATGTCTCGATATTTTCATATTCTATGGACGTCGGCCCTTTTTTACCATTCTATTATCAATAATTTCTGGGTGGGAATAGGAGGGATCCCAGAGTGCCTCTTGTGAGCCAGCAAGGGCTCCACGACCAATAATGGACACAACTATATCGGCGTATGCTTTGGGTCCCGGTCTCATCACCCTACATAAAACAATCTTTGCTGTATTGTGTCCAAAAGAACCCAGTAAGCTGGCGGCTTGTTCATTCTCGATAACTTGATCAAAGGTCCCAACGTCTAGCACAGCCCTATTCAACGAGAAGTGCAGCATACTCCATCTACGGTACTTCAACTTTTCAACAAAGCATCTACAGCATACCTGCACTGTAAGTACCCATAAGCTGTCGTTTGTTGTCCCAGAAATCCACAGTGGTCTCGCTGCCCCTAACCATGAATTTGGACAGCGAGTGGTTGACTTCAATTTCGCGGTTCGTCCAGTCTGACCACCCCGTATTAGACGAATCCTCCCACAGCCCAAAGCCGATGCTCAGTAACTCGGCCGCGTCGATGTCTCTACCAAGGCGTGTGAGCATCAACCTAGGTCCCATCCCTAGTGTCCTGGCCCTTGACACTGGGCCGACTCCCACCGTAGCCCCGTCCATGACCGCCGTGCCGCCAGCAACGACCTATATCATCCCTGAAACTAGTATTACAGCCACGACAGGAGCAATATCCACAGCAGCTAAGGTCGGCACTGGGGTCGGAGCTGGGGTCGGGGGCCTGGCGCTGGTTACCCTAGGCGTATTGTTGACCTTTAGGTGGCATAAGAAGAAAGTCAATTCCAGACGGATGAGCCCATCGAGGTAGATACCTTCTGTCTTTAGGGTACATGGTTAGGTCGTGCGGTTTGGGAGAGATGAATAATATTGTCCACCTGCCCACCTTGTGATAAATACTGGATAAAGTGCGATCGCTTGGGATGTACAGAGGGAGCTATATGATATAAAAAAACTCCGTACCTCCGTCTAAGCGAATATTGCAACTAAGCCCTACTCTCCAGTAACTTCACCCGAGTTTGTTGGGTAGCGTAATATCTGCGGATCCTCCGCCTCCCCTGTGTTGGCTGTGTTGGCTGTGTTGGCACACAAGTCTATCCTGACCCTTCGTTTAGGCACGATTATAGCCCGATCGGCCCTCCGTTCCCATGGTATCCGCCTCGATGCTGTTATATCCTGACCGACCCTTCACCCCGACGCGGTTATATCCCGACCTTCCGTCTGCTTCAACCTTTCCAATCTGATCATACCCAGACTAGTCCTCTGTCTTCGCACCGCCCTCCGCCCCTGCTTCCCCAACGCGGTGGTATCCCGAGCGGCCTCTCACCTCCACCCGATTGTATCCGGATCTGCCGTTGGTATGCATCTGGTTCTCAAGAAGTTCTTCAGGCTCAGCGGGGCCATGGCTGTTGCGGACAACGAAAGACGGGTACGTTTCTACCGGCTGAGGAAGGGCGTTGGCGAGGCCATTGAGGCCAAGCACGATAAAAAGATTCAGGATGCAAGTCTTCATTGTGCTGAATAGTGATAGGCCTAGGAGAGAAACGATATCAATGTATATGATGGGAGCTGCGAGATAGGAAGTGATACGTATTCAGAGTGAACTGGGAGTCCTTGCGGAACGTTGGTCTGTATGGGAATCAGCCTGGTGCATGCTGGAGAAACCACTCTATTGTGTCTCTTCGACTCGGAGAAAGAGAAGGCCCTTTATACATGGCAGGACGAAAGGCCATCTGGTATATATCTGCGAGGTCGCGAAGCCTTACGAAAACGGAACTGAACCGCTTTTGACGCCGCAATTCGGATATCGCGGGTGGTGCGCCCAGGTAGCCATCGCAGAATAGCCCCGCTCGAACCATTTATATCGCCTTCTGCCCAAGTCCAGAGGTTCTAGTTCGCGCCAGTTGACTCTTAAATGGGCGGAGCGTCGGGTCAGGCCCGGTTTGGAGTGTCGGCGGCCGTATATGAGCTACGGTGCTGACAGACGTGAACCATCCAAGGTCCGACCTGATACATAGACTGCTGGCCGCATTGGGTACAGGCTTCCCTTAGTTCTTCCCCCGAATGGTAGATGTGAGCCAGTAGTATACTAACATGCAGTACCGGCCCATAGTCCGAATGCAGAGCTGGGAGCAAGATACGTTTGACTGGGCTACGAAGAAGCACTTCCTAACTGGGATGTCCGTTAGTTTCGCAGAGGCTAACTCGTAATTGACAGGCTGCAGTACAGAACTGTGTTGTTCTATTCCGTTTCAAAGCACCACTGCGGTGGTTCTAGACCTCACAGAACGGCTCACGTCGCATGCGGCCCTTATCTCAGGCGATAGTTGCGGCACCAGCTGTATCCAAGTGGCATAACCCACCAACCGTCCGTGCAACGTATATAAGCTCCATGGAGTAAAGCGCAAAAAAATGACGCCTGACGGCAACCATGTCTCTCAAGCGCATGCCAGACTTCTGCCGTGACCGCAACCTTGTGACGGTCCGGGCAAGGCCCCCGCTCTATGTCGACCAAACTGCGCATACCCACTATCGCCACCTAGGCACCAACGGCAGCGGCTGGCTTGGAATGCACCGGTCGGGTAGCGGGCACGTCGTCCAAGTCCGACAGGCCCCCCAATTCACGGTCTCGGAGTTGGGGGTACTCTCCGAGACCAGCCATCCCAGTATTGCACAAGTCCTAGGGATCTACTGCAGCGGTCGTATCACATCGGTGGTCCATGAACACTTGGACTTGGACCTCTTTGCCATCGCGCCACTTCAATCCGAAATAGAGGTCGCGAGTATTATGATGCAGGTATATATTCTGGGGTTGGGCGAGACTTCTAGATAATGACCCGATGGCAACAGATCGTATCCGCCATCAGGTACCTTCTGTCTCTACCTACGGACGTCCGCGCAGCGGATGTACGCGTTGCGTCTAATGGGACGGTGAAACTAAGTAACAGACTAATATACCCACATCGATGAGTTGATCTAATGATGGAACAATAGCCCTCGACCTGAGTGGAAGACTATCGACAGACCTCAGTCGCCGAGGAGAAATGCATCGGTTTATGGTCTCGTATGTGGAACAGATCATGACGGGTTTAGTTCGCAAGGGGTTTTACTGGTCCTACGACGCTGCGGATTTCCTGGACATGCTATACTCCGGACAGCTGCCGCCGATGATTGTAAGAGACCACAGCATACCATATGAACGTCGCCGACTGACATCTCAAAGCATCCCTTCTTCCACAAGTCAAAGTCTTCTGCTTGTTTGCACGGTGTTGTTCGCACAGCTGCGCGCGAAGCACTAGTAAGGTTGGAGTGTATTCGGTACGAAGGAGACAGGCACGGTCTTCGCAGAGGTGTACCAGTCAAGAGAGATGCCGGAGGTGGAAGAGGGAATGCAACATCACTGCTAGAGTCATCGGACAATGATGGGACTACAGTTCTGCAGGCAATGGCCCACCAGACTGTCTGATGTGCGTGGAGAGATGCGGTCCTAGCAGCCAAGTATCTCGAGGGCATGTTTAGCTGCGGAAGGCTATATGGGGATTGTTTACACGTTAAAAAGAGAAAGCGCTGTTCTGGGGCCCCAATTTGGCAAGCGTGGGATTCCATTTTATGATGGCATGACAGCGAGGTAGTAAATGGTTGGTGGTTGCTCCCGCGTACTGAGTACATAGCCCCACTTCATGAGGCCTGGGCTGATTGGATAGGCGTAGCCGCTCAATTCGTGCCCCACTTGCCTTATTGGCAAGTTCGAGTAATCCCCTTCCTTGGTCACTCACCAGTAAACCATTGCGTCCAAAGATGGCGCCAACTCGTTCTCGACCCGTTCTACAAGGCCCCCACCAAGGTTTTGTGAATGAGTTCATCCACCGAGAACAACAGAATCGAGTTTCGTAAGGCCCGAAGTCCTTGACGGCGACGCAGCATGCAGCACTTCGGAAGCAACTGCAAGAAGTCCGTTTTCTGAAGCCGGCATGGGCTGATGAAACCAAGATCAATGTGGCAAGAATTTTGCGGAAATGGAAAATGTGAGACTCGTCCCTTTCCCCAACTGGCCACATAGCGCTGACTAATGGAATAGCTTCTGTCGCGATGTCGTGAACGGGCCATGGAAAGCCGTCCTTGAACAAGCTGACCGAGCAGCCGCAATGGACTTTCTGTTGCATATGTGTGAGACTTACCGGATTAAGTCATGGGGCACATCTTGGGAGTACTATCGTCAGTACAAGCAGCTCTATGCAAGCGTCAATGGCCGCCACATTGACACGAACGATAACAAGGAGATTCTCAAGGTACGTGAGTTATAAATAAGCACTTCTAGCCATTAACAGTTTCGCAGTGGCATGACGCTACCCTGGTACCTCTCTTCAAGCTCCATCCTCCAAATGTTGATGGTAAACCAGTCGTGAATTCTGACGGTGTTTTCGCTCTTCTGGTCTTCAACATCGCCTATGACGACAGCATTTTCGCAAGTGAGCGTCAACGTATCAATCTCCTTGGTATATACCAAGCTCTGGCATACACAGGAGCACGACCTGGTGAGCTCGTGGACAACGAGACACCCAAGCCATCGGATGGATCTTGGGAAGATCTGTTTGCCTCCAAATGCTCAACCAACTCGAATGAGGGCAACAACCATGCACCAGACGAGTTTCAGCTGCTCGACAACATCTTGGCCCATGAGACTACTGACCGTGGTCGCCCGAAAGCATTGTGCTACGAAGATGTTCGACTTATGGTGGTACGCCACCCAGAGACCGGCCAAGACATGTTCTCCATGGCTGTGAAATTCATACACCACAAGGGAATGGACAATAACCCGAAGCCGTGAGTGTCAGTTATTGCGATGATTTCGGAATCATTCCTGATGTTTTATTTAGCACGATCTTCTGGTTTACTATGACGCGCAAATTGATATTCAATTTTATCAATGTGATTATCTGCTTAGCCCTCTGCGACGACGCCTTTGATGCCCCAAGCTTGACGACTGTCCGGCGGGTCTTCCAAGTTAAGAACGCGGGCCCGGTCAAGTGCACAACCCTCCGATGGAAGAAAGAGTGGCTGAAGCGGCCGGTTTTCCGTGTAGGAGATGAGGTTGTTCGGTATCACAAGCTTCGCGATGACCTAAAACGACAAAGTCTTGACATGGGGAATGAAGAACCTATCACGCCAAAGGCCTTCCGAAGAGGCAATGCCAACGTTATGAACAGTAAGTCCCAGTTCAGTGTTTATCTACTGTTTATACTGAAATTAGGCAGGAAAGGCCCCTGGCGCTGTGCGGGATCAGGCGCTACGCCATGATCCCAAATGGGCTACGTTCAATAGTGCGTATATCAACGAGAACATCGAATTTGATACACAGAATGCCTTTCTGGACGAGCCAAAAGAAGACGCTCTAATCAACCTATTTACTCATGTCGGGATGACGCGTGACCCACGGGCTCGAAGAAAAATGGTCCCCAAGCAAGTTTGGGAGTCCTTGCCGCCGGATCCCGAGATTGAAGCACTGAAGCAACGACGAGAGGTTCTCAAAGATGGCCGGTATCGATACAAAGGACAAGAAAATGAGGAGGAAATCCGAGTCCTGTCAGGGAGCATCAGAACGAAACAAGCGCAACGCGTAAGCAACGTCGAGGAGCAGTACCGGCAATACTTCTTCTACAACAGGCCCACGTGGGATATCGAGAGGCAGGCCGCAGGTGAGGAAGAATTGGTGGAACTGGAGGAAGCCTGGCAGCCCGAGATCGATCTCCAAATCCCCGAACGCGCAGAGCTGGCTGAGGCGTTCCTTTTTCAACCGGAAGTGCCCACCTTTGAGGATATGCTGGAGTCATGCATTCACGCTGTCGATGTTATGTTCCGACTCTGCCAAAAGCGGGAGACGCCTAGACGTACTCGTTTACACAAGCGAGCACAGGTTCAGCCGAACATAACCGATGCAACCCCTCTCGATCGTCATATTTTCCCATTACTTATGCTGAAGACACAATGCCCACGGTGTATTGGGGATGGTCGCCTTTCGTACCAAGAGCGAACCTTCACATACTGTCGGCCAGCGGTGATGAACGATCATTTCGAGCGCGCACATGTCAAGGAGATCAGAGACCTCGAGCACGACAAACTTATCTTCTGCGAGCATCCCACATGCGTAGAAGAAGGCGTTAAGCTGGACGATCTTGACCACTTTCGAAATCATGTACAGACTGTCCACGCTGTGTGGCTCAGACCTAGGCCTTCGGTGGGATGATTTACGATATAGTATGCCAGGTTAGCAGGGGATCAGAAGAAGACGAACCGGACTCGGACGTGACTTGTATCAAGGCTTAAACCAAGCTGGCTTGGAAAACATACTAAGTATGAGCCCGCAATACAGTGGTTTTACTCCTGAAGCCTTGAACGCATTTTATCAAAATTAACGCTCTCCACTCTCATTTCCACCTATCTTCGTTACTTGCCTATAGCGAATTCCTCGTTACTGCTCGTGCCGAGGCTCACTTAATTAGTCATCACAATTTATCTAGCAATCGACAGATTTCTATCCTTTGCTGTCTAACAAACCATTTTCGGAACCTTCTGTGAGCATTTGGTCAGCACAGCAGGGCCTGAGAGGCGGGGGTTCAGAGCCTTGGATTTCGCATCTGTCTATCGGGTCTATCTCATATCATATAGACAGGTCCTTGGTGTCGGAGCGCACGCCAACTCATCCCTCTTCAGACATGTGCTCCTTACATGGGGCACATAGGCCTTCCTTAATCTTAATGTGCCTCCATCTCGCACTGAAACATGCTGTAGCGTGCTGCCACATCAGATTGGTTGCTCACACCTTCCAATACATCGCCTTATTCCAGGCGGCGCCTTTTATGCTTGTCGTGTTTGTACGTAGGCGGCAGGATTGGATCTGTTCCTAGAAATTAGCATGCTAGGGTTTCGAAAGTACAGGAGGAATTGCTTGACTTGCCATCCGATCTCTCTAAATGCAATATAGTATCACGAAGGCGTTGAACGTTGAGATTTTGTGGGCCAAGAAGTAGTTCGAGTCCGCCGTAGGCTTTCATATAGAGTTCTCTAGCTGCGATTCGCTGGCCCTGATGGGCTCTGAGATTTGCTAGGTTTTGCATGGTATTGAGTGCCGGCCTATATCGAACGAATATGTCGGCACCTAAAGCCTTCTCGTATCCTTGCAGTGCCCGTTGGTACATCGTCTCGGCCTCGTCCATCTTGCCCTGGGCTTTGTAGAGGAGGCCTAGACTGTGAAAAGCCCATGGTATATCATGATCGCTATTTCTGATCGTAGCGTGGCATCTGATGGCATTTGATAGAAGCCGTCTCTGAAGTTGCCAAAATTGGGGTTTTTTTCTTGATGGGACCAGCGAGGCGACGCAGCACCAAACTTTGGCGCAATAACCGGAACGTGAAATTGACTGCCCCAGGTACCACTGGCAAGGACGGACATCCGCCCACCCCTGCACGACCTGACATTTCCTAGCTGCCGTGTTATGCCACCCACAGTGCGCAATCGTCGCCGTAGTGGGCAGCGTACTCGTAGACTACGAAATCCGCAATCACGAGCGAAGCGCTCGGCATCGGCGTCGTTCGTGGATTGTACGGTACTGAAGGGATCACAAGCAGGGAATAGGCCACCGACGCTAGGTGGGGCGCGGTGTTGGCGTACAGTACTTCGCCAACACAGTCGATTCGCGGCTTTCTGGTAGCAGAAATCTGCCGCGCGTAACTAGAAACCCCGATCCCAGACACGTCGTCGCGCTCTAGTATATACACTACGCGCATGTGCGCGAACCCCAAACGCGTAAGCTAGCCAAGCCTTGCATCTTCCAGATGGAGACCTCAACTCAGCTATTCCTAGCAAGGCTCGTCAGTTCGACTGCGGCTTTCTGTGAGGTCCACAACCCGAGCTTTCCGCCCATACTAACCAGCGAAAGACCAGATCGCAGCTTCGTTGCACGGTTTTATATGGCCTAAGATCTTTTGGGACTTTGTGACCCATTCCCTCGACAGCGCGGTTTCGCCATTCCCTTACTTGCAGATTGCGAATCTTATGGCTGCTAGCATGGTCTTAGCTTGGGAATGGCCTGCACGATGCTTTGCTCGTTGCCGTCTGTACCACTGCCCTGTCCTCCACGCAGCAGTCCTTGCATTAGCGCTCATTCCCGCAATACTGCTTTATCAGGGCACCAATGCCGCGATATATTACATTATATCAGCTACACTCTACTTGTTATTCTAAAGCACGTGATGGACCATCTCGGCTAAGAAATTATTACTATTAATGTCTACATCTACCTATTTACTCATCCACATCCGTGCCGGAGCTCATCGAGAGACATGTGCCCCTGTGTTCGTTAACTCCCTAGTTCACACCAATCAGGCGTGAATCAGCGCTCGCTTCGTCTTCTTAGTTCTGCCTGGGCTTGCAGGTTACTCCTGTCCTCGTGTGCCACTTCGGCCATTCGTTCTCGTTCTCGGCTCTGTAGAATTTTCGGATAGTCGATCCTATGGTGAAAATTGAATTGCAGCCATGTTATGTAGGGGTACGCGTCATTCCCAAGTTGCTCGCTTTCTGTGTACCAGTCGGACTTGCTTATCCATTGGCCAGTAGTAAAAACCTTGACGGTGGGTTGCCGACAGAAGGGGCAGGTTACGTTCCGTTCCTCACGCATGACGGTTCGAAAGTATATTGCCAAGCATTTCGTATGGAATATGTGAAGACTTTCACATGTAATGGTGCAATCTTGGAAAACGTCCCCTAGTGGCTCGGGGCAAATGGAGCAGCCTTCCTCGGCGTTGATTCGAAGCAATGGGCTTTGAGCCCATTGGCGTTTCAAGGTATGTTCTTCCGTCCATGGGAGCCCATGTTGGTTGAAAGTCTTCGCGGGTATCCGGACATGGTTGTACCTTCCGCTATAACGTGTGGTGAAAAAGGTGGATGCCCATGTCGTCTCTACTCTGTGGTTATCGTTTTGGCAAACCATAAGGCTATCCTCCCTACGATTCGTTGCATGCCGCATGCATCCGTCGCAGTATCCACAACCGCACTGTATAACCATAGATGCCGAAGGCTGTTCATCTAGGGACTCCCTCCTCAGTGAATTGGTGGTTACACAGTTTTGACATCGGCCTGCGATGTTTTGCCCATGGACCGTGTTGTATATGGCTAAAAACTATAACGGATAAATAAATTTATATCAATAATTTATTTCCCTTTATTTCTATTATATATATTTAAATTAAGTATGGAATAAAGGGTAATATAGCTTTTATAAATTAATTAATTTATATACTCGAGTATACGATTATTATATTCTCATTCTTCGTTTTTATTATAATTAATTCCTATTTCCCTACTTATACTTTAAAGGCGTCGGTAATTAGGCGTTATAATTTATAAAGATTTAAGATTAAATTTATTATTTATTCGGCTTATTTAAAGCGTTAAGCTTTCGAAGTTATTCCTCGATCGAATCGTTCTCTTTGAAAACCTCGAGGCGTTAACGTTCGACTATCTTTATAATTTATTTAACGATTTAATAAATTTCTTACTTAATATATTACGGAATCTTATATAAGACTTAACTTTTATAAAGTAATTAACTCTCCGGTATTAATTATTTCGGGATTATAATTTTATAACATTAAGATTTCCAAGTCCTTAATATATCGTTTTCGTCGTTCCTCTAGGATATCCGGGTCTATAATAAGCTTTATACCTTTAAAAATACCGGCGAAGAGTTATTTTCGTTATAGATAATAGTCCGTATATCCGTTTAAAGTAATGATATTCAAGGTTTTCTCGGTCGATATTATAGCTTTATCGTTTCGAGTTTTTTTAAAACTACAGGTATATTTAAATATAATATATAATAATTAAATAATTCTTTTAAAAAATACTTTATTTCTTTTATGTAAAAGGTTATCTTTTTTCTTTTAAGGTTCGATCTTTTCATACTTAATTTATAGACTTTTCTCGTAACGCGTTTCTTATTTATTCGATATATATTAATTATATATTTCTTTCGCGTTTTCTTATTTGTTCTTTAATCTATAAGAGTATTTAATAACTTAATAAGCTGGGCTTATAACTATTAAACAGTAGAAATCGTAGTATAAAAGTGTTATATTTAGTACGCTCTCTTTAAGTACTTAATTTCTATTATTTAAGTCCTTTAACTCAAATGTACCGATCTACCGATATGGCTTAAGCCTACCCGTCACCCGTTAAGCCACGTAATAGCCTTCCCTTTTAACACGTAGCTCTTAAAATAAATACTAGCGCGTGTACGGGCCACTAGTTCTGACCAACCAGATCGGTCCCCCTAATGGGGCCTATCAAGAAAGCCTAATTAACCCGCTATTCCTAAATAGAAAGGCGGTCAATCTAGGCAACAATAATTGGCATCCCCCACTTAAAAGGCCTTAGCCGATCTAGGTGGATGGAGCTCTCTTCCTTCCTTCTCCATCTTTACATTAATCTACTATTTGACGTCACTCCCATCCGGTCCCCTCATTCTTTAAAAAGTGGTTCATTACCCGATATGCTCGTGGCGTGGGGGCCGCTCTTAGTGGGAATCAATTGGTAGCTCTGGCAGCAACTTCCGTCTTCTCAATCTAAAAGACAACCCACCTATGTGATTGGTGCTCTTGGCACTTACGTTACTGGCATAGTTCAGTGGCCGACTACGAAATCAAGACAGCTCACAGGGGAAGATCACGTGTCGCTTAGCTAATGCAAGCTCCCCACTGCAAAGACAACCCAATCCAGCCACACCTGATCGCACAAGGTACAAACTCAGCAGGCTTCCTAAGGCGTTAAGTAGAACCATGGCGATATACCGCGACGTGCCGGTGACTGGCCGCCAGATTCGCATCCTGGACCTCGCAGCCGGCGCGCCCACAGACCCCCTAGCCGGCGAACTCTTGGTCGTACCCCTCTCCTCTGCCGCTGACTATGAAGCCATGTCCTACGTCTGGGGACCCAGCGTCTTCTCCGAAACGATCAGCTTGCCCTCTGGTCCGCTCGCCATCACCGCCTCACTCGACGCGGCACTGCGCCGTTTCCGTCACATCAACCGCACGCGCAGGGTCTGGGCCGATGCTATCTGCATCAATCAGCGCGACAAGGAGGAGAAGGGCGTGCAAGTGGCCATGATGGGGGATGTGTACAACCTGGCGCGGCGGGTGTTGATCTGGGTCGGCAAGAGCGGCGAGGTGGGCGAGCGCAATGGGCGGCTCTCGGCGCCCGTGCTCGCGCTATGGATGGTGCGGTTTCTCGGCGACTTCGCCATCGAAAACCGCTTCCAGTGCACCGGATCGACAGAGCTGGAACCGCAACGAGTGGAGAAGATCTGGGATGCTTTCCTCGAGGCCGTGATACGGAGCACTGCCGAAACCGAGCATCTTGGCTCCACACAGTCAACTCCCGGTGCGCCTCGCCCTTCGCTCGTTCGAGGGCTGCTCTGCTGCTACTCAGACGACACGGAACAAGCAACAGCAGCCCCGCAGCATAGCTCTTCACCCCTGCGTCATGCGTCCCAGCGCCAGCAGCTCTGGAGCGAAGACCCGCCGAGGCGATTCCAAGTTCAATGCCCTTGTGGATGCAAATACTCCGCCAGGATCACGACCACGCCTCAGTCATTTGCCGGGCTCGCACTGGAATGCCTCGGCGAGCTGTTAGCCAATTCCTGGTTTAGCCGCATGTGGGTGCTCCAGGAAGCTGTGCTTGCGAAGGACGCCCTCTTTCATTACGGCGGCCACGCGATCCCGCTACAGCAGCTCTACTACGCCATTGACACACTGAAGATGGCCTTGGACTGGCACCAGTTTGGGGCGGCGCAGCTTGATCTCGTCGTTGTCAAGCGCGCGGCTTTGCTGTTCACGATCGTGGGATGGAGCCACGGTGCGACTAAACAGTCTTTGCCGTTCGGGACGATCCTGTACAAGACGCGGAGTCTGGAGTACTCGGAGCCGAGGGATCGGGTGTATGGGCTTCTTTCGATGGTCGACCAAGACTTTATGGGTGATGTTTCTGTGCGGCCCGACTACACCACTCCGCTGGCCAGACTCTGGGCGAGAGTCACGGCAGCCGTGTTGTCGAGCCGGCCTAGTCTCACCAACAACACTTATCAAGTCTTGTATTGGGCTGGGCTGTCCGGGCGCCAGAGACCAATGAGCCGGCCATCCTGGGCGTGTGATTTTGGCTATCTGTCTACTGAAGCCGCCGCTTCTTGGGAGCGCAAGGTCTCGTTTTACGGAGGATCGGGAGGTCTCTACGAAAATCCTCTTACCGGTAACTATTTCCAACAAGATTTCATTGAGCCTTCTGCGAGCGGGGAGTCGAAGCTTGACATCAACTACTACGATGGGGATGATGAGCATGGATATAGTTTGACCCTTCGCGGGATCGCTGTCGCCAAAATTAGCCACATGCTCCCCAACTCGCAGTTCCCCAACCACCCTCAAGAAGGGCTCGGGGTTCTACCTCCTGAAAAGGTTGTCGATTACGCCGAGCACTGCCTCTTTCCTTGGTATATCAAATGTATGCGCTTCCTTTTTAACAATAACCAAGCGACTTACGAGGGTTGGAAGCCCCACCTACGCCTCTTCCTCATCTGCCAGCAAGGCTGCGTCCCCAGGGTGCCACCGGATGACATACCCCCGGCCGACGCTCCGGCCCTCGACAAGCGCGTGTCCGCCTTGCGCGCCGCCGCCGACCATGCTGTAGATGCCTCCATGGTCGAAGCGCCCGCTCACATCCGCATCGACCCGGCGCAGATGGTAGTCGATCTCATCTTCTTCGTGGGCAAGATGCCGAGCAGTTGGGAATTAGACCTGGACCGCGTGCTGGCCATCACGCACGACAAGAAGATTGCGTGGGTTCCATCAGCCAGCCAGCCGGGGGATCTTGTCATGCTCTTCGCTGGGGTGCCGGTGCCCATGATAACTCGGCCGGTTGGCGGCCATGGCGCAGCGAATGCGTTTGAGCTGGTTGGTGATGCCTACGTGGAGGGTTCGATGAGCGGGAGAACGTGGCCGGAGAATGCTTCAAAGCTGCGGACGGTGTGTTTGATGTGAAAGCCAAATGCTCCTTGCTAGCTATCTAGATAGACGTTAGTATGCTCTTTCAATGTTGGACAGCTTGATAGTACTAGAGTTTCGGCATTTGCTCTTAGATTATCTTTGGCCTCCTTGCTTCTAGCCATCTCCGACTCTGCAGGAACGATTTAGCCAATATACTCCAATAGCAAGAAATGCAACAAACATTACACTGCTTCTTCTGGCTTCTACCGTCTCTCGGGCTCCCTGCCTGTTGGCGTACTTGGAACGTGAAGTATGTGGCTTTTTTCGGCGTAACGGCGATGAGGAATGTGTCGTGAAAGGTAATCGAGTCCGTTGCGCTAGGTTGGGCAGTTTCGCTTAATATAGAAGAGTCTAGGTCCGGCAGACATGTCGGGCGGCCACTAAGCGGGGCCTAACTGAGAAGTATTTTCGGCTTATGTGCATAGCATGTCTTGTTCGGTTCCGCGATCAATAGATGGAAGAGATTGATGGAATCATGGGGAGACTAGATAATTTTGCGATCAATATGCCCAACCATCAAAGTTTGGCCCCTCAATCTTCAGCCATTCAATCTCCACGTGACCTTCAGAGAACACAGACCACTATACATTCAGTGTACAGTACATTAGTGTTCGTTGACAGCCAGCGGTTTGGCCCGCCTAAATATTATCGAGACCAATTGTTCGATTTACAGTACAATGTATTGTTTCGCTTGAATCTGATTCTTCGGAGCGGCAGAATTGATCAATCGAGGAGTCGAAGTCCTCGGTTGGTGCTCTGCGACTCTAACAAGTATAAATCTAAAATTTGCAACGCTAAAAGAACAAGCGGAACCGAGCATTTCGACAGGTGTGAATAAAACATCCGGTCGGGCTTGAGACCATCATGATATCTTGACTTCAGACTGGACCGCGCGTCGGCATTTGGTTTAACTAATTAACGTTGAAAGTGGATGTCTGGCCTTTTCAAATTGTAATATGACTTTGCTCTGAAAGGCAGAGGACTGTAATGCCCTAATAGTGGCTACTTCCGTGATGAGGTGGCAATGCAGCGGAGGTTACGAAGGTGGCTATGAACCTATGATTGCAGTTTTGCTCTTTGCTGCCAGCAGTTGTACCAGCACCGCGTCCCTCTCGGCTACCAAATTCGACCAGTCAACATCGCCCAGAGACTTCTTGACACCATCCTCCAAAGCGGACAGGCTCTCGCGACTCCAATCAAACCGGTTCTTCAGGATGTCCTCCTCCCAAGCCTGGATGGACGGCCCCAGGCGCTCCATCCGCCGAGAAAACCCGTCCGGCCCGCCCCCGCCGCCCAGCGCGTTGGTGGCTATGGGGCCTGTGAGCGCCCACCGAAGGCCGGGGCCTTGCGTCACCGCCAGGTCGAGGTCCGACGCCGAGACGACGCCCCGGCTTATGAGACTGTACGCCTCGTTGTTGATGGCCGCCTGGAGCCGGTTCGAGACGAAGCCGGGGACCTCGTGACGGAGCAGAATGGGCCTCTTCCCGACGGAGCGGTAGAACTTCATCGCGGCCGCGACGGACTCGTCGCTGGTTCCGGGATGGGGCACCACCTCGACCAAGGGGATCAGGTGAGGGGGGTTGAAGGGGTGGCCGATGAGCACGCGGCTCGGGTCGTTCTCGCACTGCTGGATGAAGGCCGAAGATGGCAAACCAGACGAAGACGACTCGATCACAACACTAGGTCTCGTGTGCTCGTCAAGCGTCTTCAGGAGTCTCTGCTTGAACTCCTGGCGCTCTGGTCCGTTCTGTGGGGGAGAGGTCGAGGTCCGGGTCAGCGGGGCTCCATTAATCACGTGATTACTTCGCAAAGACAAGCCTACTTACTTCCTGGACAAAGTCGGCTTCAGCCAACCTCGGCACGATGTCGCGAACGAATTGGTAGTTGGCAACAAGCCGCTCAAAGTTGCCATGCTCCTCGATGAAGGGCTTGGCCTGTTCCAGGTATCGCTGGAGGGCTTCCTCGGCCCCGTCTGCAGGATCCGAGATGATGACCTTCAATCCCCTCGAAAGGAACAGAGCGGCCCATCACATGCCAATCACGCCGCATCCGACGACGGCGACGGTACGAACTTCTTGTGCCATCATTTCATTGTCCGCCATCGAGAACACAAGTGCAGAACAGAATGATGGGCTGGTCCCCAAACCCTCCCAGCAAGCGCCTGGAGTGTGCTAGAGCATATCAATTGAACTGCCCCGTATCGTATCACATTCTCTCGGGGCCCGGATGCACAGCGCCTAGTCCCGGGTAGGCCTCAGGCTGGCCGTATCCATTATCCATTCCCGGGGCGTAGGCTCGTAGCCGCTAGCACTGATGGAAGGCGCGGGGCAAATTCGAGGATGATATCCGGTGTGGGCGATCTACGGTGGGGCGACCTGCGATGGGGGCGTGACACGTGCTGCATTCTCGCCAGCGCCCTGACAGGAGTGTCAGTATTAGTGGCCCCAGGGCGGGCACTTAATTGCAGGCGATGGACGCGGTCGGCTGCCTAGACGGGGAACTCAAGATATATTCGCTCTGGCCAAGGTTTCGGACAGACATCATGGCCACCCAGCAACAGGAGATATTAGAGAATAGCTACGGTGCGGGGACCGTCGTGGATACGGAGTTCGTCCCCCTCCCGGAGGAATGTCGCTGAAATTGTAAACTGGGATCGGTGGCTTGCTGCTCGACCCCTAGCTTACACGACGTCTGTCGTAACGGTACTCAAAAACCTTTTGCTGGTATGATTATTAGTATGCCAACGTTCCTAAGCTGCTTGCTGGGACGTCCATAGCGAGAAAAGTAGCCGCGGATGCGTTTAGCATCACGCGGCAGCTCGTCTAACATAGTCAGGCGTATGATGTCCACTACTCGTAGGACGAAGCGGCGTTAGTCCAGACTCACTTTCGTCCTTGTAATCACAAGATAACACTTCATGGCCACGGTGGCCCTTCAAATCCATACACGCCTCCACAGACACAGAGTCCTTCGCATCCTCTCCTGTCAGCATGCCAATCCTATATATTTCCACTCAGCCCGTCACCATAGACCAGCGACCGAGGAGTAGTAGCAGCCAAATGTCATTCATCTGCTGGTCTGTCAGTCGCTATGCGCTTCTATTCGGACCGTATTGCGTTAGGCGTCGCTTACGGCAAGGAGGACGAGAACAGCCATTACTGTTCGGAGTGGAACGACAAGGTCCTCGGCATACTGTAGACATCTGTTCTTCTTGTCCACCTTCTCCATCGCAAGACACTCGACCCAGGGTCGAGCCTTATCACTCGTCTTGGCTGACTGGACCACGTTCTCCTGGAAGACAAAGACGACGGCGAAGAAGATGACGTCACAAATGATGATCAGTACAATAGCAATACCACACCACTGTAGCTGGATGACGCGCCTGATCCGATAATAGGCTTGCCTTGGGGACATGGTGCGAACACTGGCTGTGTAGGACGGTATCTCGGAGCATTCTGTCGTGGTGCTGTTGCTTGCCAGCGATGCCAGATAGACCTTTACAAAATATCCGAACGTCGCAAACTGCATAATGACGGTGAGACCGGCGAAGACCAAAAGAGGGACCCAGAACGCAGCTAGGCTATTACGGTGGTTGACGTGGCAGGTCTGTCCAAACCGGAACGACACACCGCTCACGGTCAGGGCGATGACCAGACCAATGATGGGGATACCCCAGCCGAGTACCTGGGAAAGCCACATGAAGCCTCTTCCAACCACGATCTGCCAGCATATCTGAAGATGCAATGACAGTGTCCGCAGGAAAACCCACGTGACTCCGGCCCAGCCGCCCCCGATCAAAAACACCCCAGAAGCCGTGCTATAAAACATCAGAAGGTATTTCCATACGACCCGGGACTGGAGGCAACTTGCGTTCATGAAGCTCACGGCGCAGGTGAGGCTAATACTGAGTTAATGGCGATGTGTAGGATCCCTTCTCATCCGCCTGGTTGTAGATATTTGCGATATAGAAAGTCTCTATGGGCGTGATGACCTCCAGGGTCTGCATGTAGGGATCGGAAACGAGGTCGAGCCTGGGGTTTACTTCAAAGGGAAAGAACTTTCGGATGTACGTCATGACCCTGGGGCGAGTCTTTATGCTGGAGAGATCTGCGGACTCTTGTGGTACGAGCGGTCGGAACGACGGGTGGGAGATACAGCTGTACAAGCCGCTTCCTTGAGGACGACCCTTGTCTTGGAAAAGATAGGGTTCCTGATGGCAGAGGATGTGTGATTGGTGCTCGAGGCGATCTGGAATAGGGATTGCAAGCTATGACGCCCCCGATTCAGATTGTGCTGTACCAGCGAGATCGCCTCTAGCATAGCACTTTGTACACTTCGCACTTCTCTTTGTCAAAGGCCGTGTGTCCAGTCTGGTTGCAATTGGCACGTCGGCACGGTCCAAGAACAGACGGACCGGCTGATGGGAGTCGTCCTGGAAACAGTGCTAGCACTGACTCCTAAAGCCAAGCCATCGCCGTACGCGAAACGATGGTGGACGACGGACCTAACACAACTCCGGCGCATTCACACATACTGGAGAAACCGAGCCAGGACCGAGAGGAGGGCAGGTTGTACCAGGAATGGCCTACCGCAGCGCACAGACCAACTCGAGAACTCATCTACCAGCCTCATCCGATTCTTTGTCTTGTCGACGCACAAAACTTCAATACTGGACATCGCCGCCGATACTTTCAACCGCCTACGCGCCACTGCCACCCACAATGATACCCTTCTCTACCGAGCCCCCTAATTCATAGCAGAACTCCCTTTTATTCCTTGAGGTATCTGGAGAATCCGACCTCCGTTAGCAACGACGAGGCTCAGGCTTGTCACGATGATCGCTGGTCGTGGACACCTTTCCTGACCATGCTACCGAAAGCTGCCCCGATATCCCAGGCTTCGCATCTCGAGCCCAGTCTCCAGAAGTGACCAAAGCAGGTCACCCCTAAGAGACGGCTGATAAAACATCGACTGATGATTGCCCTAGCGCAACGGGCTAGGCCGCGAAGGGGACGACGGTAGAAAGCACGCGGCCTCTAAGGCACTGGCGCCCACTTGTATTCCATATTTCACATCGCACGTAATAAAGGTACCAAAATGTATTGAGTTTATTTCTTTGTTCGCAGCTCGTCATTTGCCTCGAAGCTTCCTTCTGCGCTACGGCTGGTGAAAGACTGCTCTAGCCCCGCCAGTTGTTGCTGGACGTCATCTCGTAGCGGAACCTGGGCCTGCCCAACGCTCGAGGAGCGGGCCTCGAGGGCGCGGACTGTTTCTTGCGTCCTGTTCAGGTCTCCGGCTGCGGCGCGGACTCGTCCTTTGCCGTCGTATAGACTCCACCCAGCTCTGTCTGCAGGGTTTGATGGGCCTGTTCGGTGTGGGCGCAGTAGGCGCCTATACTGGACACCACTTTATCGTGGTAGGGTTGGAGACCCTCTGCGTTGGGCTTCCGCGCGTCGGCGCTGCACGGCCGCTTTGTGGATGATAAAGGGCGATGGTCTTCCATAGTTACTGGCTCATTGACGACATTCTTCCGCTTGCCGATTGTTGTGTTTTTTACGCCGGACTGCTTTTATTGACTGGCTTTATATTTGTTGATCCCCCATTGGTCCAATTGATAGACGTACTGTCGACGGCTTTGGGTTGAGCCAGACCTTGATTAGCCGGTCGTCTTGTGAGTTCCCAATGGGTATTGCCTACGTTGCTTTGAACCCAAACTCTTCCATTTTCTGGATGGCTTCATCCAGCGTATGAGCTTCGTACAGTTCACATATTTGGGTCTTTTTCTTCTCCCAAACTTCAGGAGAAATGCGCTCTGGCTGCTACTGTTTACCGTCGTAGTGGATGAATATAAGATCAGCCGTAGCTAGATTCGAAGCCATGTTCTTCGATATGCAGAAGCAGTGCTTGGGAGAACGAGAACAAAGTGGTCGTGATTGAAAAGGGCCTTTCTCAACATGGAAGGAATTGACGGGAACAGACTTGCTTGGGGCGGCAATTTGATATTGAGCTGCTTCACTCGAACTGACCAATCAAGGACGAATGTTGCAGCATCTTACATACGGCATCTCAGCCAGTGAACGAAATTCCAAAACCCCAAAGGGGTTAGATCACCCCAGCCACCATGCGGGCCCTCGAACTATCTCAGTACCTAGCCGAAAAGGGGTTTTGGAAGTTCGGTCTGGTCGATTGATAGGCAGTTGCAGCGTACAACATGATCAATACGTAACTCATCGTTAGACCCAGCCATGCCAGCGACCCTGCCGTTTCAGGAGATTGGAAATAACAAAGGCGCAACAAATGTGCAGTCTTGTCATGATTGACGTTAGATTGGAAAATCACTGAAGGTGGGAAGCTTTCGCCTGCCATTGCTGTGTAATGCCGAAGGACCGTCAAAGGCAATTGGAAGTGCAAGCCGGGTTGACTCATGAGCTGCTGTATGCGAAATACAAACTACATTACGCAAGTATGGCCAGGAATAATACACAGTGCTCTGGACTCGCAGTTCCTATTCTAGACTACCTACCCAAAGGCGTTGTGGACAGGACAGTGTAGGACCCTTCGCTCCGCACAAGGGACTTACTCGCGCTCGCCTCGAGTTTGGGTGGGCTAATTGGCGCACAATATACTGGCTCTTGCACACTTGCCGCAGAGTTCCATCGTTCTAGATTAAGCGTAAATAGGTAAGCTAACCCCCCCTGTCACGAACCATCCCATCACGGACCACGTAGTTAAAAAGCACCATTTTCCAATTGCAGTTGTTTTCCATGGCAAAACCCAATGAACTCGGCCACTCTTTATAACCGCCTTACCTCACCTGCTATTTCTGACTATAATGCAGTCTTCCGTGTCTGTTAACTCCCTTTCTATGACCTCTGGATCGCTGGCTTCGTCTTCATATACCACTCTACCCCTAAGCCGCCTCTTGGCCTGGCGAATATTAGCCATGCGAATGAATCGTTGTCCGGGCGGAAGTACTACCTTCTGGCGGACCTTTTTAGTCGTCTTCTCCAGTTTGGTAGTTAAATAGTCGATACGAGCCTCAAGATCCGCAATTTTGCTGGCCTGCTGGTCCAGGGCTTTACTGGCCTTCCTAGTGAACAGGCGTTGCGAGGGAAGGTGGAAGGTAGGGTCATTCGTAGCCAGCTTTCGAATGCTCCTACGTAATTCTTGGCCTCCCGAGGGTGTTTTGATAGGCGTTGGGGCTACCTCAGTTAAAAAGTCGGGAGTCGACTCTCTTGTAAGCACTGGTGGTGCATCCGAGCGCTCCCGGGCAACACCTACGTCCTCCAAGATGACATATCTCGATGATAGAGGCTTCTCACGATCCCGCGGCCATATTCCTGAAGTTCTCCAGGCATTTTTGATAACGTTCGGAGTCAGTACGTCAATCCTAGCCTGCCGGTATGCATTGATCATGTCCTTTTTTGAGGGATTAAGCCCAAGGCGTGCGTTTGGACCATCCCTGACGAAGACTTTCAGCTTTCTTTTGAGTAACCCAAAGACTCCTACATCCAAAACCTGTACTATGTGGCTGCAGTGTGGCTCATAGAAGATCAGCCATACTTTGTTTGATAAGCAGAGCCATAGAAAGTCGTCGTTGGTATGTGAATCGTGGCCATCACAGATTAAAACCACCCATCTATTCCCGTGACAAGCGCGTATATGAGGGATAAAGATGTCGTTTATCCAATCCAAAGCTGTGGGATTGCTAGTCCACCCTTTAGGAGAGTATTTAAATCGCCAGTCTTCAAATAGACTGCTGACCTGGCTCTCGTACAACCAGGATGTAAGGTTGGAGCCAGTTGCGGAACTGATGGCTGTCTCAGATGGGCTACGCTTTTGGTAGGAGGCCGCAAGCAGCGAATTGGTTGCGGCTGAGCGTGAAGGTAGTTAAGATGCGATATTTCCTAGTCAATGAGCCAGAAGCAGTACTTGGGGCCCCATGCGCAAACAGATAGCGGCAAAGGTAAGCGTCAAGCGCCGCTAATAAGGGCTTCCGTATATGCAGTTCAGCGCTGGATTGTGATGAGCAAGGGTTTTCTCCAAAAGCGTGGTTACCAAAACGTACTCTTTAATAGATACTGACAGAGATATACGAAACTCGGCATTCGGTGGCTGTACTCACCAGTAATCGAGCTCTAGAATATAGCTGGAAGCGTTTCCCCTGGGTTTCCGCATGCGATACATCCAGTACACAAAGCTATGCAACCAGTCTTTTCAGCTATCGTCGGTCTTCGTGTACAGCGTCCAGATGGCGCCCGTCTCTAAATGCCTTCTTCAGGCCTCATACTTCCTGTATTGCCTAGGCTGCCTTACTGAGATGTTCATGCTTCTTGCCATCCTGTTGGCCATCCCGGGGACAACCGCTTACTTTGCATGGTTTACACAGAACAGACTTCGGCCAGTTTTTGAGACAAACGACGCCTACCGTCATGTGGACGAAGCCTTTGCACACCTTGCTTTTATCACAGTTTACTTTACCACCGTGATCTGGGGGATGGTTCCATTCCTGAGCCTCGAGTCACGGTTAACCGGACGAGCTAAAGAGCGTATCTCACGTATCGTGAAATTGCTTACAGTGATTTGGACTGCATCTTCTATTCGAATCATCTTCTTGGCCTGGAACTGGTCTCTTCAACTGGATGCGGCCGGGTACATCCACCTCGCTGGTACTTGCCAAGTGATGGCAATTTGTCTAGGTATCGTCCTTTGTGCAGGCTTGGTATGTTTCGGCCATCCACCTCATCTGGTCCATTCTCAGAGCTCCCTAACCATAGAGCAGGTACTTGGGGATACGATGGGAATGATAGATATCATGGGCGGTGTAGCTGCCATACGGGCTTCGATGGGCATCTAGTCTTTCAAACAATGAGCGGGTACAGAATATGTTGTCCCTCAAGCTCTGAGCGCACTTCCTACTTTTGCAAGGCCAAACTCTGGAGTACAGCCATCGTCCGAAGAGCCGCCTTTGTACAAGTTAAGGCTGGGTCCATTTAAGGGCCCTTGTCGACCTATGTCGTTCACATTGGTTGTAAGGTTGTTGAATGCCGTGGAGATGTAAACTAGGAAGCTGGATTTCCCTAAGCAATTTACGTCGGTACTATATGAAACATGCTTCGTCCCAACAAACATCCCATTCCACTCTATTCTTGTTGGGAGATACCTCTCCTCCCTTCTCTGCAAGTCTACCAGACTCCTCTCCGGGGTAGCTCTCCCCATTGATAGCATCGATGAAGTGCGTAATGGACGGAAGTGTGAACGGCACCGTTGTGGTCATGTAGGCCTCGGCGGTGGTGGGGTGGGCGTAGGGTACGTCTGTGCCGTGAGACGACAACATCATCTCGTCCGGGAGAGGATGAAGGTTAGGGTAGGCCGTACACGGCGGTGTGTGTGATCTCTTAAGATTATCATGTGAAGGTGGAAACAGCCGCTCATGATCGACATATATAGGTGGTATACACTGCGATGCAGGCTGGGGTGCCTTGGAAGACGCTACATTGGAATCTGATTTCATACTCTGTCTCTTGGTCTCCTTTCTGGGCGCCTGTGCCTGATTCTCGGCACCCACAGGGGTGCTATTAGTATCGGATCCCTTCTCAAGGTCTTCCAATCGTCTCTTGAGCTTCTTTCCTGTAGAAGTTATCAGGCTCGTCCGATGGGGGCACTCATACATATGATCGACGTTACGTACTGTAATTGCGCTGAGCAATACGATTTTGTACCCGTCAGCGCTCGGCAAGGTCTGAAATCTTGGTCCAATCCTCTTCTGGTCTGGCTGAGGGCGAGAAAGCAATGCTGCTGCGTCGAGCTGAATACTGGCTGGGTGCCATGACAGTCCCATATTATGGGTATTGTGATTGAGATGAGGTCTGAGATGAGGTATGCCGGTTATGATACCAAAAGCAGAGGCGTGTATCAGTGGGGATGTGGTTCGTGGAATGCCTAGCCTATCATTACTGACGCAATGGCCGCTCTGTGCACTTCTGAGAGGAGAGGATGACGGCAGCCCACCAGGACGAACGCAAGAGAAGAATTTTACGAAAGAAGGTGCGAGGAATGGAAGGGAAGTATTTTAGGGTAATATTAGAGACTACAAAACGCTCATAGCTTCTATGGTGTGGTGCGTCACCTGAAGTAACCTAAAGCGGAACGATTGAATTGCCACGTAAAACTCCGGCGCCTGTTCCTTCCAAGTTTGCTGCTGTTCGCTGGCTTCATCATGCTGAGCGGCGGCGCTATCAGCACCTTTGTCTATCCTGAGGTACATATCTGCTCTACCGCAGCTTATGCATTTTACATTCATGTACGACAGGAAACGTACATACAGTACAGGCTCCTAATCCGAATGCAGAGCTGGGAGCAAGATGCGTCTGACTGCGCTACGAAAAAGCACTTCCTAACCGGGAAATCCGTTAGCTTCTTGACAGGCTGGAGTACCGTATTGTGCTATTTTGTTTCAAAACACCACTGCCCTTACCTCAGGCGACAGTTGCGGCGCCAGCTGTATCCAAATAGCACTTAGTCCCAGCACCCATCTGAGCAATGTATATAAGCTCCATAGTGTAAAGCCCAAAGAAATGGTGCCTGTCGGCAATCATGTCTCTCAAGCGCATGCCAGACTTCTGCCGTGATCGCAACCTCGTGACGGTCCGGGCAAGGCCCCCGCTCTATATCGGCCAAACTGCGCATACCCACTATCGCCACCTAGGCACCAACGGCAGCGGCTGGCTTGGAATGCACCGGTCGGGTAGCGGGCACGTCGTCCAAGTCCGAAGTGAATGCCGTCTGTCCATAGGGTATATGAAGATAGCAGGTGGCGTCATCGGCGCTTAAGTCACGTAAATGCATCATCAGTTCGGACTTCTATCGCATCGCCAGTATATTGCTATGTATACTTAGAGGTAGATGTCAAGATCTGATCACAAATAATTTTGCACGATCAGTCTGAAACCTTTACGGTTCTGCTCGATTCCAAATCAAGCCAGCTCACACTCCGTACCATTGCAATCAAAAAGCCTTAATCTCTTCTCCTGAAAGCTAACCACAGCTGAGGTCTCTATACACCAGGTCAGAAGTGGGAAACGTGGCTATGGAAGAAATGAGGTACATCTGAATCTGGTAGGCTTGTAGAGACGTGGAGTGAGATATCTCCAATAAGCATCCCATATATGCTTTCTTAAGAGCAGGCACTATCAGACAATAAAATTCTGGGCTCCAGACATGGAGGTTGTATAGCGTGCTCTCGATTCCATTCTATGCACCAACTGGAAGGTTCGGTGTCTTCGCCGGTTTAGTACAATATTATCGTTACTATCAAAGATAGGTTGAGTGATAGTGGCAAGGACTGGACTTTGGCCCTCCTCTATGTTATAGATGATGTCAGACATCAGTCGAACTTTCAAATTGAACCTGCTTCGGTTACATGACGCAGTCTTACTTACGTTATCTATATTTGTGTCGCATTTACTCCAGTTCCAGTAAGCCAACCAATATTCAGCGAGTTGCAATTGAACAACTGTAAAGTAAATAGTCGATTCGAACGAAACTTCAAGGATCTGTGCTGTAACTTTATCCTGTCTGCCCTCTCATCAACGGGAGATACTTGTTATGATATAACCCTGAGGTTTCCTGGGAAAGGTACTGCAGGTCATCCCAGTTTGCCAATCTTCCGGCATTACCATGCTGTTGCTTTCCCTCTTTGGTTTCGAGGTCCACGTGACCAGCTCGGCTGGCCTAGACAGCAACTGGTTTGCACTGCCATGGGAGCGATCTGCATTTTGAACCAATAGTCCATCGAAATGCTTTAGCGAGGTCGGGGTAATAGTACCACGCCTCGGGGCTGATCAACAATATAAGCCTGCTTTTCTTTTTGGGGAGCACACCATAGCTTCTGCCCTGGCGTATCAGTTAGGGATTGCATTATTACGACTATATCCTTACTTCTAGTTAATAGACTTGCGGTGGGTAGCTGAGGTATCCAGTAGTCGAGTCTGGTCAGTTCAATAAGTGATATAGGTAATATCTTGGATGGTCAGTATCGGTGTCTTCGTGTATGCGTGCTGGCAAGATATCTTCTCATCCAGTGGCCTCTCTATCACCAGACGACCTACAGGAACTAGCCTCATTTTGTATGGAAGTTAGTAGCCTGGATAGCACTGAGACGTACCGTTCCTCCATGGCACCTACCTGACTAGGTAGTAGCAGAGTGAGTACTTCGCAGAGGTCGTGCACAGTACCCTCTAGTTCCAACGCTTATTATTGATCACCGTGCACCGCAGTACCCCGATCAATCTTCGTCGTTTAAAACAAGTGAATGTGCCATCGCGGCTGCGGATTTTATATACCGTCCTTTCCGAGGGATATAGACATCCCGCGATTGCCTAGACGCCTTCGAGCACCCAAGTTAATGCAATTGTTGAGACTGCCAACCCTCATGTGGCAATTTCGACATGACCAAGCTGAATGATCGTAACCAACAGTATCTCCCATTTTGAACACCAAGTAGCTTAATTTCTAGTCCCAAGTCCAAGAGAACAATACGCCATCTCCGCCGTATGGAAAGAAAATAGAATTTGATATCTCCCAACGCACAGCCTTTGAAGGATTATTACCTCGTTCGTTCCAAGCTGCATATGCATAGTAGACTTGATTAAAAAAAAGAAAAGAAAAGAAAACCAAGAGCAAAGTTGGTTATCGCCATACAATTAGAACCGGCGACGAGGTGGAAATCGAGTTGTGACAGAAGTAATAGAACATAAGTAAAACATAGGTAAGAAGACAGATGAAAGGAAGAAGAAAGGCTCCGCTATTGAACCGATCCTACTTTCGTGGCGGCAGTTGCGATATAGGGGTCGATGAGCTAGAAGTCACACATCCCATGGCGGAGGATCTTGTGTTTTAACGACGGGACTTCGGTGTGTAGCGACATCGCTGATTCTGCGAGGATGGCATTCTGGACGTGCAGCATGCTTCTGCGTTCTTCGAGGACAAGCTCCTTATCCTTTTTTCTTCCCCCGGCGCAAAGTAGCCGATAGACAAGTGTTGTTTCTGGGTTTCCCTAAACCCCCTTTTGAACACTATATAGGCATGTTTCGACCATCGAGGAAACCAAAAAACATCTATCCCATTCCAATTTGATGTTACTATTGGCTCGAATGAGACTCTCGTGGAGGAAGGGTGCTCTCGCATTGGAGGAAACTCCGAAGCTAACAACCTAGCCGGATACTGGACCTATTTACTGTGCAATATGCCGGACCGCTGCTGCCAAGTAGCTTTGGATCAATTCGCAGTGGCAGTCTCCATGGCGCAGAACCTCATTCTTGAGCCAGAGCACTTCCTCACGCAGCCTGGCGGCGTGCTGCGACAGCGACGCTCGCTGGGAGGCCAGCTCCTGTTCACGTTCCCTCAATTCATCGATATATTTCTTTGATTTGTCTCTACATTTGCTGGCCGCAAGGCGGTTCTTCTCCCGGTTTCGTTCGTACCTCTTGCCCCGAGCGGCGGTGGTGACTTCTGGTGCGGAGGTGGACCGCTCCATAGCTCCGCTCCATACTCGCCCAGTCGAACGAAGAGCGCTTAGTGCTGCTTCGTGGTCATCGTTGAAGCCTATTGGAGAGTTTCTGTGACTAGATTGGTCGCAGTAAGCGCCGGAGGCTGTGGGCCCATGGTTACCAGAATAGGCATGCCTGTTAAGTTCTGGGCCAACCCCGGCATGCATCCCTGTTGAAGTAAATTGTTGCTGGTGCTGTTGTAGTAGGGTCTGGTTTACTTGGTGCGACAGACTAGTAGCGGAGTAGCCGAACTAGTGCAATATCTTTTCGTCAGGTCATCCATCAAGAACTGCCCCGAGGGGGGGCGGGGGTGTTAATTTCATAAACTCCAGAGAGATTGAGATGTGATATAAAACTGCCTATGATGCTAAAGATGGACTATGCGAGGGACAGTCTATACGTCCCGAATCAATCGCGTAGGAGTCTGTGGAAAAGATAGACTTGGCTTACTTGGTGCGAAAGATTGTGCTGCTCGATGGGGCTCTGGTATGCCGGGAAGCTGTAGTTGTATTGACCCTCTAAGGAATAGTCGTGCCCACCGAACGGCTCTGTGGGTGGACCGCAGCCAGTCGTGTTGAAGTAGTTCATGTGCTCGGCCGCCTCGGGTTCCCTCCACGTCAACATGTTAATCTGGTCCATGATGCATGTGGGGGCTTGGCGGGGGTTGACTGCAGGCTTATGCGGGTAGAAGGAGCCTTTTTGGTGAAATAGATGGTTGTTCGCGACCTAGCCGAGCTGACTGGTGATACTTATAAAGGGTTGTCGAACGAGTTGAAAGATAAGGATTAGGTGGAACTTGGGGCCTCCGCCCGCACAATGGCTTGCGTTCTGGTTTATCAAGAGAACTATAGCTAATAAAAATATATGCCATATACGGCCATGTTCGTCCACCTTCAAGGCTACTACAGTGCCGATACATGACGACTAGGGTCCTGGGGAAAGTGGGTAGGAGGGGTCAAGCAACCGTTGCACGAGCTTTATCTTCCGGCATGTTTTTTATTGGATGGCGTGACCTGGATAGCACCCGAATTGACTGGTATTGTGATTCGCTGCGAGTCCATCAAACGTTCGCGATTAGATGTTTTGTTATCTTACCTGTGGTGTTATCCCTGATTCGCCACCTCTGAGCGGATCGAGAAGCGTAGTCTTCGCAGGTCAACCCTCACGTCTTGCCCAAGAGAAGCTATGAAAGTAGCCACTTCTGCCTCTCCGTGTTGAGGTGCCCATTGTGGAGCTGCTCTATACTAAAAACACTGTGTGCATACAAAAAGCACTCCATATGGAAACTACGAAGGTACTAGACGCATAGCTTATCTTTCAATTGCCGTCAAATATCAAGCTGCCCTTGATACTTTCCTGTATTGCCACCAAGATGGCACTCATTGATTCGAATATCCTTACTGCTTATCTAACTAGTGTAAAGCACCTGCGAACTTCCTGTCATCAACAGATGTCCACACGGCCAGCAACAACTACAACTCAATCAATATGGTGTGTACCAATTCGACGGCCCAGACATGTGACTGGTCGGCTGCAGGGTAGCCCTCGTTTTGAAAACGCCATGGTGTATCGTTAGAGGAGTTGGTCTTCATACGGCCATGACCAAATCGGGTGCTTGTCCCTGCAACTGTTTTGATTGTTGTCACGTTTATATGTTGCCCTCGTACTTCCTCTTGTAGTGGAGCTGTCGCTTCCAGATCTTCCTCCCTTTTCTCTTGCCCCATTTCTTGACAACGAGCTGCCTTGCACGATGCAACCAGTGCTCACCTAGGTCCTTCACCTCAACCTGATAGTCATAGAATCTGACAAAGAGAAGTTTCGTCCTCTCGCTCTTGTATCGATGAGTAATAGACTCAATTGCATACAAGCCCGTAGCCTCAGTTCCGAGGTGTGAGACGTCGAGATTCGGTGCCGGGCCCTCACAGACCATGTCGTGCCGTATACTAGCGTCGTGACATGTAGCGGTGAACTGGATTATGTTTTTTTTCACAAGGCTCGGTTTGGCAATGCTTTTGAGAATCCATCGCTGGTCTCGAGGGACGCGAACATAGAGACCGGGGGTACTTGGGAGTAGTTTAAGATGGTTGCCATGAGCGGAATCGTTGCTGGTGCTGATAGTTCTTGGTGACATGTTCTATGATATGAGTTGATAACAGTGGCAGGTGCGCACTTTCTCGAGGAAGAAAAGAATAGTGTGATAGTTGCGCAGTGGTCTGTGAAGAATAAGTATAACGAAGGAGGGAACGTTGAAGATATATCGACACGGGGGCATCAAGGGTTTAAATAGCCAGCTCCTTTTCCAGCCAGCGCACTCTTGTGACCGCCTGGCTGTCGAGCCCATGACTGGCGTACTCATCCTGCAGTCTTTTTGGCTAATCTCAACAATAGCAGACGTCGCTGGAATAGTGCCAGCTTATAGGTCGTGATATAGAAACGCCACACAACAAGGAAAGCTATGAACACTGAAGCCTTTTGGCGAAGCAGATCAGGTTATGGATTGATATAGAGCGACAGTATTCCATTTGTAGCTGGAGGCCTCCCTAGACTGATGGCAGATAGGTTGACTCAGCACCAAGACTCTACTGTCAAGATAAGACGCGACACAAGCGCACACCCGAAATCTCACTGACCTGGATAGCTGGCACAAGCGTCGCCCACCCTGGCAGACGCGCATATGATCTGCCCTGGCGAAAACGTTTCGTAACCTGGTGACGATCGTGGTTGATGTTCTTGTCGCCTGCGCAAGAATACCGTGAGTGTTTGCCATCACCAAGCTATGTCTTTCTTTGAGGACGAGTGACCATGTAGGGATATGGTATTAGCATCGGCAGAGACGTCCCTACCTCTGCCTTAGGCCACGCATGAAGCAGTGAAGAAAGGCTCTCGGAGCCGTGCGCTGAGACTTCGTGTCCTTAGCAAAACGATATTCTGGGCCACGTCGACGTCACGCGGCCTGCCAACAGTAAAGATGGTGCTCGCTCCATGGAACAGTCTCAGCTCGCGGGTTTGGAGGGAAAGCATCGCTGCGCCAATCGGGGATGCTTTATGGAAACAGTGAGTTAGGCACCGAGGGAGGTTAATAAATGGGAAATATTGGATCAATATGGGATGTGTAATATTGCTTCAACTACTCTTCCATCTCATCCTCTTCCAAAAGTCTTCCCAGTATGATACTCTGCACGAGTGTCTCGCCTGTGAGTACCCTGATTCCGTGTAATGGGTAGTTGTTGTTTGTGCTCCGCCTGCTTTGTTCTGCACTGGCACCTTGGCCTGTGATGTAGATGAAGTCGAACGCATGAGTGCTGCTTTCCATTTTTGCCCTGGCCTGTTCAAGACTCCTTGCGCCGACTACAGTTGCCCCTAACATCCGCAGGAGAATTAAATATGGCATATGATTCCGCTCACTGCCCTCCTCACGAACAACAAGGATAAACATGTTCCGCAGAAACGCTGGCCTCTCTTCCAGGGTTTCCGGAAGCGTTTTGCTACTGGCTTCGTAGAT
The DNA here is from genome assembly GCA_039105305.1 of Apiospora arundinis. Lineage (NCBI taxonomy): Eukaryota > Fungi > Ascomycota > Sordariomycetes > Amphisphaeriales > Apiosporaceae > Apiospora > Apiospora arundinis. The sequence goes on from JAPCWZ010000004.1 coordinate 6,713,278, forward strand.
AAGTATGTCGCGAGAGCGTATTGCGCCACCAAGTACTCTGCTAGAGCCAGCACAACGCACGTATGAAGACCAGTCCACAACCTTTCCTCTGGAAATACATCTGGAGATCCACTTAGCAGACAGGCAAGGGAATCCCAATGCAAGGGCCTGCATATACTTGGCCTTGCGAGAGTGGCTGTCGGCAATCAGTGCCGTAAAGCTAGTAGCTTGGAAATCGGATTTTATTGCTAGGCTCCTTGCTTCAGTGGATGGAGATAGCTCCAGTGGCAGACCAAGACACGCAGGCTCAAACAGTTCGTCAAACCCAGTTACGAGTATCTTTCCACTCGCTCGTTGGATGAGGGACTTGGTGAGCTGCTTTCCCGCTTCGTCCTCGGAGTTAAAGGATAGAGCAAAAGCCATGCCCTTAAAGAGACCTGAAGACGCAGTAATGCCTCCGGGGGGACCTTTGGCAGGTTGAGCCGGCCTCAAACCGCGTGTTCGCTTGTCGGCCAGCTCGAGTATAGAGCTTCGTGGTGTCCTCGTATCAGTACCCGTTCCCGTGCCGTCGCCCACAAGCAGCAGGTTGCTCTCCACCACGGCCATTGGGTCTTGATCCTCTGTCCATTGGTGTGTCCTATGCCTTGATGCGGCTCTGACTGACTGGTCGGACGGGCTCTGTCGTCTGGGTGCCTGCGGAGTGCATATAGAAGCTGTCCCACAGATTCGCTCTTTGCTCTTGCTACTACCCCCAGTGCTAAGTAGTGAGAGTGGAGATGTTGCCTGCGAGTCTATATAGCTGTACGAAATGTGAGCATCGGTTTGCAGCGCCCGATCTTCGCCAGCTGATGGGCCAGCAGTGTTCCAATCTTTACTCTTGCTCAAGCTGCCCTGAACAATCCCAGATGCCCCTTTCTTGTTGCCGTTGGCCCTAATTTTGGCATAGGTTTGCTTTTGACGCTTACTCGTACAATTTTGTATTTTGGCCTTTGCACGATTTTCCAGTAGTGCCTTGGTATAATTTTGGCTTTTGGCGGTGGGCCGAGGAAATGTGATGCGTCGCAACGATGCAGCGGCTCGCTCTTGTCTACGATTTGCTAGACGACGGTACCGGAAGGTGTTTGCCCAACCTAAGTCTAAATCCGAGTCCTGGCTCTCATTCCCTACGAGGCTTGCCTGGGGATCATGATCAACTTCTAGAGAGCATGAGCTCCGTGAGTGGCAAGGATTGGTAGCTGGCTCTAGCGAGACTCGTGACCTTTCAGGCCTACAGTTTGGTTGTGTTTGCAACGTAGGAAGCATAGGATCGTCGCGCGGATTCTCAAAAACAGATCCTGTTTCGATAGATTCGTCCACATCGCCCGAGGAGGTACGAACCCCATCATGCAACTGGAATGGTTCCAGGTTGAAGTTAACAGCTCCTGTGTCGTCTTGACCGAAACTTCCGTCATCGGGCTCAATAAGGGTATGAGAGGTTTGCGACTTGTACTGCTTTCTGATATCTTTCGCTGGAAATCCTGTCAAAATTTCCTCCGCCAATTATAAAGTTAGTTAAAGTCACTCGAGAAGGCAGGGAAGGGCAAAGCTTACTCCATAGGCTTTGTGATATTGGTCGAAAATTGGTTGACTGCCTTGTGTTCCTAGCTTCATGTTGTCATCGAACGCGAGGGAAACGTGGCCAGGAAAGATTGACGAGAGCTTCGAGATGCTGAATTTAATATTGCACAGACATAAGGAAAACGCCAACTGCTAGCTAGGCTTGAGCACGCAGTATGGATTGACCATAGTGCCTGGTAACCAAGGTGGTATATGGATACACTGACGGGTAGGAAATCGTATCTGCCTTGCTGTAGTGGGCAGTGGCGACTATGGCGAATCTAATCAGACCAGGCCGGCGTAACGAATGCTTGGTGCGCGGTGAGGTCAGAGACCAATAAATAGCTGCGTCCGCCGGCTCTTTCCCAACAACGACTCGCAGACCTTCCTGGCCTACAACCGCTTCTCGCGGCCCGTCTTCAACCAGGCCGCCGTCCTGCCTAGGTGGCGGCAAGGCGGCAAGACCTGAGACAACGACGCCGACAGCGTCGTCGAGATCCTCGACAAGTCGCGGTGATGGGAGCTCCCGCCCAGCATAGCCTTCCGCCCCGACAGGCGTTGGGAGAACCAGTGCCCCCCTTCTATTACAGTCGTTACCTGATATACAAGACCTTGCGCCATAAATACGCACTTACTCAGTACATAGCCTCACCAACAAGCTTGACAGCGCCCAAAGACCCCTAGCCAGAACAAACGATGACATGTGCAAACCTGGTGAGGAATTAGCTGTTCGCGCGGAGTACGTGTATGCGGCGTGTGCACGGGACTCCACCGGGGTGTTTCGTATCATAAGCTTGCCTGCGATGACGTAGTAGAATGGCGCCGGCGAGACAATCGATTTTGCATGGTGAAAGATGGACAGAAAGTAGAAAAGCGTTGCATGCACCGTGCCGTGTTCTCGTTCCACTGCTCTGCGTCCTCTCGGCGACCATACAGGACTCTTGTACCAACACCAGCGGCGGGCTGGCGGGTTCTCTCGTCCATGCCCGCCAAGCCGCCCGCCGAGGCCCGATGATGAGGGACCCACATAAGGGTAGCCTGACCTTTTTCTCGGCCCCCCCACACACTTTCTTGGCCTTGTCTCCATGGCGCTCATCGCACGCAGGCCTGACGTTATTTACTGTTTTTGTTACCTACGCGCCCATACGCGCTAGTCGTCCGGCACAACGATAGTGCGTTGGACGTGCTGCCATCCTTTCCCAGACTAAGAGGTAGGTGTCGCGGGGTTGTTTCTGGTTTTCTCACCAGCAATTTTTAGGCGTTGCATCTACAATGCAAATGGCTGGCGGATTCTTGCAGTACCATGAGCCTGGAAGTAGGTGTTTCTATTCCCTCCTGCCTCTGGGGCGCTGGCTAACCGTCTTTAGTCGTATCCATCCTCATCCTGATCTCGTTCTTCACCTTCCTCTGGCTGTCCAGCAAAATATCCGGCAGACTTATCCATGCCAGCATCGTAGGCCCCATTGTCACGGGCATCATATACGGGCCGCCCCTCGCAAACATCCTCCATTCGGAATGGCAAGACACGTTCCTATACCTGGGCTTCATCGGCCTGATCCTCATCATCTTTGAGGGCGGCCTGACCGCGCGACTCGACCTCTTGCGCGCCAACTTCACTCTGAGCCTCGTCGGCGCCGCCATCGGCGTTATCCTACCCATCGCCTTTAGCTACCTCCTCTGCTTCCTCGGCTTCGGCTACGGCGCCGTCGAGACCTTCATCCTGGGCGCCGCCCTTTCCACTACCAGCCTCGGCACCACCTTCGCCGTCATGGCCGGTGCCGCCGACGCTGTCAACCTGTCTCAGACCAAGATCGGCGCCGTGCTGGTCAGCGCCGCCGTCATCGATGACGTTACGGGTCTTGTCATGCTGAGCGTGATCCACGACCTGGGGGAACTGGAGGGGGGCGGCGGCGTCAACCTTGGCTGGCTCATCGGCCGGCCCATTGTGGCCTCAGCAGCCATGGCGGTGCTGACGCCGCTGCTCGGCAAGTTCGTCTTCGCTCCCGCCTTCCGCGGCCTCGTCGAGCACCACTTCGCCAAGTTCGACCACTACTCCAACATCGGCCTCATGATCCTCGTTCTCTGCGCCTTCCTGGCCATTGCCTCGTACGCGGGCACCTCGATTCTGTTCGGCGCTTTCCTCGCCGGCGCCTTCCTGTCCTACCTCCCCTCGAAGCACCCCACGGGCCCCTTCGTTGTGTTGAGCCGCGAGGAGGGTGAGCGCGAGAAGGACAAGAGCCCCACCTTCGCCCACACCTTCGAGTACTACTGCCTCGACTTCCAGCAGTACGTCCTAGAACCCCTCTTCTTCGCCAGCATCGGTTTTGCCATCCCTTTCCTCAGCCTGTGGCAGGCCCAGGCCATCTGGCACGGCGTCGTCTACACGCTGCTCATGTTGGTCGGCAAGGCCCTCGTCGGCACTGTCGTGCCCACGCACGATTGGCTGCGCGCCCTCCACTCTCGGCGCCGGCGGCCCGAGGGGGGAGGCCCGTCGGCCACGGACCCCAAGGCGGACCCAGCGGCCGAGAGAGGCGCGGCCCAATCGCATCTCGTGCCAGCCTCGCTCCTGGGAATGGCCATGGTGGCGCGCGGAGAAATCGGCCTCCTCATCATCGAAATCGGATACAACAACACATCCTACGTGTCCAAGGCGGCCTTTCTTACGGGCATATGGGCCATCCTGCTTAACACCATTATTGGGCCTGTTGCCGTAGGGATGATAGTGAAGTACAAAGGGAAAGCTCTTGCCGCGGGATCTTGGGGTCTTGTTGAAGCTCCCAGTGTTGCTGGAGAAACAGGTGACAACAGGGAAATCTCCATGGCTCCTGAGAGAGAACATGTCTGAGTGTTGAGGTGAAGCTTATAGAAAATTTAATTGTGTGCCTAACATCATAAATGAGTAATTTGCAATGCCAAAATGAGCATAGACTAAGAAAAAACCCAACGAAGCAAGGGTACAATCTTATTTCACGGCGACTGATCAGCGGAGCCTGATGTGTCACCGTGCTTTCTTACTTTATGGCTAGCAAAATAAGATTGCACTCCCGCCTCATGCTCTGTCGCAGAGCATTGTTATTTCGTATAAGGAACGTTGAATTACCTGTCGGTATCTGGATGCGTGTCTCGTTTGGACTCCAGTTACACAACCAAGGATACTTCCGCCATGATGCAAGGAGGACAAGGCCCCAATAACAAGCCCGTGAATTCATCTGCGTTTGTTTGCTTCTCATATACCCTTTGACAAGAAGCAGAAAGGCGTCCAATGCCGAATCAGTCACCACGCCCCATGGCTCAACACCGAACCAGTCCGACCCCTCCATGTGAAATGGAATCCCAACAATTCCAAAGCAGCCACGTCCATTCCAATGGCGGCCTACATGTCCCTCTTTTTTTCTTTTTTTTCTTTTTTGAATCAAGTTTATTGTCCGTATGTCCCTCTTATAACAGTAGATTACGCTAGTTCCACTCAGAACGCAGCAAGTTCAAAGTCGATGTAGAGCAATTATTGACGATTCAAGACGTTTGATCTCTCTGTATTCCTATAGGGCCTCTAGCACAGACAAGAGATTACCGATGAAGGGTAGATCAGCCACGGGCATCAGTCTGAGTAGCCTGTCAAGTATGGCCTGCAGCTTTGCCCAGAGAGACTGGTTGAAATGCTGAGCCTCTGGTGCACTGTCTACACTCGCAAGCGAAACCACACGTAGTCTTGGTTTGTTCCAGGTCCGTGGTCGTTGGCCCCATTGAGCCTATGCGGTAGTTGATCTCGAGCTCCGTGTACCTGAGGCCAGGCCCTGGGTACCGCGAACGATGAACATGTCGCCAATGAAACTGCGCCGACGATTAGGCAGGCAGGACTTGTTCATCCGGAAGGCCACAGACCAGAAACTACAGGAGGCATAGTTGGAGCGCGAAATGTTATCCTTGTTACGAAAATCTTTACGGCAAGGTCTCAACGGCGTCATAGCTGAAGCCCAGGAAGCCGAGTAGATAATTGCAGCCGATGGGCAGGATGACGCCGCCGGTCGTACCACAAAGGCAGCTTGCACTGGTTGAACGCGGGCCGCGAGAACAGGTTGTACACCAAGTAGTTTTGCGAGCCGTTGACGATGGCGTTAACGGTTGTTGGGATAAAGATGCTCACGCACTTGATCTTGACGGCGTCCTCCACGAGGGGCTGTACGCCATAGAACTTGTAGATGAGTTTGAGTGCTGGGATCGAGAGGCCATGGACGAATATGGAAAGAGCACCAGCCAGTAGACCACGGACTGTTGTCAGCATGTGTACAAGGAGGAAGCGCGCGCCAGCCTCCAGGGCTTTGCCAAGCAGCCAAGGCTTTGCCAAGTGTTAATCAAGGCCGCCAATTCGGATAGAACGGCACCGCAAGGCTACACCTAAAGACCCGGCCACGCAAAAGCGACCCTGCCAACGCTTTCCCTGTGGTTAGTCCATATAGCTCAGGCATTCCGTATGACGACATAGCCAAATCAATAATCGTCACATCAACGCTCCCTTGGTTTCTTTGTATAGAGTAGTTCGCTTGGCTGTGTCTGCAGAAGACGCTAGACAGCTGCTCCATACTCAATGCTCCCTTCCCTTCGGGTCTAATCAGCACGACCTGCTGCTAATTGATAATGGAAACGCCCATCCTCTCATATCTCATAGCAGGGTACATGTATTCAAAATTAGTTTTCGTTTTAGATAGCAGCACTGCGTTGGCCGAGAGGAAGCAGACTGTCCTACCTCATGCCCGCCTACTTCATCCGTGTTTCCGGCTTCCAGGTTTGATTATTGGACGATTGGTCTGCCCCACTATAAAGCATTTCCTCCTTTATCTCCGTGTACCCGTCTGAAGAAACATCAATTGGTCGAGAGATGTGGCCCATCCTGGCCTATCTTCCTAGTCTCTTGGCGGTGACCTGAGTGGGAATAATTGGTCCATCAACAACCGGGCGGCGCTCGCTGGGGCTCGGCTGATGATATGAAGCGGGCGGGTTCATCCCTGTGTACCGGCACCGCAGCGGTCTACGGATTTCACCCACCATGGGGAATGCTCCATCCGCTAAGCTAAACCTAGTCATACTCTCCCACACAGATCGGAATAGTGCCCAAGCCAATAAATGTTGCCGGGCGCTCTATATATTCGACCCTTTGCAATGGTCATTATGATGTTGTTGTAGTATATAAATGCGCCTAGGCATACTCGCAGGCAAAAGCGGGTTTTTATATTCCGAAATTGTATTTCGGTTGCATCGACGTTGGCTGGACAAGAAGTAAGTCGGCATAAACCAGAAACAACGCCTAACCAAGCATTCTGCTTCTCTTTTTTTGGAACTATCTTCTTGCAGTATTTCCCCGGGTTCTCACGCCACCTCCGGCATCCCAGAAGATGACGACAAAGCAGAGGGACTCTGCTACTCCGCAGCGTATCTCCGGGCAATCTAATGAGCCACTTACGAGACCCGCGCATGCGTTGAGCTCTCAGGACGTACTTGATGAATTGGGTAGTGACTCGCTCAACGGCCTCTCGAATGCCGAGGCCGAAAGCCGCCGTGAGCGGCTCGGTTCCAATGAGCTGGGCGAAGCAGAGAGCGTCCAGCCCATCAAGATTGTCATTGCACAGATTGCGAACGCAATGACTCTAGTATGCTGTACCAGCTTGCCTGTCCCACCGCTGCTCCGCGTCTAACCAATTCTTCTAGGTCCTCATTCTCGCCATGGCTGTCAGTTTTGGTATCAAGTCGTGGATCGAGGGCGGTGTCATTGCCGCTGTCATCATGTTGAACGTCGTCGTTGGCTTCTTCCAGGAGTACTCGGCCGAGAAGACTATGAACTCACTCCGCTCCCTCAGTTCCCCCACCGCCACCGTGGTCCGAGCCGGAGAGTCTCATGTCATTCCTTCCCCCAACATCGTGCCCGGTGACATCATTGAGGTTAAGATGGGAGATACGATTCCAGCTGATATCAGGTTCGTGCCTCCCCCTCCCTCCTAGCGCTGTGCTGCCATACTCCCGCCACTCACCACGCAACAGGTTGATCGATGCGAAGAATTTTGAGACAGATGAAGCCCTATTGACTGGCGAGTCCCTACCCGTGCGCAAGTCCCAGAACCAGGTTTTCGACGAAAAGACTGGTCCGGGTGATCGTCTCAACATCGCCTACAGCAGTTCGACCGTGACGAAGGGGCGAGCTAGGGGCATTGCTTTTGCCACGGGTCAATTCACTGAGATCGGTGCCATTGCCTCTGCGCTGAATGAAAAGGACTCCAAGGTCCGCCCTGTGAAGCGCAAGCCCAACGGAAAAGCCGGCCCTCACCGCTACCTCGAGGCGTACACTTTGACACTGGGCGATGTGATCGGTCGCTTCCTCGGCGTCAACGTAGGCACTCCCCTCCAGCGCAAGCTCAGCAAGTTGGCTATGCTTCTTTTCGGCATTGCTGTTGTGTGCGCCATTATCGTACTGGGTGCCAATGAATTCAATTCGCGCCAAGAGGTCATTATCTACGCTGTGGCTACTGGCTTGTCTATGATTCCGGCTAGCTTAGTCGTCGTTCTCACCATCACCATGGCAGCAGGTACCAAGCGTATGGTGCAGCGGCACGTTGTGGTTCGCAACCTAAAGTCCCTCGAGGCGCTTGGAGCCGTGACAGATATCTGCAGTGATAAGACTGGTACACTCACGCAGGGTAAGATGGTCACGCGTGCTGCATGGGTGCCTGGGATGGGCACGTATACCATTGGCTCGTCCGAGGAGCCCTTCAACCCTACTCTTGGATCCATCACCTTTGACTCGCGCCAGCCTGTCGACATTGATATGGAAAGGTCTCGCGAGGGCACATCTGGAGGTATGAAGTTCGCCGCAGATAAACTTTTAGAGGACAGCACGATCCGCCTCCAGGACTTCCTCTCGGTTGCCTCCCTCGCTAACCTGGCGACCATCCACCAAAAAAACGGAATTTGGCATGCCCGCGGCGACCCCACTGAAATTGCCATCCAAGTCTTTGCGAGCCGCTTCTCGCGTAACCGCCTCAATATGGTGGGCGAGGGGATGGAGTGGACGGACGTGGCCGAACTTCCCTTTGACAGCGACGTCAAGCGCATGAGCGTCATCATGAAGAACACAACTACCAGAAAAAATTGGGTTTTTACCAAAGGTGCAGTCGAGCGCGTGGTTGACGCGTGCACACAATACTGTTATCGCGACGTCGAGGACGAGAGCGCGTACCGCCAGATGACGGACGACTACCGCGCCGAGATCATGCGCAATATGGAGGGCTTGGCCAGTATGGGTCTGCGTGTACTTGCACTGGCTAGCCGCCTTATCGACCTCGATGTTGAGCCCGACACCGACGTCGACCGCGCTAAGGTTGAGAAGGACCTGACCTTCCGCGGCCTTGTCGGCCTGTACGACCCCCCGCGTGCTGAGTCAAAGCCAGCTGTCCGCAGCTGTCACGAGGCCGGTATCTCGGTGCACATGCTCACAGGTGACCACCCCGAAACGGCCAAGGCCATCGCAATTGAAGTTGGCATCCTGCCGTCACGAATGGAGCAGGTGAGCGCCGATGTGGCGGCGGCCATGGTGATGACGGCGACCGCTTTCGATGCCCTGTCTGACGAGCAGATCGACAAGCTGCCCGTACTTCCACTGGTTATCGCCCGCTGCGCCCCGAGCACTAAGGTCCGCATGATTGAAGCGCTACATCGGCGCGGGAAATTCTGTGCCATGACTGGTGACGGGGTCAATGACTCACCGTCCCTCCGCCGTGCCGACGTCGGCATTGCCATGGGGAAGTCTGGTTCTGACGTCGCTAAGGATGCCTCCGATATTGTCCTGATGGATGACAACTTTGCTTCAATTGTTGCCGCTATCGAAGAGGGACGCCGCATTTTCGACAATATTCAGAAATTCGTCCTCCATGTCCTGGCCGAAAACATCGCGCAGGCGGGTACCCTCTTGGTTGGCTTGGCGTTTAAAGACGGCAGAAACCTTTCGGTTTTCCCCCTGGCCCCTGTGGAAATCATTTGGATTATTATGGTCACGTCGGGCATGCCAGATATGGGTCTTGGCTTCGAGCGGGCCGTGCCAGGTATTATGAAGCGGCCCCCCCAAAGCCTCAAGACTGGTATTTTCACATGCGAGTTCCTTGTTGATATGGTCGTGTACGGCCTCTGGATAGCCGCCCTATGTCTCGCAACCTTCTCACTGGTAGTGTTCGGGTTCGGCGACGGCAGCCTAGGCACCAACTGCAACGATGCTTACTCAGAGGCTTGTGACACCGTCTATCGCGCCCGCGCGACAACGTTTGCGACTTTGACCTGGTTTGCGCTCTTCCTAGCCTGGGAGATGATTGACATGCGGCGATCATTCTTCCGCATGCAACCTGGCAGCAAAAGGTATTTCACGCAATGGATGTTGGATATCTGGCGCAACAAGTTTCTGTTCTGGGCCATTATCTTCGGCTTTGTGACGCTGTTCCCGACGCTGTACATCCCCGTCCTTAACCATGCCGTCTTCAAGCATACGGGCATCAGTTGGGAGTGGGGCATCGTTTTCATCGCCGCAGGCCTCTTCTTTGCCGGCGTTGAGTCCTGGAAATGGGGCAAGCGTGTCTTCTTCCGCCGCCAGGCCCGCAATTCCCATGGAGGGAACTGGAAAGAGCTCGACATTGAGCAGCGCGTCTTCGGCGACTACCTCACCAGCAGTCCTACCGCCGCCTTTTCTCGAAGTGGCGATATCGAAGAGGCCCAGTCACCCAAGCCACGCGGCGCGGAATGACTACGAAGGGGCGGGAAACCCCGAACGGAGGTTCTTAATGCAGGCGCGTGCCGGGGTGATGATCATAGCTGTGGATTCATACTGTCTGGTCAGGTAAATGCTGTAACCATTTTCAGCAGGAACCAGATAAGCCTGAAAACAGTTTTAGGTGCGTGTGTGGGTGAGACGATTGAGTTCTCCGCTCGAGAGGCGATGAAAAGTTCGCGTGGTTTACTGGATACTGCTGTCGCCGCCAAACATACGAGTGCTGAGGTGTTTGGTATTGCGCAGAGATTGCATTGGCGGTCAAGGATAAACTCGACGTTGATAAAAAATGGTACATTGATCAAGAACCTCGCTGCATATCATCGCCTTTCGAATTCACACTGAAATGCCAAGGATACGCCACGTATCTCGAGATTAGGTGACTGCCACAGTTGTGGGTGTCCCCGTGCTCTACGTGCCCGTCGTTCTCCGCGCCTGGTGCCGTTGCCTCACGTCAGTCATGCTATCGCGATCGGCTGTGGTAAATCGTGTCCGTTCTGTACGGAGTGAATAATTGTAACGGGAAAGTGTACTCTGCAGCCGTCGTTAGCTGGCTCTGCGCACGGTCTTGGATGCGAGTACGTCTGGGCGTCTCCCTTCTGTGGCAAAGTACGGCCAGCACATTGAGAGAGCCGGTCGTTGATTTGATTCAACACGGCATCTTGTTCCTGCGCCAGTAATTTGGTGGGTAAATGCGATAGTTCTCTCGAGCAAGTTGATGTACTCCTGGGACGGCCGTGGGAGAAACTGGCATGGTCCGTCAAACCTGTCTCGTAGCACTCGGTTTGCACCGCTGCTATGGCCTCTCGCCATTGTGTTGCTGCCCCTGTCGCCGCCGCGGTATTCAATTGAGCCAAGGGCTACATTCGGCTGCCTATTTGATCCATAGGGCGTTGTTGTTGCCGTGGTGCAGACATTGTTGTTTATGCTTCTGGTGTCCAATAATGAACTACTTCTATTCATCAGTTCTCGTCAAAGCTTGCAAAGGACCAATATCATCCATACTGAGAGATATCATCAGTTTCACCGGTGGAAACCATGGCCTCGGGAGGGGTCGTCGTTGTTGTTCAAGAATGATGGCGCGGTGCACGTACAGCCCCATAAAAGGTTCGATATGGTTAAGTTAGGGGCACATGAATTACTTCCAGTCACCTGTAATTGACTGCCATTTGTGGCTATAAAAAATGAAGTATGAGTGATGTAAAAATGGTATCCAGAGCAGTACTAGAGCCTTATATAGATGGATAGCAGCCAATTGTGCAGGCAATCGCAGTCCCTGCGGTTGTTTCAACGTGGACCGAAAGATATGATGGCGGGGCAAATGGATTGACCCACAGCACTCCAACAGGGCATCGATGCTACACCGAGGGCTATACGGTGCTGGCGTTGCTGTTGGGCGAAGGCCACAACGCTAAAATGGCAAACGACCTTGAGTTCCCGGCTACACAATGGGGCTGGTAACTTGTCAGAATGCCAAGAATGGCACATGCAACTAACAGGGCAGATCACCCTCTCAAGCGGCAGGTACATATCAGACGGCACACGAGAGATCCTTAGCGAGGTTACGATAGCGCTGCGTCCCTCGCCTCAAGGCAGTCTGCTAATCCGTTCGTAACAGTAACAACGCCTGCTCATCTGGCGTGAATCAAGATACCGAAGAGATTATGTTTCAATAATAGACCGCATCCACGGTCGGTTGCTATCTGCCTGATCATCCGTATGACCAAAGGGGCACCGTTTGCCCTGCATGGGTGGCTGGGCTTCCCTGAACCAACCAGCCCCCAACAACCACCAAGAGCACCGAAACGGTTTGAAGTAACGCGAGTCGATCGTCTGCATCCCTTCTTCCACAAGGCAAAGTCCACTGCTTGCTTGCAGGGTGTTGTTCGCACGGCTGTGCGCGAAGCACTGGTGAGGTTGGAGTGCAGCCGATACGAAGTAGACATGCATGGTCTTCGCAGAGGTGTAGCAGTCAAGAGAGATGCCGGTGGAAGGGGGAATGCAAGATCATTGTGGAACTCATTGGATTATGATGAGACTAAAATGCTGCAGGCAATAGCCTACCAGACTGCCTGATCTGCGTGGAGAGAAATGCGGTCCTTGCAGCCATGTATCATGAGGGCCTTTTAGCTGCGGGAGGCTATGTGGGGATTGTTTGCGGCATAACCATAGGTGACGTCGTCGGGCTGGAGTTGAATGTCTTGTGTAGCTCGGATAGGGTAATAGTACAGTGGCGAGAGAATAGGAAGTAGTCAACTTCGAGTCAGTAGATACTAAGGACAGCTATCTGGAGGGAGCCTTGGGAATGCCTTTCTTGCCATCTACCGCAAGGATGTATTCCTAGTCATTGGACTTGAATAGGGAGTGGGCTGTACGTCGCACACTATTTCTTCACACCAGAATCACTGTGGAGGCCAGTAGTAGGGAGTCACAAGAGCAGAAGGGACGGTATAGTGGGCTCGTTGATGGATTGGAGCTGGAACTACGCCTCGAGATAAGCATAGACAGAGCTGTTGCTCGCGATATCTACCGTATCACCATGTGCCACGTCTGTCACCCAGAGGGCATACCGCTGAGACTCGTCCGAAGGTCCTCCAGCAATCCCACCATTTTCTGTGCCAGAGCGTCCTGCAGAACTTGCACTGGTAGTTCTTGTGGTAGTCCGGCGCGCGTCTCGACGTATTTTGCATATATTCCCCTTGACAGCCTGGGGACGACTTTGCAGCATCCCCCCCAAATCTAGGAGGGCATTGCCGTGGTTAAGTCGACATGATCGGTGCCAAGGGTCTTCTGGCCGCCACTCGGCTAGTCCAACGTACAGCTCTCTGCAGAGACGCATCCATCGTGCCATGGCGGGGTATCTTGTGGGTGCTGGTCGGGCTCCTGCACTCGTCGCGGCGGTTGGTGCAGTGTTTGTCGTGGAGCTGGACTCGGTACGGCCGGGCTGCCGCTCCAGCGTCGGTTGCGAACCTGGAGTGCCTGCTGTATGATAAGCGTTAACGGTCAGTCGATTATGTACTCAATAGACGAGAATCATGCTTACCTTACGGCCTTCGCGGCGAAGGCAGCTGCCTCGGACCCTTCTGTCTCATCGGACTGTTGGGAATGACAGTCCCGCTATCTTCGTCGGGAATGACGTCGTAGATAGACAGAGGCCCCGCCGCGGCAGCGGGAACTGCTGCAACATACTCGGGATCGGTTTCGTACTCGGCATCCGCGTCGCTGGCATCCGCCTGGGCCTCGAAATGGATAGCTTCGACTTGGCCGCTCGATCGTGTCGCCCGGCCGTGGCTCGGTCTCGCATAGCACGCGGCTAATTGTCGAAACTACGGATGTTAATAACAGAGCTGGGTACACTCGACGGAACGGTAACCGGGACATCGGGACGGACAATCCTGTTGAGGCCCGGCACGCGCTGCCCTCGCGGGACGTGCATCGCCGTCTCTATCCGCTCGTATGTCGGGTTCCAATACGCAAGCGCGCTAAAGACGTCGCAGTACCGCCCGAGGTCTTGTGTCTTGTTCTGCAGCGGCAAGCCGCTCTTACGGACCTTGTCTTTCTGCGCTTTGGTATGGGCCATGGCGGAGGCCTAGCTACCTACTATGGTTCGGGCTACTTGATAGACCCTCTTGGGGTATATTCGTGGAGTGTCCATAGAGCTACAATAGCGTCCCGCTGAACGGTAGATATAGTCACGCTTGGCTTGCGGGTGTCAAATGGGGATGGCATGACGAGCTCGAGTTGGGCGAACGTCGCCAGGGGAGTTGCTGTTCCGGTTCCAGAACCCATGTTGGCGAGAGGAATCTCGGGCCAGCTTCTCTTCGGCGTGTCTTGAGAAGTTCTTGCGCAGTTTAGGAGGATTGGGGGCAGTTGGTCCTAAAATGCGCGGGGTCGCGAACCAGCTTTACGCTAACAACGGTGGGCTCTAGACCTGGCTCGCTGGTTGCGCTAGTGCGCTAGTGCGCCATTGCTACTTTTCGACGCTACACTCCAACAGTAGGGCCAACATGTCTGCAGGCAACTATGAAGCCAGGGCCGGAAACAGCGCGCGAGGATCTTCGAGCTCTTAACGGATGCAGCGACAGGAGAATACGATGTTGGATGATTCAGGTCCGAGGCAACCGGCCTCTATCGGAATGGTACACTCCTTTCAGCGATGTTTCCCATTCGCTTTTCTTCAGGCCCGCCTTGAATATAGCGACCTGAGACGGCTTTTCGAAGGCTAGCATCGCTCCAGGCGAGGTTTAAAGCTCGGAGCGCTTCTGGTCATAGGCATGCCAGTCAGGCCTTCTGGGTCTTGCAGCACTGGAGCGGTGTCTCTCTCATACCAAAAGACGCATAAGTAGGAACCAATTGGTTATACTGTGCTGTAGGGAATTTATTGGAAGATTTGTTCGCCAAAGCCCCAGCGACTCTTGAGGGAGCCTACGGCAAGAACCTTGACCAATCTACCAACAATGCAGACATGTACAGCAGTAGCCGCGCTGGTAGCACACGTTCAACCCATTCTCAGGTCCAAAGTTTAGCAGCAGAAAGCTTTCAGCTGCAGGAAAGTTAGCGGAGCTTTCGAAGCAAATCGCTGAGACGCAGACATCCTGTGATCTTCAGGAGCAAGTGTTGGAAACCCGGACCGATCTCACCAATGTACATATGGTATGGACCTTGCTACTGTATAAACGCCAGAACTCTGCGACACTGCGTAACTGCGCATTGTAAGCTCTTTGTCAAACACATCATTTGGAGGATACAGATTCGATCTAGCAGGGGTCTGGTGAATGGTTGACAGCCTTATCGCCACGCTAGATTGTTTGTAGGGAGTGGGGGTCTCGGATCGGAACTAATAGCACTCGCCCATTGATTGCTGACAAACCAAACCAGGACCTCTCGTCAGAACAAAAATCCACTCCAGCGCAAACCAAACATCAACAATCTAACACCAACATTCGCGGGCGAAAATCTAACATGTCGCGACCAGATTAGCCATGAAACAAGAAGATCTGATATCAACATTAACTCACATCAAATATGGCTATGCTAAGTACTGCTCCGCCCGACAAGTGAAGCCCTCTCCTCCCCCCATCCCCGCCCGTAACAGCAAAACGCCCTGTGAAGGAAATCGACACCGACATCGTTGACGACGACGATAGCGACCACCCACTTCCCGTCCCTCTTCAGAGACACAAACTTCTCTTTGGGACGAGTGACACTCCGGAATTCGCACACTTCACTCTCGACCCGAAACAATACCGCAAACTCTATACAAAGATCGAGCGAACCTTCAGAAGATTTGACTACGAACCTAAGTGCAGCTGTCTCACGATTCGCATGCCTTCACCAACTCATGACTACTTCGCCACCTATTTCAGAGACGAGATCTGTAAAGAATTGAACAAGATCGCCAGCAGCCGCAGTGACGAGGCAAAACCCTTTACCCAAAACGTCATAAGCGCCGTAGGTTCCCGCGTCCTCCTCGCAGAAACGGATGACGAGAACGACTCGATTAAGCGTGAGCCAGATATTCAGTTCCATTACCCTGGGGCAAGGTATCCTGGTATAGTAGTTGAGGTGTTGTATTCTCAGGATGGTAAAGATTTGAGGAGACTTGCGCAAGACTACATTCTTTACTCGGACGGCGACATCAAGCTTGTGATTGGTATCGATCTCAACTGCCGCGGCAAACCATCCACAGTATCTCTCTGGCGTCCTAGGTTTACCGAGTCCGAAGATGGCCTTGGCTTGGAAACGTTTGAGCACGTTCACGAGATGGCGAACTTACTATCATCCGGTGTTTCTTGAACCGCGCCAATATATGTCGATAGCCGTTCCGCTCATCTGATGGCGACGCCTTGAATCCCGACCAGTCGCTAACAATCGACATCCGCGACTTTGCAACATATGAACTATCCGAGGCTTGGCCGCCGTCACGATCAATATCCTGTTCGCCCGACTTGCCCAAGACGCCCAACAACGGCAGAAGGGACAGGGACCCCTCCGCCCAGACGACAGCGTCAAATCAAGGCGATCCATAAGCTCTTGAGTCGACCGTAACGAGGGGTCTTTAGCTGAACCATCAAGCCTTCATTGACTGTACATCTCACCCAGTCCTACTGTCCGCAACCTAGAGCTGGTAGATTGGACAGCAGTTAATCATGTAAAAGCCGAGAAAGCTTCACAAGCAGAATGTGTTCCGAGGCCTAACCTCGAAAAAAGCAACATTCATTATCAGCAGTATCCAGGTTGAGTGAAGAATGAACAGGCAGCTAATTCATTCAGGCATTTACACAGAGTCTAAGGGGGTGGCTAAGCATACTAGCCACATGGACAAAAGTGGCTGTGCCACTGACCAGCACCCATGGAGGAATTAGCACCCATGTTGTTATTGAGCCTTCGTTGCCGTCCGCAAACACATCCTACTTCCCATCTGTCGCGCCGCAAGAGGCTGGATATCCATTGTCCTTGAGTGAAAACACATACCGTAGCGCTGTTGTTATCCCATTGCCAACTAGGACAAAAGACCAACCGCCAATTAAGCCAGGAATATGAAGAAAGCGAACCGCAAACATGGCCAAGCGGAATATCAATATAATCAAATCCCTATGGGTCTCAGACTGGTGGCTATCGTAATTGACGGCTTGTTGAGTTTCGTCTACTCCACGGTGATATGTAAGATCATTATGTAGGTGTGGTGAAGGAGTGTTTTGTTAAAATGCCTTGGCCTTCCTCGGAAGTCTAATAACAGGCGAGGTCTTTATGCACTCAGATACGTCATGTAAATATAGAATACTTTAGATACATCTGGAGTCTGGTGGGCTTGTAGAGAAGTGCGAAGAGATATCCCTCAATAGTATACGCACTCTCGTTCTTGTCAGCGCCAACACTTGTCGTTCAGTGTCTATGACTCTTGGGTGTCTCCCATTTACCGCCTCTGGATAACCTCGCCTTTGCCAATTTTGCAAGCCAGTTTCGTACCGCATGTGCACTACGGATACCTGGCTAAGCATCATACAAACACCTGAGCCATATCAGAGCCATTGCTAGATAAGGAAAGTGGCTCGCGAGGGGTGACTCGTAAGGGCCTCCCTTAGCTAAGTGAGAAGCTCAACGCACTATAAATACTCTCCATCATGCTTTTCTTTCCTCTGTTAGTTCTCCAGCTTTCTCATTTCTTCCCCCGCCACTATGAGGTACCAGTCCCGACTACAGCCTCGATCTAGAATATGGGATCCTGACACAATACTCGAGTTAAAGCATCAAAAGAAAGATGCGCACAGTTGCACAGGCTATAATAAATCTCGTGGAAACCCTAGATGCATGAATTCAGTGGCGTCCTTTAAGCACGGTTTCGACATCCTCTGCGCCCTCGCCAACACCAAGCCAGCAGCCGCTGCATCGTCGCGCAGCTTAAAGGCGGCAGCTATTCATACGCTATGCCACCTACACCAGGGACAAATAGATGGCACGGTACAACGATGGAAGTTAGCCTTGAAGAAAGCAGGCGTGGACCAGTCCGAAACCCGAACAAATAAACCCTCCAAACAACATTGGAGCTGTTATTCTACACCAGACAACGAGAAACGGAGGTCTGGAGAGGAGGGACGGAAGGGTCCCGGAAAATACACAGCTGGCAATCAATATTCTCGAGAGAAGGCGCGAAAAGAGGAAGAGCAACGAAAGGCGGCGGAGGAGGAAAGACGAAGAGTGGCGGAGGAAATACGGAAAGCGCGGGAGAGCGCTCGTGAGAGACTTCGTCTTGCCCAGGTGGAAATGGAGCAGAAATCAGCTGCAGAATGGACAGAAGCCTTGAGTCAATACCGCATGCGTTGGGATGATATCAAATCCAGCCAGGTTCGTTTATTCAATCGCAATCTCACATGCTCTCTAACGAAACTTACAGGAAATGACGGGGAGAAATATTCCTTGGCCGGTCAAATCCGGCCTGTTGCGGGATGTGAATAGAGACAGCGTTACTGAATTCATCAGGAAAGCAATGAGCAGCGAAGATACGGCTGAGAAGAAGTTCATACTGATCAATTCAGAGACTAAGAAGTGGCACACTGATAAACTTATGCAGCACTTTGGAAGGGACATTGTCGAAGGGGAAGTGCATGAGGAGCTGGCTACTGTTGCGAAGGTGATGATTGAGATGAGGCAGGAGGCGTCCCGACAAAGACAGCGCTAGACGGGCACTTACCTAGATACGGGCGAGCTTCGGGCTGCCGTACTTGTATTAGACCAGACTTAAGAAGTGAACAAGCTTGTGAATGGAGGTCCTCCTGACTTTTTATGCCCCATTATCGCCGTTCAAGCACCCCTATACCGGAAGAATTGACTCTAACTTATGCTGGTGGAAGCATAAACAATAACATCACTACCGAAAGTTACCCCAGTGACGAGAAGTATGTCCCTATTTCTTCTTTTGTAGCTTACGAAAGAGATCCTAGAACCCCGTGCCACCATGTACCCCGCCATGCTCGCATGTATCAGAGCCGATTTTTGGCTTTGTTATCTTTTTCTTATGCATCCATAACTTGATCACAAGTTTATTGAATTATTTTATGCTCAACGAGAGCTAGAATTAGAAACTGCTGGTAGTCGTATGCTCAACCTGGCACTGTAATCGCTCCTGTAAGCGTCTATAAACAGATGTTCCAACAGAATTTGGTCAGCATCATCCAGCAGCGTATTCTCTTTGCTGCATCCGTCGAGAGCGTTTCCGGTCCTGGCTTCCATAGATGCCCGGAGATCTGTTGGCCCGACTGTTGGAAGTGCAGCGTCGAAAGAGTAGCAATGGCGCACTAGCGCTACTACTGTGGTTGGTGGCCAGGTCCCAGTAGTGTAGAGCCGATTCGCGACCCCGCGCCATTACGGCCAACTCCCAATATTACTGCTGCGCAAGAACCTGTCCTCGTCAAGACACACCGAAGAGAAGCTGGGCCCGAAATCCATCTTGCCAACATGGGTTCTGGAACCGGATCAGCAGCTCCCCTGGAGACGCTCGCCCAACTCGAGTTCATCATGCCATCCCCATTTGACACCCGCAATCCAAGCGTGACTATATATACCGTTGCGCGGGACGCTATTGTAGCTCCATGGACACTCCACGAATATGCTCCAAGAGGGTCCAGCAAGTTGCCCGAACCGAATTAGGTAGCTAGACCTCCGTCATGGCCCACACCAAGAGATAGAAAGACAAGGTTCGCAAGAGCGGCTTGTCGCTGCAGAACAAGACACAAGACCTCGGGCAGTACTGCGACATCTTCAGCGCGCTTGCGTACTGGAACCCGACGCACGAGCGGATGGAAACGGCGATACACGTTTTGTTTGTTTTATAATTTTACGTCTGGAGGGCTGCGCTAGGCAGCTGTGACTCCGAGCCTCCCGGGGGGGCATGAGGACGTGCCGGGCTAATCTAACTATTCTATCTCTACGTATACAACAAAGGAAGACTATCCGACAGAATCGGTTGGGCTTTCGCCATTTTTATGGCAGCTTTCTCCCTCGGCCGGTTGAGGGCAGCAATCTGCAGGGATTATAGGCAGTGGCGCAGGGACCGAACTTATTGATGATACAGAGATAAAGGCACTGGTTGCTGCTGGAAGTCTTGCGTCTGTTCCGCGTGAGTGAAATGACCTTGGGCAATATTAGGTGAGTGATTCGTCGGGGATTGTTGAATATTTTCTGGTAAATGCTCGAAGGGTGCCACTCGACCACGAGGCATAAAGTCGAAAAAGAATGCAACATTCATTCTCAGCAGTGTCCAGGCTAAGTGAAGAATGAACAGACAGCTAATTCATCCAGGCATTTACACAGAGTCTAAGTGGGTGGCGAAGCACACTAGGCACAGTGACAAAAGTGGCTGTGTCACTGCCAACATATCTCACATGTCCCGAGGCGGAAAGTCTTAAGGAGGGCTTGTGGCCCATAGAACTGATCATGGGAGGCCTGCGGACAATGGTACACTTGACACGCGGAGCAAAGCACCTGTCGCTCGTCAGCGCAGTTCAATGTGGGAGAACAAGACGTACACATCGGCAATGCTCCAAAACATAGCAGAACTCGGCCGTCTCAGCATGGCTCGAGATAACGTTGCGACATTGGCGACAGTTAAGTACGTCGACTGTGAGATCGACCACAGCAATCGCACCGTTAATCATTGGAGTCGAGCTCTGAGAGCCTCGGTATGTTGATGGATACCTGGCGTAGGGGTGAGTGGAAGTGGGAACCTGGCTTGTTGAGTGTCGAACCTGTGGTGACTGACG
Organism: Apiospora arundinis; assembly: GCA_039105305.1. Taxonomy (NCBI): domain Eukaryota; kingdom Fungi; phylum Ascomycota; class Sordariomycetes; order Amphisphaeriales; family Apiosporaceae; genus Apiospora; species Apiospora arundinis. Next base: position 6,733,912 of record JAPCWZ010000004.1, read on the forward strand.
CAATGCCCGCTCTGTGCACTTCGAAGAGGATAGAATGAGGATATGTAGCCTACTGGGACTGAGGAGGTAGATGAAGTAGGGTGCGAAAGAAGATACAAGGAGCGGAAGCGAAGCATTTGGGGCTGATGTGAGGGACTACGAACGCTTCTGGTTTCTATGATATAGTACGTAGCGTGACGAAACTCACGGGAACGAGTGACTTGCCACGTGAAAGCACCAGCGCCTCTATAGTGTCCATACTTTCCGAGTCTGCTGCTGTTCGCTGGCTTTCACCTTGTTGGGTGGCGGCGCCGTCAGCAACTCTCTCTACCCCTAGGACCACATCTATCCTACCGTAGCTTATGCATCGCACCTTCATGGGCCAGAAAAGACTACTCACAGAGCTGGGAGCAAGATTTGTTTGACCGGGCTACGAAGAAGCACTTTCCGCTAGCTTCGCAAAATCCAACTCGTTATTGACAGGCTGGAGTACCGTATTGTACTATTTCGTCTCAAAACGCCACTACGATGTTTCCAGACTTCACAGAACGGTTCGCGTCGCATGTTGCCTTTACCTCAGGCGACAGTTGCGGCGCCAGCTATATCCAAATGGCACTTAGTCCCAGCACCCATCTGAGCAATGTATATAAGCTCCATAGTGTAAAGTCCAAAGAAATGGTGCCTGACGGCAATCATGTCTCTCAAGCGCATGCCAGACTTCTGCCGTGATCGCAACCTCGTGACGGTCCGGGCAAGGCCCCCGCTCTATATCGGCCAAACTGCGCATACCCACTATCGCCACCTAGGCACCAACGGCAGTGGTTGGCTTGGAATGCACCGGTCGGGTAGCGGGCACGTCGTCCAAGTCCGACAAGTCCCCCAATTCACGGTCTCGGAGTTGGGGGTCCTCTCCGAGATCAGCCATCCCAGTATTGCACAACTCCTAGGGATCTACTGCAGCGGTCGTACCACATCAGTGGTCCATGAACACTTGGATTTGGACCTCTTTGCCATCGCGCCACTGCAATCGGAGGTAGAGGTTGCGACTGTTATGATGCAGGTATGTGTGCTGGGTTGAGCGAAATTTTTAGATACTGACTGGCGGCAATAGATCGTATCCGCCATCAGGTACCTTTTGTCCCTGCCTACGGACGCCCGCGCAGCGGATGTACGTGTTGCGTCAAATGGGACGGTGAAAATAAGTAACAGACCAGTATAAACACATCGATGAGTTGATCTAATGATGGAACAATAGCCCTCGACCTGAGTGGAAGACTATCGACAGACCTCAGTCACCGAGGAGAAATGCATCGGTTTATGATCTCATATGTAGAACAGATCATGGCGGGTTTAGTTCGCAAGGGGTTTTACTGGTCCTACGACGCTGCGGATTTCCTGGACATACTATACGCAGGACAGTTGCCGCCCATGATTGTAAGAGATCACAGCATGCCATACGAACAAGAACGGCTGACGCTTCACAGCATCCCTTCCTCCACAAGTCGAGGTCTTCTGCTTGCTTGCAGGGTGCTGTTCGTTTGGCTGCGCGCGAAGCACTGGTGAGGTTGGAGTGTATTCGGTACGAAGGAGACAGGCATGGCATTTGCAGAGGTGTAGCAGTCAAGAGAGGTGCCGATGGTGGAAGAGGGAATGCAACATCACTGCTAGTCTCATTGGACAATGATGGGACTAAATTTCTGCACGCAAACGCCCACCAGACTGCCTGATCTGCGTGGAGAAATGCGGTCCTGGCAACCATGTATCGCGAGAGCCTGTTTAGCTGCGGAAGGCTATGTGGTGATTGATTACGGCATAATCATAGGTGACGTCGTTGGGCTGGAGTTGAATACCTAGTGTAGCTCAGATAGGGGTAATCGTACACAGTGGCGAGAGAGTAGGCCTCAATGAGGAGAGCGCTAATGGCTACCGTAAGCTAGACACGAGCTCAGGTATAAATGACTGGCTTCTCCGCTAGATGCTCCTCCACTCTACCTCGTTTACAATATAAACAAACTCCTAGCACTCCGTACGCTCCCGTCATACATCATCTCTTCAATGACGGTAACTGTGGCAGTTCAGCGTGGTCACGCTGAAAGGCGTCTACCACACAGACCACGTCTATCCATTGTAGTAATTCTCTCCATTTACTACCCCGTTTTGAAGAGCCTGATGGGTGCGCTCGACACCAAGTCACTCGTATCTTTATGCCAAACTTGCAGGGTGCTGCGATCCCAAGTGCAATCCTGTGTATGGAACATCAACACTAAACTGATGCCCTTCGTTCACGACCCTCAGGCCTTCCGCAGTATCCTCGGTGCAAGCGAGGCCTTGATCTATGGCGACTTTGCTACCGAGTTCTTCTCTCGCACGACGTCGAAAACATTGGCAATTGTGGCAAAGGCTACTAAGGCGGATCCGGTCCAGGCGTAGCTTCAAACGCAAGGATACCTACTGGTTGGGGAAGAACGGGTCCGGTTAGGGTCGGTTACACGGTTACGACGTGGCGAGTTGTTCATCATATTGAGGAAAACACGACTCATACCCATCCAAGCTATTCTCAGTCGCACGCCGACCACGCAGGCGATGAACTTCATCGCCTGGAACAAAGCTTACTCGGTGTTCCCCAAGACGACCTTTCTCGACCACGAGGTGCTTCCTTTGAAAGGGGCGGGCAAGGATGTCCGAGCCGAAATCGCAAGGTGTGGTGAATTTGGCTGGTGTTTAGGGGTGAATGCAAGCCCGCACCAGGAACTACGCCGGAGCCATCGACGAATTGGAGACTCCAGGACCTGGAAAATGGACCTGGACACACTACGCGTCACCCAGCCAGGAACACCGACTGTGGTTCTGGAATATTCCAGTTTCGGCATCCAACAACCAACGGTTTCGCTCGAGACGACGTGGTACCAGCTGGAAGAGGGTTTGAAGTATTCTATCAGTGTGAAGCCTCTCGCCTCACAAGTGCTGAAATACCACTACACATGCTCACGACAGGAGTCCCCCGAACGTCTTCGCCAAATACTCAAGCGTCATACGTTAGCTCAAATGCTATACTTGATGCCGAAAACCAAGTTCGAATCAATAACGAGGGGCACTTCCCCCACAGACTTCGATTTGGACGGCGTGGAATTCGACCATCCTCCTGGTTGGAGCTATAAGGATCATATACTGCCATGCTTGTGGTCAAGTTTAGGATTGGACGGCGACAGTAGCCATGGCAGGCTATAAATATCCATTGAATTCTATACGAAGCCGTAGTACCCTGTCTACCCAGGGAACCCAATCGCTCCCATCTGCATTTGCGGTTCCGTAAGATGCTTGGTTGGGGCTGCCCCATTCGGACATACCTTGAACTCCTGCCTTCTTCGACTAAAACACGCGATCAACAGTTTCTGGTGCTGCGTCCTTGCTTTGGTCCGGCCCATCCAACTCACTCCCAACAACTACCGTAGGTGGCGGATACTGCTTTTCCTAGGTTATTTATTTAGTGTGTAGTGAAATTTAACATATTCGGTGGCCACGTGAGTCGCGGAGGGGGGAGGGGGGAGGGGTGCTTACAACGTCGCTTAGTGTTAACGGTGACATGCCCCTTTGAGATACGAAGAGATACTGTTTGCGCCTACGGGGCACTTTGATATAGATGTAAACCTCTGCTCCGTATCGACGCTGAAGCCTTCGACTGCTTTTCACCCATGTCTTCCAGTTTTTCGCTATGTTTTCGTTGCTTCTATCCCTTCTTTTACGCGTGGGCAGCACAGGGCCTGGGTTCTTTCTTGAGACGTTTTCCATTCGTTCCTGAGCAATCATTTACCGTTGGTAAGAGCCGTGCCTATGGGGAAGGGAATGCCAAAAACAAAATCATATTGACAGTAAAACATTCGGGTTGATACTAAACTATAAGCCTTTGTTCTCATTTCTTTTATGGATTTGGTGATTGCTATGTCCCCAACTCACGGTCAACGAGACGGAACCGAAGTCGGCCACAGCGAAAGCTGTCAAATCATCTTACAAACCATTGGTTCTGGTATATATGCTGTGACCTAGCGCGATTTTGTGCGCAGAATGGATTTCACGGTAGACGATAGCGGACCGATATTGCCTCGGGCTCTAGCGATGGAACAGCACATGGGAAACAATTGGAGTTTTGTGGGCATTACGCGAGAACCTGAGGGCTGCGTCCCTTCTGAAGCTACAGGCGCATGAGGTGAAGTGAAATAAAAGTTCTTCTCTGTTGGCAGGCAGAAGGGCGCCATCCGTCGATGAGGGCGTCTCTAGTAAAGCCAATGTGAATATGAGTCAGGATCTATATGGAGGCGAAGAGGCTCTGAAGAGCTGTAACGGAACACAGTGCCACTGGTAGTAGCTTTGACCCGAAGCCAATGAGGCTTCAGCCACCAGCTGTTTTGATCCCGCGTAGTATAGAACCCGAAAGTCCATGGATGGTCCAACGCAATTGGCGTTACTTACTGTACTAACTACTGCTTTTCCATCTGCACTCTCTTGAGTACCATGTACGGTGTGCCACTGTGAAAGCAGAAATGACCTTGTGTTGGGAGATACCTCTCCTCACTTCTCTGTTCATTGGCCGCCGCCGCCCAGAATGCACCCAGCGCATCAAGATCATAATTCAGCCGGTATCCAGGGCGGACCCAGTGGAGTGCCTCGGGAAGCACCAGATGCTGTCAGTCGGCCTACGCCACCACCTACAGGGGTATGGCATTATGGACCGAATAATGGTGATTAAGGGTTGCCGGATCGTTCGTTATTGGATCAGAATACTATACACCTGCCAATCTACACCCTTGTAAAATATCTAGCTGTGACTCCCGGTTTATAGCGCTCAAGGAGGAGGTCATCATCCCTATCGAAAGTGGCTCCATGCATACAAGCATGTCATTGTCGATGCAAAACTAGGTAGGCCACATCGGATTGTACTGATCTCATCAATTGATCCTCTCTTCACTTTTGATATGTCCATGCTTACTTTCGTGACATGCCTGACTGCCATCGTTCAGCATCCCAAGTAGCACCTTTATTTCATTGGACTGCCAGCTCAAGAAATAGATTCGAAGGAACCAGCTACCCTCCCCCCATGTCCCTGGAAGTGGCAACTAGGTAAGGCAACGTTATTCGTACGAAGCTAGGCAGGGAAGGGTTTGCGTTGTCTGCAATAATAATTCACCCATCCATCTAACCCGATCGCTCTTCACCAATGAGCAGGCAGTGCAGAGTACATTGCCTTTTACCCGCTCTCTCGATGCATGGGGGCTGAGTTAGATAACAGGGTGCTTTTAGCCACGACTTCGACGTCTTCATCAACCCACTAGTAAAAGCATCAAGTTGTAACCGCTGAGGTGTGACATAAGCTATGAGGGAAGTAATGGCAAGCGAGAGGCGAGCCAGACCCTGCATGGAGAGGACAGACGGCAGAGATGCGCATGATCATTGCAGCACTTGAAGATCTCGACAAGCTAGCACAGGACGTGCCATGTAGTATGGGAAACCGTACGACCAGCCGTAAAATTGTTGATAGATTATTGAAAATCAAGACTTACTACCTGTACTGAAGGTTGATTATGTTGACCGTGACCCTTGCATGGAAGTTATTGTCGCTCGGCCCACGTGCCAGAAGCGCATGAAGCTTGGAGGGAGGTGGGAGCAGGTTAAGGGGGTGGGCCACAGGAAAACGCGGCTGTGTCATGTGGGGCGGGCTACCAACTCACGCGCAGGTATCAACCCTGAGCTGTCGAGGCCTACCTGACACCTTTCTGCATGGTAAGGGCTTTTTGGGACATGGCAGCTGGTGCTTCTCACCTGCTCGGCCCATGTAGCCTACGGTGGCAAATAATAGGGGCTGGGCGTGTTGGGAAATAAATGTACGCCACTTTCGCTTGGTAGAGACTACCTGGCTTTACTTTATTCCAATCCTTTTCTGGCTGAACTTTGATTGCTTGTTATCCTTGCGAATTTTGCCTAGGTTAACTTCCAGAAAACCTTTTCCGCAAACTTCACCTTTATACTCTAAGGCTGATTAACTATTTTTATTTATTCTTTTGATTATCTGTTGCCCACAAAATCCAGCGAAACAAGTGACCAAGTTAGTGGTAACAGGATGGGAGGAAACAAACCACGACAACGCCCGCAATCTAGTTTAGATGCTCGTGAGACCTGGGGTCTGGAGCCGGGAGCAGAGCCACCGTGTCTGGAAGCAAAGAAGCTGAGCCAGTCTTGCCAGAACAACCATCACCCTGAAATGGCTTCAGGGAACCTATTGACAGACTTGTACAGATCGCACAATTCAAGTCCGCCGGTAACGAAAGCGAAATTGAGCGAGTTGGACATCGACAAGATCCCCAACAATCATAGACTACGCCATGACCTTAATTTCGACTGGGACCTGCAATTCCGACCCAACTGGGATGGCGAGAAGGGCAGGAAGAAGCAGGCCAAGGCGGATGAATTTTGGGCCAATCTTCGTGGCCAATTGCAGGAGTATATTACAGCTCCGGCATCATCCCAGCAATGCCTCGGAATGGACCGTGACTGGTGTCTTCCAGTCTTGTTGAAAGAAGTGAAGGAGATTCTGCACACTCTTGTCTCCTCTCAGGATCAAGTATACCTTGATGAGGGGTTCAACGTGGAGTTGATCATGCAGCAGTTCTACAAAGGGGCCACCGACCTGGAGAAATTAGCGTCCTGGCTTTCCAGCATGCTCAAAACCTACTGTGCTCCTGGGAGGGATAAGCTGGTGGACGAAATGTACAACAAGCTGGCAAACGGTAACCGAAGGAACGACATGGGAGATTTGATTCAGGGACTGCGTAGTCTCTTGAACCTACTGGAAGGGATGAAGCTCGACCTTGCAAACCATTTTATTCGCTGTTGGAAACCCACTCTGATCGAGGACACTGTAAATTTCGAAAAGCGCTTCTTCTGTAAGAAGATCCAGAGCGGCAGGCTCGACCCTCATCCAGGAAGCCAATGGTATGTCACAGCTATTAGAAATATTGGCCTCAGTCCTGGATCCGCGTCTGCTTTCGGCGATATGGCAGTGTTTTTCGAGGCTTTATCCAGGTTGATCCTTCCTTCCAGCTCCCAGCAACTCCCAAATACGTTCGCCTTTGACGAGAAGCAGATAACAAAGCTGCGCAGCGACGTACTCAATGGCATCCACCTGGAAATATGCATGCGCCTGTTCAGCAAGCTCGAGAGTATGTACCGAGATTCGAGAGGAGCAAGTACCCTCATCCCTACCTCTGTCCCTACCAACCCTAATCACATCGAGTCCAGCCACTCCTGGCTCCACCTACGCCAGGAGCCACGGGCAAGATCCTGGTTTCGGCTCCATTACGAGTTCATTGGGTTCACTCTCCGTGGCGGCACCCGAGACGATAAGGTCGCCTTGCCGCTCATCAAACCATATGTTACGCCAAGATATCTTAGATGCGCAAGACACGGAAAGGAGCAAATATAACCTCTACATCGCCCTCACGGACCTCCTGTCGACAGCCCCAGCTCGTGCCGGGACTGCTAGCGAAAGGAAGCTGATGAGGGATTCTTTCGCAGTTGAGATCTTCCGCTTCACGAATGCGCCTACAGAGGCGCTTCGTCAAGTCGAGGAAGAGCTTGGCCAACATCTCTACCAGCCCCATTCGCAGCTCTTCCAAGAGGTTGAATCGCACTTCTGGATCCGTCTCATCGCGGAGCTTCAAGAATGTGTCAGGACGCTCAAACCCCTTGGCAGTCTCGGCCTCTTCTCGGCAGCGGTAGGTCGCCGTAACCATGGGCCATGGGGCGGGCCAAGCGCTCATCCTATGTCCAGTAATGCAATAGGTATCTCAACCCAAGAAGCCCGCGCGAAAAGAGGAATAGAAGACATAGCCGCCAGGCTGGCGCATCTTGGCCTTCTTCATTGGAGAGTGTGGTCGCCGCTAATCTATCTTGGCGGTGACAATGGCGGTGACAATGGCATGGAGTTAAGCCAGGCTGTGGGTATCTGAGGCGTGCACAGCTTCTTCTACGACGGCATTCGACGATTGAATCAGCCACCGAAGCGAATTCAAAACACCTCGCTAGTGACCTAGCTGAATAGATACCTGTGATTATCCATTTGTTCTAAGCACAAGATGCCTGAGATGCAGTAAGATGGCCGTAAGATAGGGGGAGCTGCCTCCATACGTCGGTGGTACGTAGGCTTTGAACCGCAAGGCAAAAAAAGTCGGAGCATACCTCGCTACAATGCATTAAACTGTGATCACGATTATCAAGATTATTCCTTCAATTCACCGATACGGCAAACGCAGAGTAAGCTAGGGATCGAGCAGCACGTCACCGATCCCAGTTTACAGCTCAGTTCCACGGCTCATATTGTTTATATTATACAATTAGTATGAGACTATCACTGCCTTCCAAGCACTGCTTTCCGATTGGTGACTAGGTTCCCATTCACTGGAGACTGGGATGAAGACGTGATTACATTCCGTTTGCCCTCCGTTTCCATGGCATCCACCACGAGTTGCTCTATCTAGACCTGCCCGCCCTGATCATGGCCAGACCTGCCCTCTGTCTTCAGTTCGTCCTCTATCTCTGCTTTCCCACACTGCTGTGCCCTGAGCATTCTCCTCTGGAAGAGTATCGAGCAAAGGCCATTATTTCCGGCGAACCTCGCGCCTTTTTCGGAAGGATATGTAATAAAGAGCTAAGAAACACAGCTGTATGATGAGCAGAATTGCGAAAGCCTTGCAATTCCTAGCAAGGTAGTCCTCCCCGCTACCAGCGAGCCAGTGCCACCAATCCCAGCAGTACTTTGCCGTGAAGCCGGTCAAGATGACGACGACGACAATGTAGATAGCTTCTATAACCAAGCATCCAATGGCGATATAGATCAGGGTGTCGCTGTTGCTTTCCATAGCGAAATAGAGGACACTGTAGGATGCCAAAACCAGCAAGCCAGAGAGGATTGCGCCCAGACAGCAGAGCGCCACGACGAGCCGGGTGTGCTTGGCATCAGTGGGCATGTTGTGGCTCTCAAAGAAAGAGCGAAGGGGAATATTCGTGAACCAGGCAAAATACGAGTACAGGGCGATATTAGTACCCCCTATGATGAAGGTCAGGGAGAGCGCCGCCGAAATTGGAAGAACGTCCAAAGCGCCCATTGCGGGAGTAGCTTGGCCAGAAGGAAATGGAAAGCGGCAAAGAAGGCAAGAGGTCGCCCGTGTATCCGCACAGTTACGCCAGGCGTTGTACAGAATTGATAGACGGATGCAAAACGCTAGTATACGACTGGTATGATTAAAGGAGGTATGCCATGACTGAACACTGATCGAAAGAAACTCTCCCTTTTATACACAACGAAAACCGGCGCAGTACCAGTCCATGGTGTCTGCCTTGCTACGCCCCTTTACACAACTCTGAAGTCCAACTCTTCTTGGACCAGGGCAACGGTACCGCCCTCCGGCTTCATCCGTAAGGCAATTGTTTCCTAAGTTCCATTCGACAGGAGTAGTAGGTTTGTCGCTTCAATGTCTGGCGCCGTGGGCTGCGTATCGCGCACATCCCTTCCCTGAAATATAGAGGATTTGCCAATTCACGCCTAGATGTGGTAAGCTGCCACCTTTGGCCCTATCATGAGGATTTGTTAATGGAGCCGTTCTGTAACGGCGGGGTGGCGTCAGAAGCGATTCGAGCGGAAATCGGAACACGACACGCGCCATGAATTTTGTTGCGCCAGAAGGTCATCACGACTTGGTCCCACGGCCGCGGCGGAAGAGCTGTACTAAGCCAGTTCTGGAGTTTTCCACGAGCTGAACAAGAGCCAGGCCTGGTGTATAGAATGTCCATATCTGCACATCTCCACCATCGGATGTCGTTTTGTTGTCATTGGATGAATGTTATATCTTATTGTCTGCCATGCACTGACTCATGAATTCCGGCCCATTGAGTGTACGCCCAGACTACATAAGCAATCACCTGTAGATATCTACACCTCAGCTACCCCTCCACACCTACTCTATGAAATATATATTAACTCACCGTAACGAACGAGTCCCACATGGGCTCATGCAATCTTCCATGTCACGCCGCTCACTGAACTTGCCAATGCCCACACCAACGGGAAGGCATAACCCATTATACTCCCAAGATACTAGCTCAACTATGTCAAAGACACGGGAAACCAACTTCCGGCTTCCCGAGGAATGGGAGGCTCAGGAAATCCTGGACGAGGAAGTCGTCGGCGAGAAGACGTACTACTTGATCAGCTGGAAACCCACTGCTTCCACCGTCCAATATTCATGCTCTTTTGGCACGTGAGCTGAATAGTTTCATGCAATGGTCGTAATCACAACAATCCTTCAATACAGGTAGTGAACCTTCATTTTCGATATTCTACCACAAATTCTACGGCAGGTCTCCGTGCTAGGCTAGCACTGCTAGCTTGTTGAGATCTCCAAGTGCTGCAGAATGTCATGTGCATCTCTGCCTTTTGTCCTCTCCCAACAAGGCTTGGCTCGCCTCCCGCTTGCCATTACTTTCTTCGTGGCTTTCCATCACGGCCGACTCCGCTAACATCATCAGCGGACTGATCCGGGGAACAACGGGAATTGACTGCCATGCGCAAGTGACAGTAGCCTTGAATTTGTATCTTGGTAGCAATCGGTCGTCATGCTACCATGACCAAGTCGGGAGCTTGTCTCTGCACCAGTTGTGCTCGCTGCCATGTCGTATGGGATTGCGATCATGTTGTCGATCGCCAAACGTATGCTGCACTGTGCAGTCGGCGTGTTTCCCGGCTGCTCAGTTATGTCGGATAATGGCTAGCCAAGCATGTGTCGCGGTTTGGAGCTCTACTGCAATTGAACTAGCGCCGGCTATCCAGGTTCCGCCGAGAGCGCCTGAATTAGGAAGACTTCCTACACGTACAGCAATGCGCCGGTTTCTTTTGGCAACCGTATCTTGAGGTACAAAGCCAATAAGGATCATGGTAAACAATGGTCCTAAAGAAGAGCACGGTGATGTACCTGATTTAGGCCCACTCTACCCCTCCCACCACCTCAACCTCCGCAGCGCTGGGTCAGATCATGATGGAGTACGAGAAGCTCACTGATGAGCACGTGGGCAAGAAAGGCACGCTGGCAACGGTCAAGGTTCACTGGAGACCTTCGAGTGTCTCGCTACAAGACCTGCCACGAACCGCTCTACCAGAGGTCCGTGAAACCTTTCTCAAGGTGTATTCAGAGAAAGAGTGGGATGGCCAGATGGAACTTCTCCAAGGCTCAAGCAGCCCGTCGAAAAGGCGAAGATTAGGGCTAGCTAGGTCCTCTTCTGCTGCTGATTTTCATTCGTTTCATAAGCTCAGCCCTTGTGTTTATGTCAACCATCAGTCGGGAAGCGGTGCCCAAGAAGCAGTGATCCTCTCCTATATAGGCAGTATGGAAAGCGAGTGATGCGTAGTAGAAATAGACATCATCGAGTAGCTTAGTCAAAGTTTAAGCTAGGACTAATCGTGCTGAGAACCAGTCATTGGCGTATATCAATACGAACAAGTCGCTAAGGGGTCTGTGACTGGTGGCTATCGTAATTAACGGCTTGTATGAGTTTCTTCTACTCCGCGATGCTACCCCGTCGCTTTGGGCTTCGACCCCGACCGGACTTCCTGCGGTTCCCCACCCTTCTCCTTTCCGTGTATAATCGTCCACTCCGCGTTCGGAGCTTCAGCTTCCACTCCTTGAGTAGCTCTGCCATGTCCACCAGATTGCTATCAGGCTCGAATGTCGGCTCCCACTGGACCCTATAGTGAGTTGCACCGTCCAAAACTTCTTCTCCGATGATGGTACCCAGCCACTGATCACAACGTTGCAGCACCACATGGCTTTCCAAGACAGAATCACGGTTGGGAGCAACCAAATTATCCATCTCGTCCCGCCACGTTTGTAGCAGTGTTGTGCTTACTTCCGTTTCAGGCACTAGAGCGGGCTAAGGGGGTGGCTGGTGTCAGCCACAGGAGAGGCGGCTGTGCCACTGGGGCCAGGCTTCCAGTTCAATTGTAGTAGCTCGAAACAGCAACAAATGCCATAATCGACTTATCCGACATAACAACGTAATTTAGCACGCACGAAAAAGACGATTCTTCTATCGCGCTGGCAACGCGCCGCACAACATACGCCGATGACCGATCACAGACGACCGACAACAGGAGTCGAAATCCGACACAGCATGGCGGCGAGCACAACAGGAGCGGGGACAAGCTGGCGACCTGAGCACGGCAGCATGACGACAATTAAGAGACGATAGCACAGCAACCACGGTTGTTATTCATTGTTTCGAATCATCATCGAACTCCGAAGCACGCCGGCAACTCCTTGAGGCCAACGAGGCTACCTAGTCCTCCAAGACCAGCATGACAGGCATGCCACGACTGACCTACACGCATCATCGCACGATAGACGCATCCTACTCGACGATTGTCCGACCGGCAGCTCAGCAGCGCTGCATGATCCGTGCGAAATCAGTTGACGAGATACAAAAGGCCAACGCATTGGCAGAGGAATAGAGCACCAGCGGTCAACACATACAATGCCAGAAGACAACACGATTCCGCGCCAAGGGATCATCATGTTTGCGAATGGCCCAATTCGCCCCAACACTCCCTGTCTCAAGGCTTATACCTGATCGAAAAAGGTGTCGCCCAAGGGATCGGCATCGGCCACGGGGACGAAGCGCTCAAACAGGGCTTTCACCTGCGACAACCACCCCGTGACTCTGGGTTTGCTGCAGGAACCTGTACTTGATGTCAGTTGACAATCTGCGTCAGACTGAATATACGGCGACTTACAGCTGTTCGACCTTCTGTGTGCTGTTCGAGGTTCGGGCGCCTGTGGTTAGCTGTATACCTCGTTGCGACGGCGGTGGAGACCTACAAAGTCGTGAACCTGGCGAGACGTGGGCGTGCGTGAGTAGGAGAGCTCTACCGTACGAGGGCGGGGATAGACTTACTTTTCGTTGTGGTGGGCCAGCTGAGACTGGACGGCGTTGACCTTGTCCAGCAGCTCACCCTAGCCCGACGTTCTTCGTTTTCAGTACAACGCGCGGACTGGATGTGGAGGGACCTACGGTAGCGGAGAGCTGAAAGGGCTCGACTCGAGGCCTTCTTGGTCGAAGAAGTTAGGAACGTCTGGAAAGGACAGTGGTTGTTGGCTCGGAGGCTGGAGCTGCGTGGCAGAAGGAGCGACAGTCTTGGGCGCAGACGCAGGTGCGGGTGCAGATGCGTGCGCGGTGGTGGCGTGGCCTGCTGATGGTCGGCCCTGCCGTGGCTGGCGCGGACGCTGCATACCGTGTCACTGCGAAGGGAACATACCGGTAGATGGAAGTGACGGTGAATAGAGGAAGCTACAGGGGGAAGGGAGCACGACGGACGAAGGGCAATGGGGTATGGAACCAACTGAGAGAGCCTCGACTACACAACTGATATTTATGTGGCCAAGTGCGGTGCCGTAATGAAGCAGAAACATGGATGCCAGCCCAGCACGATTGGTAGGTTGGGCTGTCGGGCGGAAATGGGCTTGCCAGTTGGGAAGTGCTGATCCATAGCCTGCACTTATGGGCAGAGGCTAAGTTCTGGACGAAGTACGACTTGTGAGGCATAGCCATGCAAGAGCCGGTTAGCAGCATCCGACTCGGAGCAGACGTGGCGGAGGGTCGAAGTGAGCCTGCACCGAAAGCGGCCGACAGCATGTGCTTTCGGATCTTTGGCCTATTCGTGAGCAAGCAGCTCATCTGCAGCTGCCGTCAGTCCGGACTCTACGTGTGGGATGTACCACCGTGTCCTGGTGTGGATTCTGGCTCAGAGGCATTCTGCGTCCTACGGTCCTCCATTCGAGAGCCAGGTCAGCAGAACGAGGTCGACCGGGGCTAGGATCAAGTTCTGGATTGGCTGCTCCCCACCCCTGAACTGCTCCAGCAGCGCTTCCGCCCCCGCGCGTGAACGGCCCTTCCGGTGCTGCTTCTGGCCCGCCCATTCAGACGCTGGATGGTTTCGGCGCGCCACTGACAGTCCCGCTCCTGAGCCAGTCTCGGTGCTGCAGACTGGGCGACATTGTGACCAAGGGCCGGAAACAGCGCGTGAGAGAGTTCAAGGCCTTGAAGGGCGACGCAGCAAGATCTCGCATCCTCGTGGACAGTTCTGGAGTGCTCCATTCTGGCGAACCCATTCTGGCGTACGTCCATCCTGTTGCACGTCCATTCTGGTGTCGCCAATACGACTTTTCGGCCTGCTCAAAACCAGCCGCAGTTGACCCCAGATGCAAGCGGGTACATATTGCACTGACGAATGAGCACGAGCGGTTTTGGCGGCGGCATGTCCACCGCATTACGCCTTGACAAGTACGTGTTGCCAAACCACATGGGGGATCTGTACAGTTGATGCTACAGCACGAGAGGGAGTGGTCGCATAGGCGCAGAACCAAGGCGCAGGAGGAGGAAAGCTACGGGCGGCGGCGACGATCTGCCATTCAAGAAGTACAAGAGAAAGTGCGTGGAGTGCGATGTATGTACGTAAGTATTCGCCAATATATTGTATTCATCTATTCTATTCGCGTCTCTGCATTGGCTCTGCTCGCGGGGTCGGGACTGCCCGATCCGCGCGAACAGGTTCGTAGCCAGCACCACGTACAGGCGCAGAGGCCGGCTTCGCTGGCCGCACTGCCACTAGCAGGTGCAGGGAAAAACCTCGGTACATGAGATGCTCGAATGTAGGAGGAAAACCTGAGTGGCAAAGGCGGCGGGAGACGACTCGAACCGCAGGCGCCAGAGCCGGGCTCGATACCACTCAGCAGGAGATGCTCGACTGGATGAGTGGCAGAGCCCGTTGGATTATCCGGCAGGAGATGACTCGGACTGCCGGAGCCCAACGAAAAACCCAACCCCAGGAGGTAGTAAGTCGCTGAAAGGAAGGGTGCCCCAGGAGGTAATAAGTCGCTGAAAGGAAGGGTGCCCCAGGAGGTAGTAAGTCACTGAAAGGCAGAGCCAACCCCAGACTCTGAAAGGCAGAAGAAAGAAAAAAAACCCAACCCCAGGAGGTAATAAGTCTCTGAAAGGAAGGGTGCCCCAGGAGGTAATAAGTCGCTGAAAGGCAGAGCCAACCCCAGGAGGTAATAAGTCTCTGAAAGGAAGGATGTGGTCATTTATAGCAGGGAAGTACCGCTCGTTCTGATTCCCAGAAAGAAAGCTCATTGTCGGAGGGCGGGAGACCGTTGTATGGCTAGATTGATGTGACTCAGTCCTTGAACCTCGCCTTAAAATACCATTCCCGATCATCTCTGATCCGTAATGGGAGTAAGGAGTCTCTTGAATTGGTGATTGGCCGACCTGGAAAGTCGTTGAGGTACTCGCTGGCCCCAGGGGAATTTTACGGTGGTCCTCGGAAGCTGCTATATAGCTGGTTTGTTGTGTATAATCCTGTGAGACCGGGTTTGATGCATTATGAATGTTCCATGGCTGCAAGGTAGGTGATGCTAGGTGTATTCAGTTAAACATATTTCCTTGCAATCGATTCAGGAGACCTTGAACCTTGAGGCCCTTACTTGAGAAATATGCCGCATCCCTTTTTGGAAGGGCTGTAAGATAGTATACATTCATTGTACGGCGGTCATGCAGCTTTAGGGAGCCTATCTGGGCTATAAAGACCACTTCTTCGAGTTTAGTAAATGAAAGAAGGAAAAGAAAGAGGGAAAGAAAGGAAGGGAGGGCGTTTTAAACGCATAAACATTTTCGGTAGCTACGTAAAAAGGAGGGAGTCAAGCATTGTGGCGACCCAATAGAGCCAATTGCGAATTGTCGGCGTGGATACCACTCAAGCCGATAAATCATGTCTATATTGGGCGATCATCTCTTTCACATCTCATTACTCGGACCCGTGTTCCGTGTCCAATACTTTGCACTTGACCAGGGACTCCTTTATCGCCTCCGATGCCAGGACAAGGTCGATGGTTGTGCTATAGTCTCCTCCATTCCACGTCTTTGTGTCCCGGAGGAGCAGGCTGAGGCCAAATTCAGCCATAAGGTGAATGGTCGGATCCGCTTCTCCCTGTCTCTCTACTGGTGCCTCATCTCCCCCCATAGCTGGCCATGACGATTAAAATCACCAGTGAGAACTATCTCCAGTACCGTCCCTGTTCTCCTGACTGTCTCGATCGTCGTACGCAGCATCTCACAAGTGTCCTTGAGTGCCTGCGTTTCAACAAGAGGGATTGGACAGTGGGAGAAGCGGGTTAAGCGGTTGGCTGTGCTACGTGGGGCCAGGCTTCTAGTTCACTTGCAGTCGGAGTCGCCAAAACACGACAGATATGTGTGACAACTTCCCAAGGCTCTTCTGCGATGAATTTTCTAAGCTGTTCCATTGAGGAATCTATAGTATCTCGCTCTCCTAGAAGTAACGAAAACGCAGGATGTGTCTGGTGAAGGGAATATCCAGGCCTGCATGGCCCTCTATGCGCTTCGTATGCTTTACCTGCTCTTATCCTCCGCCAAAATTGGCGACGCTGTCTGCTGTAGTACTAGCTCTTCCACGACCCCCATCGACTTCTGAAGCAGGACAAGTGCTTTATGTAGGTTTGCAAGTAGCCTGTAGAGATGTCCAACATCGGAGGACGATCGCTCCTCTGGGGGGGATCTCGACGTGCTGGACTCACCCTCGTCACCGGTCGAGGGGCTGTGCTGCTCTGATATAGCGAAACTGCTATCGTTTGAGGCCGAGTCATCGATGAAGTCCTTGAGACTTCCTGGGCTGTCTAGCACATCACTAGATAAATTACTGTTCGTTCCTACATCAATTAGTTAATGAAAAGCCATCCTTTGCTTAACCATCGACTTACCTATGTCGTCGTCTTCCGCTTCCGAATCATCAAGGAATGTGTTGCAGTGAGCTGACATTGCCGTGGCTGTCCTTCTCGATATGCTGTCTATATATGCCAATTTTGGTTGAAAATATGTTTTGGATGAGTAAAAAAAGCTCAGGTAGGAAGGAGAGGTGGAGTGATGGAAGCCTTGTGAAGTTCTAATATATATACACACACAATAGGTAATGCAATAGTCTAATCGAGTTATGGATTCGCAAGAAGATAACAAAGCCAAAAGTCCAGCTCTGTACCTGCGAGCATGGCGGGGTACATGTTGTCAGCAGCTACCCCTGCAAAGTCGGTTCGGAACGAGAACGATCAAAGAGTGGAAAGAGGACATAGGTTTCGCTAGTGACTGTATTGAAGCCGAACTGTATGATGGCCAAAATGGAAGCGCAGTGTCATCAATCGTAGGGTTCTGTCGCGAATATGCTCCAACTTATCTACCCCAACTTTTCCTTTCATACTCTCTACTACCTCACCAAGGCAGATAGTCGCGAACCGTCAATCTCTAGTCCGTCTGTTATTGGGTAGTACCAGCTGAAGGTAGGTCCCTCAGCTGCTCAAGAAACAGTACCATGAATTTCCAAGGCGTGTCTCTGTAGGTGCATCTTGTGATCAAGTGTTCTGAGGCAAGCTGGACATTCACTCGAATCATCGTCCTTCAGGTTCCTCAAATGCTTACGTTTGAAATGCTTGGACAAATCGCCCGGCGTGTAGAACTCCCGGGTGAGCTCCTGAACCAAAGGATCCTCAGGCGGTAGCAAGTGTGCCTTTCCGACGCAGAGAAAGCATCGCCGAGGCCTGTCTTTCTCGTCGCATATAAAGATAGATACCATGGCAGCTTCCACTAAATCGGAAGGTGGTGGGCTCGGCTTTGCAGGCCTGCCGGACTTAGGCGACGCAGACTGTCGCCGAGGCACGGTGCAGCCTTCCTCAACTGTACAGTACGCCATGACAGCGATGATAGCATCGTCGCGCCGTCGGTACTGTCCTTCCAGGTCGGTAGCGGGCGGCACCGTGAGCGCTGCCATCAACCGTTTCTGTGCAGGTCGCTGAGGACGACCGGTCGAGGCCGTCTCCGATGGCGAGGGAGCAAAACCACGACCTTGCAGCTGGCGGTCAATATCTTCTACGGCTTGTTTGGCAGTCCATGCCTGTCTGATCTGCTGCTTGAGTTCCCTCCTCAGACGCTTCTTTAATTTCTGCTGGTCACGCATGGCATTCTGGTATTCTTTGGACCCCTTGGGTAGCTGCCGGAGCTCCCGTGTCCGATTTTGAATGACCGGATGGGTAGTAATGGATGCCGACTCTTCAGGAGTCAGATCCACGGGACGGCGTCTGCTCAGAGAGTGGCCAACGCTGCAAGATTGCTTAACGAGCGCGTGCTGTGGCTTGGTGCCCCGGACGATACTGCCGATATCTCGATCGATCTCACGCCCTAGGTAGTGCCTTCGCACAGGGACCGAGTTGGCGTGATCCATGGCGAGGTTCCTCAGGTCTTCGCTGATGTCGACTTGAGTCTGGGGTTAGCTCGGTACATAACAAGAGGTGGCGGAAGAAACAGACCGCTCGTCGTCCATTCGTTGGCTGCATTATAGCGCAAGTTGTACGGAATTGTTTCGTATGCCAATCCGAGCAGCTCGCCGCACCTCCTCGTCCAGGCTGCTATCATGCCATAGGAGATGGGTTTGTTGTCGGATATCACGTACCCTATCAAGGTCTGTACCGCTCGTCGGAAGATATGGACGTGTTCTAACTCCTCCCGGAGCGGCAGCAGCAACTCCGTCTCGCCGGGATAAATGTTTAGCTTCTTCAAGCTGTGGGGCGAAGTGAGGGTCGTGGCGCAGAACGCTTGATGGCGGAATAAGATGCCCAGGAGGAAGACATGAGTGTTCAGTAGCAAGGAAGACGCCGACAGAGTCTCGGGCAGTGGGTAGGTATTCCTAGTTGTGTGTCAGTACACTGGATCGAGGGGTGTGGGAAGTGACGAACGCAGCCTTCTCGCCGAGGTAAGACTTGGTAAAGGCCAGAGTAAACTTGACCAGTGTGTTATGTGGCCCACCGTCCGGATCGCGTTCGAGCATAATCATGAGATCGCCGAAGCGAAGGCGCAGGATCGACTGCGGCCGGGCGCCGGCCGGAGCCAGGAGGAGGAGAAACAATACGGCGTAGATGCGCAGCTCGCCGAGCTTGAACGACTTCTTCGTCGTACTTAGCGTCGTCTCGATTTGCCCCTCAAGCTGGTCCACCGTCATGCATCGGTTTGGTCTCCGCTCCTCGCTGAGACCAAATTTCTTCGCGAGGGCTCGGAGAACCTACCATGGTCAGTCACGTCTTCCAGCGGGACCGTGAGGTGGACGCACCTTGTGCATGCTGCGGTTCAGCATGGGGTCGACCTTCTCCCCGACTGCCCTCTCGTAGGCGAGTCGAAACACTTTCCAGTAGGTCCCCAATGAAGAACGCTTCTTGATTCCGCGAAGCCGTCGCCCCTCCGGTGTGAATTTCTGGTTCAGCCTCCATTCGAAAAAATTGTACAGCAGGCCAATCGAGATCGGATCGTAATCATAAGTGTGTTTGACATGATTGCAAAATCTGATGCATGCACCGTTAGCCCAGTAATCAAGAGCGAGGTTGCAGGTAGCATACAGCAGCCACTGCTCCTCGACGCTGTTGATGAGCCGCGTAGTCCCCTCCTTGTAATCTTCGCTCTCGTAGTCGTCTTGGTTGAACACTTCCATAGACTCGATATAGTACTCCGGAGGATGGAGGTTTCCGCCAAAGAGTTGGATCTGGTCCTCGATATCCAGCTCGGCGTCGGCATCGTCCACATCTCCATCATCGATGTCGGCGATGTCGATGTTCTTGACGCTCGTCGCGGTGGAGTGGGCGTCGTCTTCACTGTCGTGCACGTCGAAAACCGCGTTGTCGTCTGGCGACACCGATGCATCGGAACCGTTCAAGTCCGTGCAGGAATGCTTGAGTTGAGGCATACTATCGGGGGCGTACTGGTTGAAAGAAAACGTTTAGGGGCGCCCGATACAAGGTCAGACCTGGAGATGATGGAAAGAAGGTGGTGGGAGAACAAAAGGATGGTGCAGTCGCCGCCTTTTAACCAAGTCGCAGCGATGCCGCCATGTACGGCGGGCAATGCATTCGCCATGTTGATTGCCTACACAATGGGCGCAAAGAAAGGGATTGAGAGCGGTTTCTGGATGTTTGCTGGCAAACGAGTCCAGCAGGGAGGACGGAAATGGGCGACGCTGACTTTTACCAGTCTGGTCGAGATACCTTGGTCGGTACCTCGAGGTACTTATCAGGAAAAGGTGGGACGTCCAGAGACTTAGGGTCAATGACCGGGCTTAAAGCGGCGGCAAGTTGCCGGCAAGTCTGCCACCAAGACTGACGGCTAAACCCGCCCGAAACGGCGGGCCAATCGCCGTTTCTTTGTTTAATAAAGTAATATATACGAATAGGTATAATAAAGTTAAATAATAATAAATTAAAATAAAGAGGAAAAGAGAAAGGGATCCTAATAATAATAGGTTAAATTTAAATTAAATATAGGATTTAAATATATATTACTATTCTTAACCGCCTTCTTTTTTAAGAAGGTAGGTAATAATCCTTTTAATAGGGTATATTAAATTACTAGGCCGGAAAAGTTTCTCTACCGGCCTCGATAAATCTTTAATTATTTATTTATTTATTAATTAATATATATTATATATATATATTTATTATTTAATTAAATATATTTAAACCTTTAATTTATTTTTATTATTAAAAGGTTTATTTTTAGGTTTTTTAATAAACTAAATTAATTTATTAATTTATTAAATTATTATATTAATTAATTAAATAGTTTTATTAATTTAAAGTTCTTTACGTAAACGGCCTAATCCTTTTTTAAAGTTATTTATAAGTTTACCTTTTCTTATTATAAAATATTAAGGTTATTTACCTTACCTTTATTAATATTTTATAATTAATTCTTTTAAATTATTAAAAGAATTCTCTTTTCTTTAAATATTTTATTTATTATTATATCCTTTTTATTTAATAAAATATTTATAATTATTTTTAATTCGGTTTAATTTATAATTTAAAAGAATCTCGATTTTTTATTATTTTATATTATTATTAAAATTATATTTATATTATTTAATATTAATTAGATTTAAAGGTGATTATATTCGATAATAAGGATTATTATCGTTTAAGGTTAAAGTAAGGTATTTAATAGAAATAATTAAATGGATATTAATTTTAAATAGGAAATTAAATAGGTTCAGGGTTAGGGTTAGGGTTAGG